>CP144690.1:35723356-36323356 GCA_036885675.1 Vigna mungo | reverse complement strand
TTGTTGAGTCAATTTTAGAGTAGGTACACCCACTATTAATCTAAATCCTTGCCTGTCTCTACTCTCTTCCCCGATTTCAATTTTAATTGTGGAAGCCTTCAGTTAAGTGTATCTAAACATATATCAGTGGCAAGCCATGACTGAAGCGCCTCATGCTGGGAGCAAGTGACAGAGCCCCCAAAGGATTCATATACATTTGTTGAATAATCCGGCATCTTTTCCTAATATATAATAATAGTGTCTCAACATTGGTGAACCTGATAAACCACAATGACAGCCACCCCATTCTTCAATATCAAACACCCTTAACATTAGATACAGTGAACCATAACATTACTCCAACTTCCAATTAGATAGCTAAAGTAATGACTAATGAAATAAACAAGAACTGACTTTTCTCCATAACTGACTTAAACCTGTGCTTATTAAGGTGTGTATAACACATTCTATAAATTCACTCCAAGTTATAATTAGATCCCTAAAGTAATGACCAATGAGATAGACAAAGGATAACTCTTCTTCATAAGTGACTTGAACCTCTTCTCATTGAAGACTCAAGAAAATCGCATTCATACCAAGATATCATATCAAATTAGTAAATAAACAGCCACTGCACAATTGCTACAACGTAACACAAAAAGGGGTGAAGAGCACATGCCTGACAGAGAAAGCAACAAGTTGCCTAACGCCTTGGAAGCTTTTCAAATGCCCAAAAACACGGACGTACATACCATTCCTATCATTGAAAAAACATCAAGGTTAGAAATATAACAATCACAGACTGATGTATTACATATTCATGAACTTACATTACTTCCTCCATTTCCTTCGTGTCAAAAGTCTCATTAACCCTGATGAAAGAACACCAAAAACTCAAACCACATTTTACAAACATTTATTGGGGAAAATTTTCAACAATAGAAAGCAAAGCAACACAATACAAATTATTTGAAAACTAATTAATCTGAAATAACATTTATAGTGCACAGAATACCATCTTCGGCATTTTATTCGTCCAGTTCCATCGTCCAAAACAAAATTGACATCGGTGTTTCTCTCAACTTTCTCAAACGCCATCCCCACTAGTGTTATCTGAACCAAAATAATGTAAAGTAAAGAAAGCAATAAGAAGGCAGTGTCAACATAAAGTACTGTACATTATTAGGCAACCAAAAATTTTCACAGATCGTGCCCTTAAAGTAGTCATGAAATTCGTAAACAGACAATAGATGACAATAACGCAGTCAATGCATATATTTTCCAATCTTAAGCAAACATTAAAGTATGTAAAGTAAGAGTTTAATTTTCATGCATGGCCAATATAAAGATGTCTCCACTTTCAAGTCTTTAACCAATTAGAAACTAAAAATTATAAACGAACCGTTTATAACTGTTAATTATAGTCATTGTGAGTGTACAATTTTATTACACATGTATCCAATGATTTAAGAAGTGTTACGCAGTCAATACCAACAAATTAATTTCAAACAAAAACATGACATAGTTTTCCATATTTCGAACAAGGGTACCATGATATTACTAATATATGTTTTTCCCCACTATGTAATAAACAAAAAAGCACGGCATACCAATTCTTATAAAATGAAAGAAAAAATATTCAAAACTGACTAATAAAAGAGTGAGGCATACATTGTTCAGATCTACACCGTTGATCACGAAATTCGATTTTTCGTCACCGGTTTGAGAGGCTTCACTAATCTGCTTCACCGTCACCGGCACCAAACCCTGAGTTTCACGACTCTTCAACGACCGAAACACACAACAAAGTTAGTAGAGCACAGTGTTTCGCTTTCAAAACGAAAAACAAAATTAGTTCTAACTATTGAAATTAGGTTAACACCAAATCGTTCGACTCATTTCTCAGAATAAATTATCCTAAGTGCGTGCGTGCTTTGTTTGGTGGTTTCTATTTTGCAGAGAAATGGAAAATTACAAAAAAGAGATCGTTTGCATACTTTTGTCGGTGCGGGAGAGGAATCGTTGAAGTTAGACGGCTGAGAGGACATGAATCCGCCGCCGGAGAAGCCGGTTGTGACATCGAATTGAGAGCTGGAGAACATCTTCGAAACCCTAGAAAGAGAGGGAAGTGAAACAGTTAATGGTATGTGTATTGTGGGTTATGTTATGCTTTGAATGAATTAACCAAAATTGCGCGTCGTTTTTTATTTTGATTCCCGCCAAGGTCGTTTGCCTTTTTCTTTTCCCGCCGTATAGGGTTTCAACTTTCAGCTAAGAAATTTAAGAAAAATAATTAATTAAAGGCTTAACTAAATTCTTTAAAAAATATAAATCATTTTAATTAACAGTTTACTTAAATAACTCCTTTTCTAAAGTGACTTTTTATTATGAAGAGGATATTTAATAAAGTTCACATCAATTTTTTTAATTATTATTTAAAATAATTAATATAAATCAATTTTATTTTAGTTTTAATAAATTGAATTAAATAAAAAAAATTTAATTTGTAATAAGATTTGTGTGACATCCCAAATATATAATAACCTCAATCATATAATATAGGCGTCATCATTCAAATAAAGAGAACAGTCAGAGTATGGCTTGCGATTAATTAGAAGATTACAGTCATCCAGAATGGTCTAGTTTAAAACTTTAATCATAGCAGAGTATTTCAAAATAATCTAATGAGTATCTCAAAATAACATGAGCTAAATAAGTGAAATCCTAAAGAGAGCTAAGCAGCAGCATCAACGTCCTCCAGCACTTGCTCCAAGGGTTATCATCGCAAGAAAAAGCATACCCAAGCAATATACAACACACAAAAGCAAGGGTTAGCTAGATGAACAAACAACATACATATAATATAGTTAATCAATGTCATCATGTTTAATTACATATAAAAAGAACAAGCAAGGGATACCAATCAAACCAAACATCAAACATTCAATGCGACTCGTCCAGATTTTGTATAACTGCCGAACTATTGGTCATTTGTGCACTTGCATAGTTCAGCTGGCCCATCCCCAACACTATGCAAGGTAAATCCCCCAAATCTGTCTATATCTAAACTCTAAGACTATAGACGATGACCTCCCTCTACTCTCACCACTCACACTGTTCTTCTCTATTTGAGCATGAACAACGCTGTGAGTGTAGGGATAGACATACCAGTTCAAAGCTCCATACAGTTATACAAAACAACAACAACAACAACAACAACAACACCCCTCCAATCTCATTAAATCATATCACACTGAGATGTCCAATTCATACTCAATTTCCTCATTTCAATTTGCAGTCATATAATTTCAAGTCACACAATTCAAATATATGGACATACATACACCTTCTTTAAACACCTAAGGGAATTAAGGAAAAGTTTTTCCTTGAATGCTTCAAGGTGGAACCCACACCGTGCAACTTAATCACGTAACAAAAAAAAAAAGAACATAATTACCCTTCAATACTCACTCCCTGATGCAAGTAAGTAAAGCTTAGAAATGACCAATAAAATAAAAATTTACTCTTGATGTGTATGTATAATCCAACATTGTCTTTCGTTCTTCGAAGCTAAAACAAAGAAGAACCAATTCCTTTGTCTAAATCTCCCACACCAACAATTGATGATGGGCCCTACACGTCTTTTCTTATTAAAAGGATTACTACACTCCGATATATAATGTCAAATCATTCTTTCTTCCTTTTTCCTATAACAAAACCTATTAAAATATTAAACTATATAACTATCCATGTGGACCCCACATGGCCCACCTAATTTCCTACACTCTTACTAATTCACATAACACACTTCTCTCTCCTAAAAAACATGTTTACCATATTATATCATTATTCATTCAAGAGGCTCCATCAACAATTCACTCAGGGTGTGTTCACCTGGGGGTGATTGGGGGAGAGTGATTGAGTGAATTTGAAGGTAATTTTTTTTGTGTTTACTTGAATGGATTTGAAGATAATTGAGAGTGGATTTGGAGGTAAAGTTTGTAAGAATTAGTGTAAAATTTGATTAATGTGACAGTTTTAAAAAATTTGTTTAATTGGTAAAAATTAAAGATTACCAAAATGCCCCTAGTTATTAAAGTAATATACAATGTTATTTATTAATGTATATTTAATTGTAAAAATGTTTATATATTGTAAATTTTATTTTTTTTCCTTTATATTTAAATATTAATTTAGTCTTTATACTTTTTTTTGAATTTTTTCACTTCAGTTTTAATATTATTTTTATTTAATTAAATATTAATTTTCTTAAATTTAATTTTTTATTAATATTATTTAAATAATTAACCGTACAATAAGGAAGACTCTAGTGTATTTAGTATATCACGTGAATTTTTAATTTTAAATCAAAAGGGGAAATAGGGTTTATGAGCCTATGGCAGGACTGCCTCTATCCTTCTTCACCTTCTCTTTTCACATGAGGCAGCCATTGAGCAACACCACCCTTCGAGCATCCTCCACCGAGCAGAAGCCATCGCATTATGTTTTTGGTGTCGGCCGCATCGTCAGCACCACCTTCTTCTTCACCTTCCAAAATCGTGTGAGTCTTCTTTCTCCTCTTTCCTATTTTCTCCACTTGGATCGACAGAAGTGGGACTATATTTTCAATCATGGCCATGACCAGAACGGAGAATCAAAGGAATCGGGCATAGTGGTGTTAAAATAATTGCGAAACCAGAATGGAGAAAGATGACGTTGCCTGGGACAAATTCGTAAACTATAAAGATGACGCTTCCGGAGACGGAGGCACCGAGGAGCTTGACGAGGCCGCTGTGGTGACTCCGGCAGATGATGGCAAGGCGGCGGCTGAGCTCCGGGAGGTCGATTTTTTGGCTGAAATTGCAACGCGAGACAACAACATTGCGCGACAGATTAGGCAACACCACCAAGACGAGGAAGAGAACGACTTACATGCAGTTTAGAGGGCACATATGTCATTTATGAGCAAATCAGCGCAAATCTCCTTTTGATAGCAAGATGAAAAAAAAAGCCTTTCTCACGTATATCAATCTTCTCCCTCCATAGTCATACTTCTTTTATTAATATAATAACCAATACCCATCATCATTTCCTAATACCCATCTAACTTCTTTACTTTACTTTTCTTACTATAAAATAATATCATGATAATTGTCAATTCCACATGGCCCACTCACTCTTGCATTAATTATACTTTCGCATTTTCTTCTCTTAATTTACGTGCAACCACACTCCTCTCATACCACAACATTATAAAACAACATAATTTATTTACCATCCCTTTTTACTCCTCCTGCATCCACACATCTTTATCTTCTTCCATTACCACTTAATTTTCAATCAAACTACAACCTTTCTCATTCTAAAATCCCACATATAATCCCTACAATAAACAAAACATACCCCTCTCTACTCACGCTCTAATCGTAAAACATCTTCCTTTCAACGAGGCACGACCCACCCAATTTTCCCTCAAAAAACCATTCAAAACTAACAATTTAACATATTAAAGCCCCTGTTACATGCGCCCAAACCAGAAAGAAAAGAAACTTATCATATTTCATTCAAATCACAAACGTCAATTATCAGTTCCATAATTTAAACATTCAGGAAGCACATAATTTATCATACAAAATACTAAAATTAACTCAACCAATGCCACAGTACCACAACACAGTCTACACAATATTTTGTTCTACAAATTTCAATTTAAAGAAAAGAAAGACCTAACTCCCCTTACCCGGAAAACTTCACAGTTTACTTGACAGGGATGCTCTAAAGAGTGCTCCTCACAGCAAATTTCAAAGACACCTTATAAATCACCTAATGGTGATAGATTTAGCTTTTTAGGCCATAAATTTGAAGTAGAACGCTTCTAGTGACATGCATTCAGTAAAATAGCAATGCCCTAGGTTCTAGAAACGATGGAGAAAAGAGGAAAACTGACTTACCGATAGAAACAAGAAAGTGTTCAGTCCGTTACGAAGCTCTCGACGCGGTGAACGTTTGAGCACCACCTATTCAAAGATTGAACAATTAAATTTGCTGGGAATTTATAGAGAAGGCGGAGAAAATGTTTTAGGGCAAAAAATGTTCTCTGTTTTCTAGAGAGAGAAGGAGAAAGTTGGCAGAATAGGAAAGCTGGCTTTTGGAGAAAGACCCCTGCTAAGGTCATATGCCCTTAGTCTGATGGGCCTGGTTGCCTCCAACTAGGGCCCAATACCCTTTTTACCTTAATTAAATTCTTATCCCCATTTTCTTTTTATAAATATTTATAAATTTTACCAGGTTCTTACATTCTCCCCAACAAATAAAATTTTCGTCCTCGAAAATTGTACTTACCAAGGAATAAATGAGGGTAAGACTCTCACATCTCTTCCTCTAACTCTCAGGTAGAGTCGCCCGTTCTATCATCTCATATCACCTTGACTAATCTGACAGTCTTCCCCCTAGGTTGTTTAGTCTTACTCTCTTCAATCTTGACTGGCTACACTACAACTGACAAATCCTCTCTAACTTGCACATTGTCAACCTCTAGCACGTGAGAAGGATTAGGCACGTACTTCCTTAGCTGGGATACATGAAACACCGGATGCAAGTTTGCCAACTGGGGTGGCATCACTATCTCATAAGCCACTAGCCCTATGCGTCATAGTATCTGATAGGGGCCAAGATACCTAGGAGACAACTTCCTAGCCCGAATGGCCCTTCCTACACCAGTAGTAGGAGTCACTCGGAGGAAAACGTGGTCCCCAACGACAAATTCTAACGGCATGCGTCGTTGATCTGCATAAGATTTATGTCTGCTCAAGGATGCCCTCATCCTCTCCTAGATGAGCTTCACTTTATCAATGGTCTGTTGAATCAACTCTGGCCCAGTAAATACTTTCTCTCCCTCCTGAAACCAACATAGAGGCATCATGCAGCGCCTCCCAAACATAGCCTCAAATGACGTCATACCAATACTCGCTTGGTAGCTATTGTTATAGGTAAACTTCACCAATGGCAATACTTCATCCCAAGCTCTCAGGTTGTCCAAGACACACTTCCTAAGCAAGTCCTCGAGTGTCTGGATCGTCCTCTCAGACTGCCCATCTGTTTGTGGATGATAAGTTGAGCTCATTTGCAACCTATTACCTATCTCACTCTAAAGAGTTTGCCAAAACCTCGAAGTAAATCGCGGGTTTCTATCTGAAATGATACTAGAAGGAACGCCGTGTAGTCTCACGATCTCCTTAATGTAAAGTTGTGCCAATTTTGCCATAGACATCCTCAGGTTGATTGCCAAGAAATAAGCACTCTTGGTTAATCTGTCTACAATTACCCAAATCGCACTGTGGCTCCTAAATATGCGTGGCAAATGGGTAACAAAGTCCATAGCTATGCTATTCCATTTCCACTCAAGAATCTCCAGTTACTGCAATAACCCTCTAGACCTCTGATGCTCTACCTTCGCTTTTTGGAAGGTCAAACAAGAAGTGACGAACTGCGCCACAACTCTCTTCATACCGGACCACCAAAAAGACTCCTTGAGGTCTTGATAAATTTTAACCATGCCTAGATGCATGCTAAAACGACTCTGATGACCCTCCTCAAGGATCAATCTCCTCAACTTTGGAATACTGGGCACACAGACCCTGCCTCTGAATCTCAGTACACCATCGCCTTCCAAGGTAAAATCCTTACCTTGCTTAATGCCAATCAAACTTGTTGATGTCTGAAGCTCAACATCTTTCAACTGATCCTCTTTAATACGCTTCAACAGTCTACTAGACACCACCAAGTTGTTGCATCTAATACCATCTTCTTCAAATTCCACCAGCAACTTTAGATCTTTGAAGCTCTCTACTAACTCCAATTCTTTAACCATTAGCGCTGAAACATGTACCAACTTTCTACTCAATGCATCCACCACTACATTCGCCTTCCCTGGGTGGTATAGGAGATCAAAATCATAATCTTTCATAAACTCTAACCACCTCCTTTGTCTCATGTTCAGTTCCTTCTGATCAAAGAGGTACTTCAAGCTTTTATGATCACTGAATACATGAAATTGAGTACCATACAGATAGTGCCTCCAAATCTTCAAGGCAAATACCATGGCTGCCAACTCCAAGTCATGAGTGGGGTAATTCTTCTCATGGACTTTGAGTTGTCTAGAAGCATAAGACAAAACTTTTTTCTCCTGCATCAGTACACACCCCAAGCCTTGATGGGACGCATCACAGAAAACCTCAAAGGGTTTGCCTGTATCAGGGATAACCAACACCGGTGCACTGGTCAACCTTTGCTTTAGCTCTTGAAATTTAGTCTCACACCGATCATTCCACACAAAAGGTTGATCTTTCCTAGTAAGTTGTGTCAACGACGCTACAATCCGAGAAAAGTTCTCAATGAATCGCCGATAGTAGCCCACCAAACCTATAAAGCTTCTGACTTCAGTCACCGTCTTAGGCCTCTCCCATTGAAGCACGGCCTGCACCTCAGCTGAATCAACAACAATCCCTCCAGCTGAGATTACATGCCCCAAAAAGTGAACTTCATCCATCCAAAACTAACATTTGGATAGCTTGGCATATAATTTTCTTTCTCTAAGCATCCTAAGCACTGTCCTAAGGTGTTCTTCATGATCTTCCCGCGTCTTAGAATAGACAAGTATGTCATCTGTGAAGACAACAATAAAGTGGCTGAAGCATTAGTCACACCAAAAGGCATAATATCTTTTGCCATATCACTAAAGTTTCCATATCTTTTGCCACTCTCACGTATATCAATCTTCGCCCTCCATAGTCATACTTCTTTTATTAATATAATAACCAATACCCATCATCATTTCCTAATACCCATCTAACTTCTTTACTTTACTTTTCTTACTATAAAATAATATCATGATAATTGTCAATTCCACATGGCCCACTCACGCTTGCATTAGTTATATTTTCCCATTTTCTTCTCTTAATTTACGTGCAACCACACTCCTCCCATACCACAACATTATCAAATAACATAATTTATTTACCATCCCTTTTTACTCCTCCTGCATCCACACATCTTTATCTTCTTCCATTACCACTTATTTTTCAATCAAACTGCAACCTTTCTCATTCTAAAATCCCATATATAATCCCTACAGTAAACAAAACATACCCCTCTCTACTCACGCTCCAATCATAAAACCTCTTCCTTTCAACGAGGCACGACCCACCCAATTTTCCCTAAAAACAAACCATTCAAAACTAACAATTTAACATATTAAGCCCCTGTTACATGCGCCCAAACCAGAAAGAAAAGAAACTTGTCATATTCCATTCAAATCACAAACATCAATTATCATTTCCATAATTTAAACATTCAGGAAGCACATAATTTATCATACAAAATACTAAAATTAACTCAACCAATGCCATAGTACCACAACACAGTCTACACAATATTTTGTTCTACAAATTTCAATTTAAAGAAAAGAAAGACCTAGCTCCCCTTACCTGGAAAACTTCACAGTTTACTTGAGATGGACACTCTAAACACTACTCCTCACAACAAATTTCAAAGACACCCTATAAATCACCCAATGGTGATAAATTTAGCTTTTTAGGCTAGAAATTAACACAAATTTGAAGTAGAACGCTTCTAGTGACATGCATTCAGTAAAATAGCAATGCCCTAGGTTCTAGAAACGGTGGAGAAAAGGGGAAAGATGACTTACCGGTAGAAACAAGAAATTGTTCAATCCGTTACGAAGCTCTCCTATGCGGTGAACGTTTGAGCACCACCTATTCAAAGATTGAACAGTTAAATTTGCTGGGAATTTAGAGAAAAGGCAGAGAAAATGTTTTAGGGCAAAAAGGGTTTTCTATTTTCTAGAGAGAGAAGGGGAAAGTTGGCAAAATGAGAAAGCTGACTTTTGGAGAAAAACCCTTGCTAAGGTCATGTGCCCTTAGTCTAATGGGCTTGGCTGCTTCCAACTAGGACTCAATACACTTTTTACCTTAATTAAATTCTTATCCCCATTTTCTTTTTATGAATATTTATAAATTTTACCAGGTTCTTACAATTTGAGTAGCTTAAAAACTTTTAATAAATGATTATCAAAACATAAAGAAAATATTTTTACAAAAAAAATCTCAAAATGTATAAATTAATGAAAAAGTTTGAGTTTATAAGAGCGTATCAAAGTGAATGCTATTCTTTAAAAAAAAATAACATGTATTTATAATATTTATAAATCGTTATAACATCAATTAAAATAATCATAATATCAATAATGATAAAAACTTATGATATATCGTATAGTTAGTATGATAATAAAAGATAATATAAACTAATAAAATATATTATATATTAGGTTTTTAAAGATTTTGTTAGCATGACAATTTTAAACATTTTGATTTTTTTTTAATTTTAAAAGAGATGAAAAAAAAATCGGCCATAGGTCGACACGTACATAACCTTTTATTTTATGATTTTTAAAAAACTTATTTGTGTATAGTAAAAAAATAATACTTTTTTAAAAAAACTTCAAAGTACACTAAAAAAAGAAAAAGAATGGTGTAGAAGTGACATTCCTTTTTAGCTTTCGGTACTCCCCTAATTCTTCCTTGGTGGTTGTCATTTACAGAGTTTCTCTTGCGTGAGAACCTATTTTTTCTATAATCTCTATTGTTTGTGGGTGTCTCTCTATTTTCTTTCTGACCCCCTCTTTTATGATAGGGTGTGTATTTATATACACAAATTGTAATATTATGGTAATCTGATCTTAATTGTGAATTAACTGACAATGAACAAAAATAGGAAAAGAAATGGTCTTGTTACAAGATAAACAAAATCAAATAATATTCAAAACACTGATTATAATTATTGTAACACCCCAAATTTTTGAGATGTCACGGTGCTATTTTGTTTTTTAAAACCTTTCAATAAAACATTTATGAAAGATAATAATCTTTATTCGATTAAAATTGCGGAAGCTAAACATAACCATAACTGTTGTTTGAAAATCTCATAATATCACCTTTATATAAATATTCCAAACCGGAAAAACTTTTAAATAATAGAAAGTAAATAATAAATCTCCGAATATAACATCCCAACTCTCGTCAGCTACTCAAATCTGGTCTTATCTGCAAACCATCTACTCTAGTACAAGTACGATAATCGTAGGTGGAAACCATAACCACAACTTTCAGGGTGAGCAACCAGAATTATCTTATTACATAATATACAATTATATTAACCACAATAATAACCAAATCATAAACATATATCATCACAACATTACCATCACAACATTAACATCCCAACATTAACATCACAACAATAACATCAACACTCACCGGTTTATTTCCTCTACACTACCATACCATCTAACCACCATAACCAGTTCACATGACAACCTCTCCTCGCATCACATAGCCCAAGAGAACCTCTTTTCCGCATCACACGGCCAAAAGAGTCATCACTACCAACCCATCATCTTTCTGCATCACACCGCCGAAGATAATCTCTTTCCCGCATCACACGGCCGAAAGAGTCATCACTAGCAAACCATCATCTTCCCGCATCACACCGCCGAAGATAATCTCACTACTAAACCATCGTCGTCCACACTCCTATCCTCACTCTCACGTAACGTCCTATTAAATCCATGGTTCCTCCACAAGTCATTCCTCTCTTCTTTCCTTTCCACCAACCACACTTCAACTTTATCCCTTATTATAGGACCTTTTCTACCTTTCTTCTATTTCTTTTCTCTCCCATAAAGTTATCCCACTAAGATCTCATGGCTAGTGAACACAAAACACCAAACAACAATATATATATATATATATATATATATATATATATATATATATATATATATATATATATATATATATATAACAAACATTGATGAAAACATACATCACAAAACCCTATCCATACAAGACAATCCTAGCTACCTGGTCTCATACGATTTTTGTTTCCAAGATCACCAAGAAAGCTTCACAACGTCACCGATGGTCCCCCCATTTTTGATGCCCCATTCTCGGCTTAATTTTCTCTTAGAAAACATCTTTTCTCTCCCTTATCATTTTAATTTTCGTTTTTTCCTTATAGGGTAACAAAATGCCAACCCCTTTTTACTCTTCTCCTTTTTATCCTCTTCTATTCTATCTCTATCTTTTTAGTTTTAATAAAATCTATCAGTTTATATCTAAAACTACTAAGATTTCCTCTCTTATTCTATCTTAACTACTTTTTAAAATACAATCAACCACCAAATTGTTTTAAAATTTACAATATCTAATAATGATTTTCTCTAATAATAATATTTCTTTTAATCTTTAAACCCACTAAGATTATATCTCCTATTTCCATTTAACTAATTTTTTAAAATAACAACTAAATCTTCTAAAAGATTTACATAATATTATTTTATTAAATATCCAGATTATTTAATTTGCATACTTTTCCTTTCTATACCATCTCTTAATTAATTTTTACACCAATTAAATAAAGTTAAAAGACCCTTTTACCCCTAGGCAAAAATAAAGAAATAACATAACAATTATGTTCTAACAAAAAAATATAAACTCAAGAACACTAATCTCCAAACAAAAACCCAAAGTCTCAAAACCATTTTATTTTTAAAACCCCTATTTTTTCGGATCTTACAATTATTGTCAGAAAATTTTGTCCATATTTAAAATCATATTTTTCTTTTTAAAAAGAAACTGATACAACAAATTATATAAATATATTATTTTAATTATTGCTTATAATTATTAGCGTAATATTGATTCAAATTATTACCATATTAAACTAATATTTCAAAAATATTTAGTTTGAAAATTACGCATACATTTTTTTTAAAGAAAATTATTTTATTATTTTCTTCTTCTTTTTCCTTTTACCTACTATTAATTATTATTCTCTTATTCTTTATTTTTATTTATTTACTTATCCAGACAAAATTGGGTGTTGACACAATGTAAATTTTTTAGAGAAAAATTAGTAATTGTGAGTTCAAAATAATAGTGAAAGCCAAAGTGGTGATGTTGTCCGCGAAACATAGTATTGTGTCTAATTGAAAGTGTTTTCCATTTTTTTTTTGTAATTTTTGTTGTGAAAATAGTGAAGGGCTGATTTAAATCAAATAGGGATGAATTGGTTTGAAAAAAATAAAACAAATTTTTAAAAACAAATTTAGTTATAAAGCCAAGGCTTAATCAAATTTATGTAAGAATTGAAAAGCAAAACAAACATGGAGATAACATTAGAAAATATTTCACAAAATATTTATATTGGTTAAGATTGATTAGTGTCATATTCAATCTTTAGTTTCTTACTAAAAAAATGGTTCTACTATCAAATGAAGTTTGTATAAAGAGAACATATATTACAAATTTAATACAAAAATCAATATTGAAACATCCAAGAGATATTAATCTAAAATAAAATATCAGCCTCGGTCAACTCTTAAAAGAGAATATATATACTTTATCAACTCTTGATACAACTAGCACAAGATAACATTAAAACAAATAAATAATAACAAATTGAAAAGTGTCACACCCATTAAATACTCCACTTTAGTGAAGTACACATGTCAAACCCTTCTAGTTTCCCCATGTAAGTGGGGGACAAGCCTCGCAATACATTAATTCCCCGCCCTCGGTAGACGTGTGGCTGCAAAGGGAATGTGGTTTTCCAGATAGTGGAAGCCATGTGGCATGCAGGGGGTGGACCGAGCGTCCATTTTGGTGGCCATATTTAAAGTGAGATTTTAAATCTGGCACCACTTTCTCTTGCAACCTTTCTTCTTCCTCAAGCTCATTTTCCAGAAACACCATTTCCTCCTCCTTCTCTCTAAACCTTCAAACATTCTCTCTAGAATTCTAACCCCTTCTTCTCCGCCGATCATATACCTCCTTTAAGATTAATTGCTCCCAACGTCAAGCTCTTCAATTTGCACCGATCAGATTTTCGTTCTGACCCGATAAGTGTTTATAACTTTTGAAGCCTTTGGTCTTCTTACATGCACGCACCCTTCAAGCTTGCATGTGTTTGTTGAGTCCTTTCTCTGAATCTGTTTTCTTGTAATCAGACCTTGGATCTTGAAAACCCTAAGAAGTAGTTGCTGCCCAGAATCTTAGAAGTTTAGCTGGAATTAGAGGTAAGGGAAGCTTATAAGATTTAATTATGATTTCTTTGTATGATTGGATGCATGATTTAATGTACGTTTGATGATTTTAATGGTATGATGAAATGTGGTATGTTGCTGCATGAATTGTATGATATGTTTGATTTTAGTTTTGCACCTAGTGTAAATGTATTAAATTTAGAGAACTGAAATCTGTGATCGAAGGTCATTAGGACCGTTCGGTCCTCCCCCTAAACCGTTCTATCTTGACTGAAGTCAGTTGATGACCGATCGACCTTGTGATGTTCATATTGTTTTGTTACCTACTTTGCTTAATCTAGTCTTTTAATAATTCAAGGGAGTCTTTCCCCCTCGGTTTTAGTATATATAGTATGTTTAAGAACGCTCAGTCATAAACCAAGCGTTCGGTCATACAAGTGTTCGGTCTTAGACTGACACTGAACTTATGAAGCATTTGGTTTCATGATAATGTTATTCACCTTAAGAATGCTCGGTCATGTGAAGCACTCGGTCATAGATCTAGTGCTCGGTCTTATGAAATGCTTAGTCATAAACTAGTATTGTTATGATTTAAAGTACTCGGTGTTACACCAAGTACTCGGTCTTGAAGTGCTCGGTCATAGACTAGCCTTCAGTTATTTTAGTCATCGGTCTTATACCAGCACCTGATCTTTAAAAGTACTCGGTTTGTAATGTTAATTATTTGGGAAAGTGCTCGGTCTTATACTGACACTTGATTCTCAGAGAGTGTTCAGCCTTGTACTGACACTCGGTCTATTGAAGAGAACTCTATTACTCCAAAAATGTTCGGTTTGATTGATATAGTACTCGGTCTCATCAAAGTTTAACTCAGTTGTTGAGCGTTCGGTCATCTTCACAAATCCTTTATCAGTTTTGGTTTGCTTTGGATAGTTCTCGAGCTTTCTCCGTGTTAGACCGTTCGGTCAAGTATTATTGATACTTCATCTTCCCTTCAGTGTTAGACCGTTCGGTCATTCTCTTAATATTGTCTATTCTTCTGATTGTGATGGTATGTACTCTTCTAAATTGGTTGAATTTGGTTAAGTAAGAGAATTCCAGTGGAGGAATGTCTCATGATTGATGATGGTTGGTAAAGTATGAACATGGTCAGACTCTGCTGTCGTTTTGATCCTGATATTTCGTGATGACGCTTTCTCATGTAGAGAAAGGTTATTCATGTGTGGAAATGGCAGGAGGTCCACGGTCATAAGACCAAATGATCATTGTAGGACTAACCTTGGGTGGCAGCTGATGAGTTATGCCAGCTATTACACCACACCGGGTGCTAGAAACATCGAGCTACATGGTTCATACAGTCCGGGCAGTGTCTAAGTGGTCGGTTGTGATAGATGAACGTTCGGTTTATATAGTTATGCATGTATGAGAATTGTATGAATGTAATGATGATTGTACTGTTCGGTTTTCATGTTTATATGTATGCTGGAAATGATTAATTAAATTTACATAAGCTTACCCTTATTTGTTCTGTCTTTGTCTATATTGTCGTTCGGTATTTGGCCGTTCGGTTTTCGTTCTCTTCACTGCGATGATCATCCTTTGGGTGTGAGCAGAAGGCGTTATTGAAGACACGTTGGAGGACGCCCTGTAGACTGACCAACCTTTAGATGTTGTACCTGAGAGCAGTGCAAGACCGTCTGATCCTTAGTTTAGTTTTATTTTCTTGCATAGTTAGAATATCGTTCGGTTATTAATGTTTTGTAAAACCGTTCGGCATAACCTTTTTGTATCACCGTTCGGTCTTAGTGAACCTTTAACCGTTCGGTCTCTCATTGTACATTCAACCCTTGTAAAAAGTTTTAATTCTATATGATATTTCATATTTCTTATCCATCTAGGTGCTTATTCCTCACTGTTCTCCTTTATTATTTATGTTAACTCCTACAGTAAATAATAGTTTTTGTTATATATTTATTAGGATGTTAGAAAAAAAGTTTGTCAAGACATAAATAAAAATAATCACACAGATTTTATAACTCAACACAACCTTTGATTATTTGTAGCTATAAAATAGTTTTGAAAGTATGAAACAACTTTGTTAATCTTGATATAATTCGGTCAAAATGATTGCAAAATTTTAAAAACACTTACTTAAAATAAAAAATTACGCTTTTTTATTGATTGTGTGAGACATATAATCAATTATTCTAATTTAATTTTGAAAAGTAATTACAGAGCTTTCATTTTAAGCAATTAAGGAGCATGCATATTTGATTGAATTCCTATTCACTTAATGAAGTGACTTCATTTAATTCACCAAGAAAGATTATAAGGTTATAATTCTAAGGACATTAAAAACACTTAATACTGGTTTATTTCATTAAAAAAAATAGATACTCGATTATACTATTCTAAAACCGTTTAGGAACGATTTAATGGATTACAGAAAATATTGAAAAAAAGTTGTATACTTAGTTTTAACTCTATAAAAACATTTTCTTTCAATTTCGTTACTTTAGTATAGTTGTGTTAAATTAAAAGACCTTGTGAATACTTGTGTGAAGGATTCCAACAACATTAAGAGAAAGTTAAAACTCTAAAATACATCTTCTTCAACATCTTCATTTTCCAATCATTATGAAAACATTTTGACTTGAAACTTGAGACTTGTCTTCAAGTTCAATAGTTTTCATATATAATTGTTGTGAATCTGGAGATGTAAAACTCGTGTAATCTTATTAAAGATTAGTGGAATCTCTTAAGAGTTTTTAAAGAAGAATTGAACGTAACTCCGGTTGAGTGAATCACTATAAAATTTGTGGTTTATTACTTTTTCATTTGAAATATTTTCTAATTACTCATTTTATAAAAATTAGCATCTAAACATCTTACAAATTATATATCTTCATTTCAAAAGGGTCATCTTTCAAAAGAGCCTATATAATAAAGATCAACTGAAGAGAAGAAAGTTGTTACTATTGAGAAAGACATAGATGAGCAATTGGAAAATATAAAAAAGACAAAAAGTGGAAAAAAGAGAGTAAAAGAAGAAATGCCTTCAAGAACAATCTACTCTACTTCACCTCAAGGTATATGTAGGTTGATACTCTTCAATCCAACAAATATGATGAAAGCAAACTCAAATAATATAAGATACGAAGAGAAATCTTTCAGAAAGAAAGACGGGAGAAGAAAAGAGGAAAGAAGAAAATAAATCCTTGTTGAAAAGTTACTTTGAAGTTCATTTCTGCACATATAACATCTAATGCAAATGCTCAAAGAAGATAAGAGAAATAAGATAAGAGAGTCACAAGGAATCAAGTGCCTTGCTCTAAGCATATATCATCTTATGTCTCCAAATAAAGAGAACAAGAGAGAGAGAAATAGAAAGTAACTACAAGAAGTTGGAAATATTTGTATTGTCTAAACATAATCTTTTAAAGAGTTATTTCCATCTTGTAAACAAGCACTTGTAATCTAAGAGTGGTGTAAGAATACCTGTAACCATGAATGGGCTATACTCGGTACCGAGAGTGGTGTAAGAATAATCGGACTAGATGTGTTGTCTGGGGATGCCAATAGTGGCTAGAATACTCAACCAGGAGTATGTTATACTCAAATGTCAAGAGTGGCTAGAATATTGAACCAGTAGTGGGTTATACTTAAATGCCAAGAGTGGCAAGAATACTCAACCAAGAGTGAGTTATATTAAAATGCTAGGAGTGACTAGAATACTAAACCAAAAGTGGGTTATACTCGGATGCCAGGAGTAGCTAGAATACTCAACCAAGAATGGCTTAAACTCGTTATAATCTTGAAAAGATTAGTGGAACCTCTTAAGAGTTTTTAAGAGAAATCTGAACGTTGCATAAGTTTGAGTGAACTAGTATAAATATTGTGCCTTGATGTTTTCTTCTTTTAAACTATTGTTAAGTATTTTATGTTATTGTCTGAAAGAGTTTATATCTGCTGATCTTACATACAAAATGTCTAAATATAATTCACATATGTATACTATTATTACAAACCATTAGACGTTGCTTTGCTAAAATATTTTAAAAACACTATTCACCCACTGTCTAATGTTTTATTGTGTACTTTATTGTACACCTTCTTGCTCAAGTCCTTGATGGACTCGACAATATGGATGAAAATCATGTGTGACAAGTTGAAAGGCATCCCAATCACATGGCAAATCTATCCATTTCAATCACATGATGCCTAGAACTAGTCTTGTGCATGAGCTGTCTTCGAGTAGACAAAAATTCTCTAAATATACAAATTAATGAAAAAGTTCGAGTTTATAAGAATGTATGAAAGTGAATGTTATTCTTAAAAAAATAACATGTACTTAATAAGATGTACTTATAATGTTTATAAATCATTAAAACATCAGTTACAAAAAAAATTCATAATATCAATAATAATAAAAACTTATGATATATCTTATAGTTAGTACGATAATAAAAGATAATATAAACTAATAAAATATATTATATATTATGTTAATATATAATATTAAGGATGTGCTAATATTTTATCATATATTTTGTTAATATAATGTAACTAAGCTAACAAATATATCTTTAAACATTGTTAATCATATTAGATCAATGGTTTTAAATAGGCTTTATCAAGTCATGTTATGTAGCATATTTTTTTGAACCAGAGAAGTACGTCTTAGATATTTTTTTAGATGTTATTTTCTTTTTTGGTTTTAGTTACATTTAAATCTACATTTTTAAAGGATTGAAAATGAATATATTAGTTATTGGATTTGAAGTCTCGTTTGTAAATTTTGAAAGTTTAGACAAATTTGTTGAATTTCTATAAAATAACTCATGTGTTTGATTTTCTTGTATTAAGGTGAAGTTTTGTATTTGAAGTTATGGACCTCATTAGATTCCTTCTATAGACTTATGTCATATACAGCCTAATGTACTCCAAACATTTAGACATAAATCGTTTGTTTAATTTTATAATTTTAGAATTTTTTTTCATTTTCTGTTTCTTGTTGTGTTATTATTTCTTTATATATGGAAAACTAATTTATGAATTCAAGATATACAGACCACATTAAAATTTGGATCAATCATTTGATGCTGTGAGATTGTTCTACTTTTTTTTTTTAATTTATTTTGTGATTGTAATATAATTTGTTTGTTTTTAGAAATCAATTAAATCTTGATTTGATAATTAGGTAAAAATTAGATTAAATAATATTTTGATTTGATTAATTTAATTGGTTGATTGTTCAAATTTATATCTAAATTTTTAGATAATTATGATAGGATGAATTGTATGGAGCTTCAATTTGTAAATTGACCTTTTTATCTTCTTATTTTATATTTTTCAATCTTTGTTTTATGTTTTTAATTCATTTTCGTTATAAAAAACCCAAATTAATTTATATGAGAAAAAATGGTACAAATGGAATAGAACCAATAATTAATGTGTCTTTTGATAATAGACTTAGTATTGAGTCCAATTGCAATTGTTTTCCATTTTCTGTAATTTTGTTTTGAAAACAGTGGATGGCTTAGTTAAATCAAATAGGGAGTGAATTGGTTTTAAAAAAAAATTAAAAAAAGTTATTAATTTTTTTAAACAAATTTAATTATAAAGCCAAAGCCTAATTAAATTAAGAATCAAAATTTATATAAGAATTGGAAAGCAGGGAGATAACAATAGAAAATATTGTACAAAATATTTATATTGGTTAAGATAATTAGTGTTCTTGAAAAAATATTGTACTGTCAAATGAAATTTGCAAACAATTACAAATTTAATACAATAATTAATGTTGAAACTTCCTTATGATATTACCTTCAAAAAGATATCAGTCTCCATCAACTCTTAAGAAAGGATCTATGACATTGAAACAAATAAATAATAATAAATAATAATAAATTGAAAGTTTGCAAGACATAATAGAAATAGTCACAAAGATTTTATAACTCAACACAGCCTTTGATTATTTGAAGCTAGAAAATACTTTTGAAAGTATGAAACAACTTTGTTAATCTTAATATAATTAGGTCAAAATAATGTCAAAAGTTACTTCAAAGATTGAGATTGAATATCTATTTATAAAGTTTTAAAAACACTTATTTAAAATAAAATAAAAAATTACGCTTTTATTGATTGTTTGCATATAATCAATTATTCTAATTGAATTTTGAAAAGTAATTACAGAGCTTTCAGCATTTCCAGCAATTAAGGAGCATGCCTATTTGATTGAATTCCTATTAACTCAATGAAGTGACTTCATTTAATTTACCATGAAAGATTATAATCGGTTATAATTCTAAGAACGTTAAAAACACTTAATATTCATTAACAAAATAGATACTCGATTATACTATTTTAAAACCTTTTAGAAACAATTTAATCGATTACAGAAAAATTTAATTCATTATAAACATTGAAAAAAGTTGTATACTTAGTTTTAACTCTATAAAGGCATTTTTTTTTTTTCAATTAGTACAGGTTGTGTTGAATTAAAAGACCTTGTGAATGTCTTGTGTGAAGGATTCAAACAACATTAAAAGAAAATTAAAACTCTGAAAGACATCTTCATATTTCAATCGTTATGAAAATGTTTTGACTTGAAACTTGAGACTTGTCTTCAAGTTCAACACTTTTTCATACATCTTAATTATGTTTTTAGTTTTCATTTATATTTTACTTCTTGTTTCTCAATTGTTGTTTACATTCTTTGTTCCTATTTCCTTTTTTTAAAATATATTTCTATTTTTGTTTTTAAGCTTGATTCTAAATTTTTATTTTCTCTATTGTGTTTTCAAATTTTTTTTATAACAATTTGATAAACAAAAACATAGTATTTTCATCATTGTTTCTATTATAATTTGCATTGTTGTTTTCATTTATTTTTTTTATTTTTTGTTTCCATATATTACACTTTTCTTTTATACTTGTTTTTTTTATATGTGCGTTGTTTCTATTTTTGTTTTTTTTTTTTTAAATTTGTTGTTATTTTTATATATTTTCTTTATATGGATTTATTGTTTTTTTTTCTTGACAATTCAACTTTTTTTCCATCAATATTTTTATTTTTATTGTTTATATTATATTTCACATCCATCAAATATAAGATGAGTTTAAGATATATAAATGGGTGCAAACCACACAATCCAATTTTATAGGGTTGGACTAGGCTTAAAGTTCACTTTTTAGGATGTTTTCAAATTTATATGAAGATTATCCCGAGGTACCTGAAAAACACTAGAAAGGGGAGGGAGGAGGGGGAGAGTTTGAATAGTGTTATTAGAAAACTTTTTCGAACCAGGTATGATATAACACTTTCGTCGAGAATCAAAAGGATTTACATAAGTTGTTAAATGCTCGACTTTGAAATCAGATTAAACAATAAATTCGTTTAAAGTGTGTTTCAGTTGTTAAGAAGTGTTTGGTGCACCATTTTAATAAAACTTCCCTTTTTAACAAAAAGTCATTTGATGTAAGAAGCTTTTGTATAAAAATAAAGTGCAACTACAGGCTTGTAAGAGAAACATTTAAAGAAAATAAACTAACAAGCACAAAATCATTTTTATATTCGCTCGCTCCACCAAGCTACATCTAGTTTGCTCTAACACCTTAGAGGGTTCCATTACAATCTTAAACAAGATTACAACTGAATATTCTCATCGCTTTTGGTATCCCTAGACATTCTTGGTATCCTTTAGATACACCGTATAGTTGAGTTTCACTAACTCCTGATTGTGTTGTATTCTTCACCACTCTTAGTATCCCTAAACACTTCTGTTATACTTTAGATACACCGTCTAGTTAAGTTTCACCCACTCATGGTTTCCACTAGACAATCCTGGTATCAACCTGATACGCTACATAATAATTCTTCACTCAACTGAGTTAATCAACAAGTGTTTGAATTCTCTTCAAAATGTGCAATCAATTAGATTGCTTACAAGTCTAAGACGATTACTCTCCTAGAGAGGACATGTGTTCCATACAATTCAATCTAATAAACTCGTTGAGTGTTTTCTCTCTTCTCTCTTCTTACAATAGTAAGCTTGTATATTAATGAAGCTTGAGAATATTTTTAATCTTGAGCTTTTTCTCTTATCAGATATTCTCTTTGTGCTTTTCTGAGCTTTTCTCTCGATGATGTTCACTTACGCTCTTTCTTCTTGTGTATTATTCTCTTAATTCTTTCTTTGACTCATCTTCTATTTAAAGACTTCTCAAAAAGATACCTGCTAGACAAAGCTTTGTCCTTGATTCTTGAGTCTTCTTAGTCTTCTTAGTATTGTCGTATAAAGCAACCGTTGGTTAAAGTCAACTTGTCATAACAAACTTACTTTTTCAGTACTTTAACAAAAGTGGGTAATACTATTTATCTTACACAACTTCTGATGGATAGAACATTTTATGAATGTCTTCCTTATTCCTAACGTCCACTTCAGATTTGTATAGAATAGAGCAAATGGATGAGTGTAATAAGTAATTTGCATAAAGAAGTATAATAGATATGCATGCAACAAATATGTCTTTTCTCTTATCACTTTTATTACTTTTAAATGTTGAACATTTAATGGCATTTAATGCATATTCAAAACAACAAAGTGTCTTTGCGTTTTCTACCATTTGGTAGGATTTTATCATTTGAGCTTCACACTAAGTGGATCGTTTAGCACATGGTATCAACAAATGTGTTTAGCAGGTTGTCTTCTGTCATAAGTTTTTGGAATGTCAATTGAGACTTTTAAAGTGTTTTCCAAACACATTGTCTTGACACTTTTAACCTTTTTAGCTATATTGAGAGTTGACTGATTACCGTCTGGTATGATATAACATTTGTGTTTAGCAAGAGTTTCATTGACACTTTAACTTAGGAATCATTTTATGGTGTGTCCATTATATGCTTAGGTATTTTTCTAAGACTTGGCCTAACAAGTTACTTGGTTTTCAGAATATTTACCTATATTCCAACTACTCACATATTTTAGTGATAATGTTGTCATATGTTCATTTTGTTTAATGTTGTTTGTTAAACCTTAAAACATACGAGAGTGTTTAGACAATTCAGTCTCATTGTCTTAACAATCTCCCTATTTTTTATGTTTAACAAATATACATCTAAACGATATGATTTTTCTCAGTTCACCGTAGAGGTGTATTTATAAAACTTTTAAGTATTTTAGTTGTTTAAATATCTTTTGGGCTCATTTTTATTAACGTTTTGTCTTATGCATGCCTGTTAGTGTTCAAAATAGTTAAAATGAATAAAAGAAAAATAATCAAAACATGATAAACAATAAGAGCATAACATAAATAAAAGACTGATATTTAAACACATAAATATATTACATTTGCACAAATTACTGTGTACAATGTTATGTATGAACTTCTAAGAATTTAAAGACTCCCCTGATTTTGTGTTATCCTATTTTATCCCATGGTCTGGTGTACTCTCCCCGAGTATGTGCTCCTAGGTGCTGACGCGTTCATCTCTTCTTCCCCTTATTTGATAAGCATAAAAAAGGTGAGAGTGAAGAGAACATCAATGCCCAACTAAAGAGAGGATGAATCCTTAGACCATATCATCGTTGTCAGATCATATTAGAAAATGATAATGATGTGAGTGCATGAGGAGGAGGTGGAAAAAAGAAGAGAAAAGAGAATGGTTGGAAGAGGAAGACGAGAAGAAATGTGTGTTAAAATAGTGGCGGAGAAAGAAGAAAAACATAATAAAATGGTGATAAGGTAATATAGGGTCCAACTGTGAGGAGTGTAGGTTAGATAAAAAAGTCAAGTGTCTTTTATTATTTTACAAACCTTATCTTGAGTTAAAAATACAAATGAACTTATAATTAAATACAAATATATGTAATTATACTTCTTCTAAATGAGATGAAATCAAGTAGCTAATAGGCTACAACTTTTATGTTGATTGAAAATATATTAGGAAATATAGTTAAATTTTTAAATTCTTAATCTCTTGTTATAGATAAATTGTAATGGTTATATACTTACTTTAATTATTAAATTTTAAAAACTAAGTTGTTAAAAAAGTTTAAATTTAATTTTTTGTATAATAATTTGTTTTTGAATTTTTTTACCGAATTATGTTAAGTTATTTAATTTATTTAAATTTAAAATAACATTATTATTATTATTTTAAATAGTTTTCTAAAAATCCAATTTGAACAACCCACACATATATTATGATAGATTGATAAGTTGGGATTCAAATCCAATCCAAGAGGACAATTGCACTCACCTAGTTTTATCACCTTCCCTGTCCCACTACTTACATAAATGAAAAGGGAAATGATATCTTGACACCAATTTTTGACACTATTTTGACACTGCAGACGTGTCAAAATTTTGACACTGCAGACGTGTCAAAATGTGATTGGACGATTTCAAATTAAAAAAACTAAGTCAAAGACATATTTGGAAGAGAAAAACCAATTTTTTTTTTTTAATTTGAAATCATTCAACCACATTTTAACACGCGTACAGTATCAAAATAGTGTCAATAAAATTGGTGTCAAAATATCATTTTCCAAATGAAAATGATCAAAACTAAAAAATATAGCGAGATAAGTAGCCAACTCAGCTGAAAAAGTGTCCACAGAAATTTACACTTTCCCTTCACAGAAAAAAATGTGGATGTGGTTTGTTTTGGTTGTGCCACGTGGACCACACAACTCTCAAAGTGTTTTTGTTCTCTTCTCTTGCTACATGCGTATTTTAATGGAAAACCAACATTTCAGAGCTCAATTTGGTTCTTCATTGACTCTGAAATCTCAACTCTCTGATCACTTGCAAATGCTCCAAATTTAAGGATTTCAGATTCGATTTCCCTCATCCATGGATTCCATCTACGCGAGCTCCTCCTGCACGGTTCCCCACCTTCTCCGTCGCGACACTCTGCTCTTGCTGCCGCGAACCTCGAATTTCACTGCTCCATATTCGCTTCAGCGGACGAAAAGGGCGCGGCGCGTGCGGATTTCGAGTTCCGCAGCGACGAACGGCGCCGTTTCGAGGGCGCTTCAGGCAGTGAGCAGCACTGCGCTGGAGCAGCTCGATATCGAGCGTGGCGTCTGCATCCCTTTCCGCAAGTACTCGCCCGAGATCGTACGTACGCATTAAGCCTCTCTCCCTCTCTCTCTGTGTGTTTGCGTGTGTTTTAAGTGTCTCGTCGTTGTTTTAGTATGTTTGGATATCAGTTAGGATGAACTAAACCCGTGCCATCGCTGGAAAGTTTAGGTGCATGTTTGAATTAAAGTCGGGAGACTGCAGCCGTATTTTATGCACTCTCAAATTAACACATTTCTCCTTCATTTGCTGCATTTGAATTTGTAAAAGTATTTTTCAAACTTTAATCCGAACATAGCCTAAAACTTCCGTTCAACATGATCAAATTGGTCTCCAGACTTGCCTTTAGTTTTGAAGCATCTACGGCACGCATCGCTGATTCCGCCTTTTTTGTTTCATTTGCAACCGGAGTTGTATCTGGTCTATTCATTAAATTAGTCTTTTATAATTTGGGTTTGACCTGATTCAATTTCAAAACCTAGTCCATGAGTTGAACTGGTTAATGTGCGATTTTCATGCTCGGTACCGGACATTTTTATCGTGAAGTTTGCAAGACTAGACATGTGTATGTGGTCCAATTATGAGTTAATAACGGTTGTTCTGGTAGGCCTAACACTAACTACTGAGACTATGTTAAAATTTTGATTTGAGTTTAACTCCAAAAGTTGCTCCCTATACAATATTTAGCCATGTTAGCAATCAACGTTGTCATCCAACTTACCAACACATGTTTAATTAGTCACAAACATATAGCAGTAAAGTTATTAAAAATCTGCCATTGCTGGTCTTATTTTCATAATTTCATTAATTTAAACTGTTTGGTAAGGTCATGTGATAAAATACTGTCACGATTATTTCTTAGGGTATTTTTTTGTAATTTTAGAATTTAAATGGATGCGTGCATCTATTACTCAATGTATGTGACGTTTAAATTACATTTGTGTCTTTGGACGAGTGACCGTTTAGAATCAGTCAGTCCAGGAATCAGTTGCAATTGGTTCAAAGTAACCTAGTTTTAGGAATGCTTATTTAATGCAATGATTCATATGGTTGGAGGTGCTAGCCTCTTTGGGATCTCCCTTCTGATAGTGATGCCTCTGCATACCTTTTGCATTTTTTAAAAGTTTTTAGTTTAGTTGTTTGGGTGCTAGACAGAATTGTTTTATTTTCGTGCCCTGAGGCCTTGGATTTAGATGGTTAAAGGGCACGTTAGCTAGTAAAGCGGAAATGACAACCCCTAATTAACGGGGTGGATTCTTACTATCTATTTATCTTATCCATATGAATGTCAACTTTGCACCTGTTTTCCTTATTAATTACACCCTTTTTCATACTTATTAGAACAAGGTTTTGAATAACGCATATAGAGGTGCAGAGTTGGCCCAGCCCACTACAGGGGCTTCTGTAGCATAGCGGTTTAGTGTAGTGGTACTATGTATTGATTCCAAGAAATACCTCAGAACAGGGACATCAGGGTTTTTTTAGAAGCCTATTTTGGGATTTTAATTTCCAAAATTGAAATATTATAGAAGTAAATGATAGTGAACTTGATAAAGAAGACTTGGATTTGAAGATTATGACTTATATTTCCGATCTAAGAACCTTGTATTTGACTTTTACTAGCATTTACTTGTATGTTTTGTTTGAGGCACCTATGACTTTTTATTGTTAATAACAAATGTTATTAAGTAACTTTTTTCATTTTTTCGAATTTTTATGTATATATTATACAATATGTAAATTATAAAATAATTCAGAGGAGTGGCTATTTCGCGATTGTGTTTTCGGAGCAGCTGCTGCTTGCTGCTATTTGGGATTTAAAACATTGTTTGAGAATACAAATCCAATAAAAGGGGTATTTGCCTAACTGAGCAGATGTTAAAGTAATTTATTTTAGACTATACTGTATGGCATAAGATGTTAAACTTCAGATATCTGCATGACAACTGACAAGTATGTTAAGCATGCTACTATAAAATGGACATAGGTTTTGTCATAAATGGGGTTCCATATCCCGTTTTGCAGAGGGATGGTAGCTTTTCGAAGCCAGAGAAAAAAATAAAGCATGCCAGTATGCTGGATGATTATTTCTAATTTAAAGGTACTTAAATTTATGACATTTTCCTTGTGGTTATTAGGTGAGAAATAAGGTGTTGGAATCAAGAGGATCCACTTTGTCACTTATGTTGCGGGGAGTGGAGATAGTTTGGAATCTGGGCTTGTACTGGTCTAACTTGGTGTATGATTTCTTGGTTGGAAGGGATGAAGAGGTTGTTCCATATCGTGCTCGACAACTTAGGAACCTCTTGTGTGATCTGGGGCCTTCCTTCATTAAAGCTGGTCAGGTGTGTTTCTTAGTTTTGTTCTCATGCCAGCAAGGGTTAGTTTAGGTAGTTGATATCGTTTGTTTGACAGGTCCTTGCAAACAGGCCTGATATCATTCGAGAAGATTATATGAATGAACTCTGCATCCTTCAAGATGATGTTCCTTCATTTCCCAATCAAGTAAAAGTTACCACTGTGCATCAACTGTATTTTCTAATTTTATTTATGCTAAGCATTTAGATATCATAGTCACTTGGACGTTATAATTCTAATGAATGACCTAAAAATGTCCTAGATTGCCTTCAGAATCATAGAGGAGGATCTGGGTCAACCCCTTGAAGCTGTTTTCAGCAAAATCTCATCAGAGACAATAGCAGCTGCAAGTTTAGGTCAAGTTTACCGAGCAACATTGCGTGCCACTGGCGAAGATGTTGCTATCAAGGTTTGTTTTTCTCACCTTGCGTTATAACTCAGTTTTAATGTAAATTGTTTGATCAGCTAATAGTTTTCAAATTATCCGCTAAATTATTTTGCTTAATCTTCTTTTTGCTGCATCTAAGCCATTGCCTCTACGTTATAACACTTTAATTTCCTGCTGTGACCTGAATTCTGTGCTAAAAACATTGTGTTTACAACAGTTTTACATGTTTATTTTGTTGGGTTGATTCATTGTTATTGTCCATACTTTTCCCAACCAGTAGACTTTATTTCTTTCTTTTTAATTTTCAATTGTATTTCACTCTTCGTCCATATTTAGGGATTAGTGATATATGAATTATGACTTTTTTCTTCTTTCGAGTTTCCACTTGTTTTCGTATTTTACTAATTTCTGTTGTCAAATATGGCTTTAACTGAAATATTTATATGGTTTTATGCTTGAAGTGCTCAACATGAAGATTTAGATCAATATTAAATCAACTTCTGAAGACTTTTTTGTTCTTGCAGGTTCAGAGGCCTGGGATAGAGCCTATTATATATCGGGATCTTTTCTTATTCCGCACTCTGGCTTCATTTTTAAATGGCATCAGTATGCAGAAGCTGGGATGTAACGCTGAGCTGATTGTTGATGAATTCGGTGAAAAGCTTTTGGAAGAGCTTGATTATACCCTGGTAACTTTAAGTACTGCCTTGAGTTTGTCATGGTTGTTTAATGGGGTGCTTTGAACTCATCAATTCACCCAATATGTGCTTCTTGGCATTTTTAGTGTCTTTCACTTTATGTTTGTTGTAAACAAATTTACCAAGTTCTCTATCTATTTCAGGAGGCCCGAAATCTTGAAGACTTCCTGGAGAATTTTAAAAATGACCCTACTGTCAAAATTCCCAGGGTTTACAAACAATTTTCTGGTCCTCGTGTGCTGGTAATGGAATGGATTGATGGTATCAGGTGTACCAATCCACAGGTTTGTTTATTTGGATTAGGGATGATAATACTATATGTTGTATCTTTTTGAAGCAGCATCGTTTGTTGTCTCGTGGATAATAATTCTCCCGTGAATCAGGCTATCAAAGAAGCTGGTATTGATGTAGATGGATTTTTAACAATTGGAGTGAGTGCTGCCCTACGACAATTGTTGGAATTTGGACTATTTCACGGAGACCCTCACCCTGGAAATATTTTTGCCATGCGTGATGGGCGAATTGCATATGTGGACTTTGGCAATGTCGCTGTTCTCAGTCAGGTAATTCTTCATATACAAGCATGTAGGACAGTGATCATTACTTTTTTCACGCTCTGACCAATCAATTATTGTTTTGGTGTGCTACAAAATAATGGCATATAATGAAATGTTTATTTGCATCCATCCATAAGACGAGTGTGGATTTAGGTCACTCAGAAGTAGGTGGAGTACTAAACCATGCCGTTGTTTATTGTTCATCTCTGATAATGTTTGCCATTGCATCAAATGCCTAAAGCTGTCATACATGTTAGTTTAAACCCACATGTTTCCGGTACATGTTATTTTTTTGTAATGAATATGTTCTCCCTTACCATTCTCTGATGTGAGAGAAGAATATCATCTGTCTTGATGCAAAACTGCTGTGAAATCGTGTTAATATTTTCTTTTCTCTATACTTCCCCCATTCCCCCATTCTCTATACAGTCCTTTTTTATTTTTTTCTTGTCTCTGAATATTGAGTTACAAATAGTAATTTAACATCATGAGCTATATTATTTTATTTTGCGGCAGAGTAAAAGACCTTTAAGGTGATGTAGCTAATGATATAATTACCAAATGTTTTAAAAGATTTTCATACTGCCTGTGCCTTTTCATTTGATTTTGTTCCATTATATTTTGGAGGATTAGGGCCCCCCTATACATAGTTTTATGCTGCATTGTTTAAAGGTCTAACTTGAATGCGGGACAAATAATGGATTTGTTATATCTTTGAAAGAAATTAATAGTTCTCAAATTTATCCTGATTTAACTTTCGTGTGAAAGTCAATAACTATCCTTCAAATAGAACAGATTTTATTGCATATTTCGTTTTTTAATAAATGTAAAATGTATATTAGAGAGAGAGAAAGATGAAAGTCAAGGGATTATATATTATTCTACGAAGGCAAAAGAAAATACAAAGAATGCTCTACCAATGAAATACATCATTATGTCTAATAAATCCTGTTAAATACTTTCATAAAAGAAAAATAAGCAATGATTTCGGCTCTAATATCTACTGTTGCATTACGTAAGAACAGGACTAATTGATTGGTTTCTGTCTTGTGAGTGCTTCAAACTTAAATGAATTAACCCCAGAAGCATAAGTTGCAATCAATTGAAGATCCTTGCCTAGCAACACCCTATACCTTAACAAAGTACAAATACAACTATAAACTACGTGTGCATTTCCCTATGGCTTTTATGAGGGTGTTTTTATATTTTTGACAAGTTTCAATACTCTTCTGTTTTTGGTTACATGTGAAGGGTTTGTGAGAATATGTTTATGGAGCCCAACCCAACTGAACTTTCTCACATAGCCCTAGTGGATACACATTTACCTTATGTTTGCTTCGGTTGATTTTCTGTTCACCAAGATGTATTTAGAGGGAAAGTGCAAAAAACAAATAACGAAAAGAATATCAAACATTAAACTTTCTGCGCTGTCAATTTTTTTTTCTGATTATATTATTATTATTATTATTATTATTATTATTATTATTATTATTATTATACTTTTATATTATAATAAAATAAATAATTAAAATAAAATAATTTAATATTTTATAAGTGTATGTTTCTATAGTATAGTAATAATTAGAATAAAAACATTAAAATAATAAATAAAATGAAATAATTTAATATTTTATTAAGCCACACTCATATACATATACACACACATATATATAGATTATAAAAACAAATAATTAAAATAAAAATACTAAAATTATAAATAAATAAATTTATTTATTTAATTTTTAATATTTTCTGAAATAATTTATTTAAATGTATTGTTTTTTCGAAATATAACTTTTGATTTTATAATAATTTTTATTTTAATTAAAATTTATTTTAGCTCTACTTGATATTTTAAAAATTATTTTTAAAAATTTACTTTACAAATTGTTATTTAACATATATACCAAAGTTATTTTATTACATCAATCACGTCTACTATAACCATTTCATTCTATTTAAACAACCTTATTTCCTACTTCTTTCATTTTCTTTTCCACTTCCCCTTTAAGGATCTATTATGTAAATGGAAAATATTTTGCTTTTAGGATGGCTTTCATTATAATCTTGAGCATGGAATTTTCTTTGATTCTTTTCATTCTTTTTTTTTTTTGTGGCTGACAACTTGTTGTTCTGCTTCCATTTCTACAGCAAAATAAACAGATTTTAATTGATGCTGTTGTCCACGCTGTGAATGAGGACTATGCTGAAATGGCTAATGATTTCACCAGATTAGGCTTCCTGTCACCAGGGACTGATGTTACTCCTATAATTCCTGCTTTGGAAGCAATTTGGCAGAACTCTGCAGGAAAAGGACTGTCAGATTTTAATTTTCGTAGTGTCACTGGTAGGCATTTTCCTTGATTATTTAATATAAATAGCAATTACTATAATGTGACCATTTGACCTAACTTCCAATGCTTGACGAAATAAATTTCTAATTTGGGATTGAATTTTCTTGTGTTGTTGAATGGGGTTGTTAAAGTAAAAAGCCACAATGAATTCTGTCCGAGCATGAAGAAATTGTATGGACCCGTAGTTGCAAGTTGTTTGGCTATGTCGTTCCATCTTATTCTTATCTCTTAATGCCACATTTTCCCTCAGTGGAATTTATGGAGGTTGACAACATATTTATGGAGGACTAAATCTGTTCTCTTATATAGGATAACAAACTAATGACTTTTTATTTATTCTGAAGTACATGTTTGGTTTGGCATTTAGCTTCATTTCGATTATGGATCCACATTTAGTTTGTTTGATCTTTAAACCAAATATGCACGCAAACATCTCTATTGTGATTTAGTTTGGTGTTTCAAATTTCTTGTAATCTAGGAACACGTTATTTGCATTTAGACTTCAATTTTTTCACGCCCTGATCATATTTTAATGAAATACACTGCAGGAAAGTTTAACCAGTTGGTTTACAATTATCCCATTCGAATTCCAGAAAGGTTTTCACTTGTAATTCGATCCTTACTGACCCAAGAAGGCATCTGTTTTACTCTGAAACCTGACTTCAAATTTCTTGAGGTAAAGACTCCATTTTTATGACTTGTCCAGATTTTAAGTTCATTTTTGATAACTGCATGCTACTTATTTTTAGAAGGCAACTTTTTTTAAGTTGCATTAGAAGAAAGGAAGCTGTATTATATGGTATAAAAAATAATAAAGTTCTAAATACTTTTGTAATTCATTATTGTAAACGAACCAGTTTGAGCAACTGTCAAAACTGTTGTCCCTTATGATACCTTATTTTCCAGTGTAACATGATCACCAGTATTTTAAATAGGTTGCCTACCCTTATGTGGCTAAGCGACTATTGACTGACCCAAATCCAGCTCTACGTGAACGCCTCATACAGGTTAGTAATTATGTTCAAAATGCATAAACTTTTATGCACATGAATTTTATTCTGAATAATTTACAATCCTCATAGTTAATTTTTGCCAATTTATATTTAAAATTTTGAAACAATTTCAATTATCATATGGGGTAAGAATGTTAGAGATGAAAGATGACAAAGGGGCCCCATAGTGACATACTTCCATGAAGTAAAACCAATTTAATTTCTATATTTTTGAATTCATAAGCTAACGATATTGCTTTATAATGGCCACTGGAGAAAATGCTAGTTAGGCACGATGGGTTTAATTTTGATGGAGATAGCTAGATTTGTACACTGTGGCATAATGTCTTTTGGTGTCATTAGTCTGGTATCTTACATCATCTGTGTTAAGTGGTGAAAGGTGATTTTGTTATATTGGCTTATGGAATAGTGAATCTGTATTGTATTCTCTGTCAAACTTAAGGCTGGGCAAAAATAACTGATTTGTACTGTACTGCAGTTAACTGTACTATATTATACTAAAAAAAACTGATTCACTTCTACTAACAGTTTAGTTAACTGTTTTATGGTTCAGTTTTTAAAAATTGAACTTATAACAGTGAGAACTGTTTTATTTTATTTTTTCCTTTTCTCTTGTTCCGTATAACTGTTTCGTCTTGTCAAGAAAAAATTATTTAATAATAAAATATTAATAAAAGAAATTATTCACATAAAAAAATTAATAATTAATTTTTTAAGACAATTTTTTTATCACAATTTTTTATATTTTTTATCAATAAATATATAACATATATAAATAAAAAAAATAATTTATATTTTCATATTTTTTAAGTTACATAAAACGTGTGTGTATATATATATATATAACGTGTAACGAGAGTGTGTGTATATATATATACATATATATATATATATATATATATATATATATATATATATATATATATATATATATATATTGTGTTATTTTATTTTTTATATTTTTTTATTAATAAAATAAATAAATAAAAAATAAAATAATTTTTATACACAAATATAAATGAAATAGAAAATTATAATATCAAATAATTAAAAAATTAATTTGTAAAATATTTATGAATAAAATAAAATAAATATTAAAATAAATTTTTACAGTTTACAGTTTATATATATTTATTAATAGTTCAGTACAATTTACAGTTTAGTTAATAATTCAACAGTTAGTGCAATTTACAGTTTAGTTAATAGTTCACTTAGTGCAGTTTATAATTCAGTTAATAGTTCATTTCAGTTCGTACTGTAGTTTAGTACAATTTAGTACAGTTCAGTTTGTCTGAACTGTTTTACAGTTCAGTTTTTAGCAGTGCAGTACAGTTCAGTTCGATTTGCCTACCCCTATCACACCCATGCTATGTTGAACTACCTAGATGGACAGAATGAAATAGGTTAGCTAGCCAGGTACGAATGCCCGCAAATCTGCTGAAAGATATTTTACCTTGATCACTAGTCAAATTAAAGGAAAATATAGGACTTTTGATTTGAAGTTACAGCCTTATCGTGAGTATCTAGAGTCTGTGGTATCCGGATTCAAAGATTTGAGTTCCACTACCTATCAAAACTGTTTTTAAGACGCTTTAGGTACTCTAGCCTCTGCGGTGGTTATCCTTCTTGGCACTGATTTGCAACCCTTGTCTTGATAGTGCAAAAAAGAGAAATACCTAGTTTATCATTTTTATGGATCTATCGGTATAATATATGGGAATGGAATCAATAAATCTTTATTTTTTTTACCCTTCTCTTTAAATGTTAATACAATTGGGTCAGCTATGCTAGAAGCTTGATTTGCTGTAAAGTTCTGTCCATTTTCTCTCTTCCCTCTGCTACCTAGGTCAAAGCACAGTAGACTCTTATGTGAAATTCTTTCAGTCAGTATCTGAGATAGAAATACTAACTTTATCCTTTTTATGGATCTAACCGCATAATATATATGAACAGAATCAATAACTTTCTTTTTCCACCTTTTTCTTTAAATGTTAATACAATTCTGTAAGCTATGCTAGAAGCATGCTTTGCCGCAAAGTTCTATCCATTTTCTGTCTTCCCTCTCTCTGCTACCTGGGTCAAAGCACACGGACCTCTATGTGAAATTTTCAGTACACTATCTAAGAGATATCTTTAGCAAGTATTAAGTAGCGACAATAATTAATCCAGATTCCATTCAAAGTATTTTTGTGATTCTGTCTTGTTCTAAGACTGAATACTAAATCATACTTGCTATGTAACTGTAAACTTATGTTGCTCCTCACTTGATATACTTTGTTGTTTCAGGTTCTATTCAAAGATGGTCTTTTCCAGTGGAAACGGCTTGAAAACCTTATTGTTCTTGCAAAGGAAAATGTGGCGAAAATGAGTAACAATCCAGCATTGAAAGTGAAAGACACGTTCGTATTTCTTAAAACATTATCATTAGCAAAAAAACAAGCATGTTTGTTTTACTTTTAAGTCATTCAGTAATACTCATTAGAGGCACCTCCATACAGGCAAATCCAGAGGGACTGGAAATTTGAAAGAAAATTGGACCTCACTGACACAATCAAAGATGGAGCTCGCCTCTTCTTTGTTGATGAAGGAATACGTAGACAGCTTCTTCTTGCCTTGACTGAGGATTCAAAGCTTCATATTGAAGAGGTTTGTGCTAATAGTATGACCCTTTCCACTTCCTTAAAGGTCCTTAATTTTGTTCTGGAGAATTCTGACTCGTATTCTATACAGCTTGTCGATGTGTATAGGTTGGTTGAAGATCAGATAGACATCCCTTCTGTGGCCGTAGAAGTAGCTAGAGGTAAGATCTTGTGAAACTTCAAAAACTTACTTAATTATGTCTCAAAATCTAACGATTTTTTCATTTGCTCCCTCATTGATCTCGTAGTTTTTTGTCCTGATATTTAAAGGGACTTGAGAATAAATTTAATTTCTTTGCTCCATTATTAAGATTTCACTCTCAATCTATCAGAAATTATGGTAAAAAGTTTTTGAGATGGTCATTTTAAAGGTTAACAAACTTACCATGACAATATGTGATTAAAGATTTACGTTGTAAACATATAAAAAGTCATAGTAGATATAACATTTAAGATTATTTTAGGGTTAAATATGATTTTGATGCTTATGTTTGGTGAAAGGTGAAAATTGAAATTAGTCATTTGAAACTTTTATTCAATTTAGTTCTCCAATTATGTATGAATTTGGTTTTTTTAATCAAATTTTATTAATTTTATTTGACATTTTAATCGTATTTTTAAATTAACATTAAAATGAAAATTTGTCAATAATTTAAATGCTATCACAAAACAAATTTAAAATGTCAAATAAACTGATTGAAATTTGGATAAAAGGATTAAATTTACCAATTTTTGAAATTGGAGATTAAATTGGATCAAATTTTTAAAGAGAAATTAATTTTAAATTTTATTAAAAGTTAAAGGAATTAAAAACATATATAATCTATAACTTAGACAAATTTAAAAATGAGAGTGTAAAAACTCTTCGTGCTTAACTTTTTTTCCAGACAAGAATTTTAATATTCTAAAATGTATGAACAAATTGACAAAAGGCTAATAAAAAATTGTATGAAAAAAATTCTTTGAAGACTGGATTATATCTTTTAACACAATTAATCTACCAATACTGTGCAGACTTACCAACAGTTGTGAGGGATCTCCTACTTTCATGGAGTGAGTCAATCTTGTCTGATAGATAGTTAAATCTCTGGGCTGCCTGCACATAGTCAGATGAGTATACTTTACACATCTTCTATATTTTCTCTCAATTCTTTCTTATTTATAGTGCCCAAGGTTTACTATATATAAAATTTTGAATAAATTTGTAGAAAATAAGTGATACAATCGTTTAGCCTCCTTCAGCGTTATTTATTGTATAAATCTAGCTTATGTTTGATTTAAATACTATTGTTGAAAGAAATGTAACATCAGTAAATAAAAAAAATGTTATTATTAAACTTTCATTTTATATTAGGAAGTAAATATAGATCTTCCTTATAGAATTCGGTACAGCCTCACTTTGTATTCGGCTTTTTTATTTCTCTGTTTTAAAATGCTATCTAGGCTAGTCTGTCTCAGTTCCGTTACAGCAATTTCTTCCTGTATCCTATGCCTCAGTTTTAACTTTTATATATAAGAAAAAATAATTAAAATGCGGTATTCTAATAAAGGTAATTTTGGTAAAAAGTAATCATCAACTGAATTGATAAAATATTATCTACCAATAACCTAGTATAAAAAGCCTATAGTAAATAACCCAAATTTTTCTAATTGATTTAACACTATGTTGGTTTCTTTTTTTGAATGTACAAATAAGAGAACTAAGAATGGCTTTTGGAGCTGCCAATCTTCCCTACCATGCACCACTAAAAAATATTTTTAGAAGTAATTTTGACTCAAGTTGTATTCTAAATATATATTAATTTTTTATTTGAATTTTATTTTTTCAAAACTTATATCAAGATTGAAACTTTATATTATAACGTTCTTATTGCTTCGACAAATTATAACACAAGCAAATAACTCACAAATACTTTATAAGAAGTTTTTTTAAAATATAAATACATCATTATATGGATACACACACACACATATATATATATATATATGTATATGTATATGTATATGTATGTATATGTATATATGTATGTATATATATATATATATATGTATGTATATATGTATATATGTATATATGTGTGTGTATATATATATATACATACAAACAAACTGCTCTTGTCTCTTACAATGATGAGTACTCTCACCTCCAACATATGAGACGTTTCTTCCTAAATACATGATAGTTTGATTTTTTTTTTATTACTATTAAGAATAAATAGAGTTTACTACTAACACTTAAATCAATTTATATACGAGTGTTAATCTCTGACCTCGAGTTTGAATATAAATATATAATTAATTTAAACATTAAAGAAATTATAGTTCATTTTAATCTTATCTTAAAAATAATTACTTGATGTTGCTGGTCTTCGAAAGAGATCATTATTTATTTTATCATTTCATAAAATATGAACTATAGTGGAATTTCTATAAAAAAAAGAAAAAAAGATTAGAGTAATGAAATGTTATAAAAAAAATAAACTGAAAAAAATTCAATCCATAATCAAAGTATCAAAGATAAAAATATCAATTGGCAATATATTTTCTTAAAAAATCTAATTGAGAACTACATAAGGCGCAATAATTCATGCTAAAGTTAAGCACAAAAAAATTTGGAAACTAGTTTTTTATTTACCTAATTTGTAAATATTGTTATAATAAGTTCCCTTTATAAATTATTATTGTAGATGCAGTTAAAAAAATGTGTAAACATATAATAAGTTTTTTTTTTATCAGTGTCTTAGATATATTAACCTTATACATTTTCAAAATTATAAATCATAAAAGCTAATAATGGTAACAAATTTCAACTTTTAAACTCTATTTATAATATTATGAAATTAATTAAAATTAACAACCATGTACGCCCTTCATGCTCAGTCGGTCAAGGATTCTGAATCTTATAAGCTTGATACTAATAGAGATTATACTTGAGTTTTAATAAAATGAAAATGTAAACTTAAAGAAAAACTTATACATATTGTACCAAATAATTTACAACAACCTTATATATATTTTATAATATTTTTTACATTTTACATTTTACATCCCATATTTTCCTAATATTAAGATGATTTATTTATTTATTTTTCCTTCTTACTCGAGCACATATAGCTAGACTTAAGCCGATAGGAGAAAATAAATTAAATTATAGTGTTAAATTGGAAGACAATATATCTCAATTAAAGAGAGGATGAATTGGTTTGAAAACTCCTTTTAAAGTCCTTAAAAATTTAGAGGTGTATAAAGTTGTTTTCAAAGAATGTTTTTATCACTTCAAAGATTTAATAAAATAATAGGCAAGAATGAAGAAGAAACACAACACAATATTTATACTGGTTTGAAGAAAAGAGTCTGCATCTAGTCTTCTTCCAACAACCTCTGAAAGGAAATTCATTAACACTAAATGTCAAGATTTACAAAATACAATATTCACTCAGTGTACTCCTACTCTGTTAGACACAACACAACACAAAGCAAATTGTCCAAATAAAGAAAGAAAAGGAAACCAAGTAAGTACTTCTAGCGATTCTGATAATTTTGATGATATAGATCTTGATGAAGATGAATTCCATGATACATTTAAGGAATTATTGCTAGAACAAGAAAAACTAGATCTTGCTCATAAGAAATTAAAAATTGATTTTAAAGAATTAAAATCAAAATTTGAAAATATGCATGAAGAAAATGAAAATTTGAAAAATAAAAATTTCTTATTTAGAGAAAGAAAAATTTGTTAGTAGTGATGAATGTATATCTTGCATAAATTTGAAGAAATTACAAGAAATAACCAAATGAGAGAATGTAGTAAAAGCTTTATAGAAAAGAAAAAAGGTTGTTAAAAATAGGTATGTTCCTAAATATAAAAATAGAATTAAAAGAACCCGTAGAGTTTGGGTAGAAGAAGGGACAACTTACAGGAACCGAAATGTTGTTACTTGTTTCAAATAAATGTAGAATAAAACATTGTGATGTTCAAAATGGAATATATGCATGGATTCCCATTATAAAATAACATGTCTTTAACTTTAAAGGACCTAAATAAGTATTTTAGGAACCAAATATTATTTTTCTGTTTTGTAGGTTATTTCAAAATTAAGGTAGAAACTTTTGGGTGTACACCAAAACTTGGTAAAATATGGTTTGTCAAACTAGGGAAAAGTTTTTTTAAAATGAGAAGAAAAATTTGATAATTATTTATCTTTCTTCCTTAAGGTATCAAATTTAGGGGCAATTTAATTTTCTTTAAGTTACTCAATAAGGAGTACTTCTTTATGTAACACCTGATTTTTCGAGATGTCATGGTGTAAATATTTCAAAACGAAATCTCAACTTATCTTTTTTACAATAAGAATACCGAGTCCGAAAACTTTTGAATAAAGAATAAATAATCAACCCTGAAATAAAAGATCCCAACTCTCGTTAGCTATTTCGATCCGATCTTATCTGAAATGTCATCTACTCCCGTACAAGTACGATGATCGAAGGTGAAAACCACAACCACAACATGCAAATATGACAAATGAAATATTAATTTAATTAGTATAGAAGTCGTGCACCCCACATTTTTACCTTTTTCATTTTTTAATTAATTGAAATCAGTTTTATTTATTTAATTATGTTTTTAATTCATTTATATTTGGAAAAAAAATTCATTTCAATAAAATAAATTAAAATTAAAAATATTTAATTACATATGTTAAGTAATTTAATTGTAAAAATTGGTGAATAAATTTAATTCATTTAGAAAAATAATAGTATCAAATTTTTTATTTAATTATATTAAAAAAGATAAATTTTTAATTATATACAATAAAAATGAAATTAAATAATATTATCAAATTTATTTATTTAATTACATTAAAAAATTTAATTAATTAAAATTAAATACATTTAGAAACATAATATAATAAATAAAAATGAATTAAATTAATTAAGAAAATAAAAAAAAAGTGAAAATGTGGGGGTGCACGACTTCACCCCACATTTTCACCTTTTTAATGGTATTATGATTTTAAAAATTTTAAATTTTTCCTTGTAATCGTGGTATCCCAAAATTGGGGTGTTACATTTTAGTATCGGAACCAAGTTTTCGAAAAAACTTTGGGGTCTTGAGAAATGAACTCGTTTGACTTTTGTTGTGATTGAAATGCATGTGTATATGTATGATTGTGTGGATAACATGCATATATATGAGTAGGTAGATTGTTGTTGAGTCTATTGTGAAAGAGTCCAATGTTTCTATTTGTACATGGTTTGGTAATCTATATGTAAATTGTTCTAGAATTAATTTCGTTTATTGTGAATTTTTGTAGCTTGTTATTTGCATGATGAGAATATATGTAGAGTCTTTCTTGCTATCTATAGTTGTGAATAAATTGTGGTTTTTGTTGAGCAGCTTATTACAATGTCTTTTGATCTGTTAAAAAATTGTTGTTGTTATTGTATTATGAAAATTTATGTAATTTTTTTGGGAAAGTATATGAAGGAACGAAATTTATACTTTCGTATGAGTACAATTTTCACAAACGAAAATTCTTTTGAGAATGAGTAAATGTAAGATATGAAAAAATAGGAGTCTAAAAAATGAGACAGTCTTGTAATTTTAGTGTTTTTGTGTGGAAATTAGTGTTATTGAGTGTACACTTTTGTTAGAACATAATTGTTATGTTATTTTATTTTTGGCTTAGGAAAAAAAATGGTCTTTTATATTTTATTAATTAAGTGTAAGAAATTAAATAAGGGATCTAGAAAGGAAAAACATGCAAATTAAATAATGTAAGAATTTAATAAAAGATATTATATAAATATTTTTGAAGATTCAGTTGTTATTTTAAAACGTAGTTGAAAGAAAATAGAAGAATAATCTTGATACTAAAATAGATCTTGTTATTAGAAAAGAATATTATTAGATATTGTTAGATATTCTAAAAGATATTCTTGAATATTGTTACATAGTTAATTAAAATATATATTAAGGTATTATTATATATATTAGATATTATGGCTAGATAATAATAATATATATTATTAAGATACTCATTATAAATTATAATAAATTAGAATAAAAATATTAAGATAGAATATATTATCTATTGATTTATCAGGATTAATTAAGTTAAAGATAAATTGATTTTATCTTATCTATATCTTTTATCTTAGTTGGTTGTTATTAGTTTTTATAGACCTTTATTATAAATAAAGTATCTTATGTGTCCACACAATAAAAATTAATCCTACATAGTTGTAATTATATTAGACACCTCCTATATATATAAAAACTTTGACCATAAAAAAATAAAAAGAGAGAGAAATGTTACTGGAGAGAAGAAAATGAATATTTGTAGAAAATCTAACTCCAAAGAAAGATTTATTGTGATGCTTGAAGTGTAAATAAAACCTTAGTATTGATGAAGGTAAGAAAAAAATACAATATTAATTTGTTAATGTTCTTGATTTCTTATATTTTTATTTTTTTAATATTATTATTCTTTTATTATAATTTTAATTGATTATAGTTTATACTTCACATAAAAAAGAAGTTGTTAAACTTAATATTGACCTAAAAGTTTAGCATGAGAAGGTCTAATGATTGAAAATAATAAGTGAACAGAACAAACTTTAATATTAAATATTTACATGCTAAAATAAAAAATACAAACACCTCATATATAAACGTACAGTGTGGATTTCATTTCTTTTTATTTCTTTAACAAAAGCACAAACACGGCCATTTATGACTTTAACGTTAAAATAAAAAAAAAAATTAACAACTTTTTTCAATTGAATTTATATTTAAAAAATATTTGAAACGTATACATTATAAAAAAAATTGTTAAAAATATGTTCTTAAAATAACTTTTTCCAGTAAAAAAGCTTCACTCCCTACACCCAAAACTCAAAGAAAGCTAAACCAGGAGTGGCGGCTTGCGAGCACGACGGTGAGCGCGAACCAGGCGAACGTTCGGAGCTTAGTGGCCGCCATTGAAGTTCGGAGCCTTTGCAGTTCTCGTCAATTTACCAGCGTCACCATAGAAGAAGACCCTATCTTCTGGTACCATTCCATTCTTCTCATTCTTCACTTCGGTGGAAATCGGTGGCGGAGGTATGCCTTGCTGCCACAACATGGCGGTGGCGATGTTATTGCCATAAACCTCTATGGTTTCAATATATTTTTCACAAAGGAATTTCAGGTCTCCGATATTTTCCCATATCCACAAAACTTGATTGGGCTATATTTCACTCTTGCCACTGTCCTCCTACAAGGAGCAGAGGCACGACATTGTGAATATATTAAAAATCACTATCTCATCTCACAACATTGTGAACATATTTTTCATATCTCTTGTCTTTTTTTTTGAATTAAAGTGAATGACAATAGAATCTAACTCACCTATTGTTTCTTCTTTAGTCTCATTATCAGGCAAGATGACTCGTTCTAAAGCCAACTCGAAGAAACAGCATGGCATTGACTTTAAGGTTTCCTCTAGGGCCCTGACACAACTTTATTATATTCTGTAACTCTGACTCTTGTTGAAACATTTTTAACATATCACTTTTCAAAATTTTCAGAAAATAAGGCGAAAGGTTGGGAGGAAACTGCCACCACCTAAGAATACAACAAATACTGAGATTAAATCTAAAGGTACCCTACTCCAAAATTAAAATAGGTTCTGTTCATGACATGTTTATTTATCAGTAGTTTGGTTTTAAAACCAAAATCAATCTAAATTAAAACTAGATGCTTGGTTTGGAATTTCTTTTGAATTGTTTTATAACTTTTATTTATGAATAACTTTAATGTCATGAAATAAGTTAACCAACATATCTCCAACAGCAATTGTTCTGCCGGAACAGAGTGTGGCAGCAGAGAAGGCTGGTTTGGCTGTAAACAAGAAGGGTTTGACTTTAAAAGAACTTCTCCAGCAAACATCTCATCACAATCCAAAAGTTCGTAGAGGTATATTTTTATTTTATTATATTGTAATTATGTGATTGCCTTTCAATGTGTATATTAGTATCATTACTTCTCTATCAAACAAATTTTGTATGTTTAGAACCAATAAATTTTTCAAAAAGATTAATCTTGATTACCTAGGGAATTTTTTTTTAGTGCAATAGATATTATTAACCTTTGTTAGAGGTCTGTTTGTGCTTGTGTGCTTGCTACTAACATGTGGAGGGAATATGATTGATATATGAACTGTTTAGGTAATTCTAGTTATTTATTACAATTTCAATATATTTTGTTTTAATATAACCCACAGAACATTATTATGGATTGAAATAGCAAGAGCCTTGGTTTGTAGCTGAAGAACCAAAGTAAACCCTTGGTTCTGTTTTTGTTTTAAAAGTTTTAGAAATGATAGCTCATTTTTGTTTGAATTTAAGGCTGGAGCCATTAAATGAAGATCATGAACGCTGCCAATATTTGTAGTTATTTTCCAAACCTGTCAAAAATAAAACTAAGCAGCCATTAATTATATTGTTTGGATCTATGAAAGTCTAATGGCATATCTTGATTGTATGAAAATTAAGTATTTGAATATTCATTTAAATTTGGTCATCCTCATGTTAATATTCTCTTTTTCACATTCTAAACTACAGAAGCATTGATGGGTATTAAGGATTTATTCACCAGGCATCCAGCTGAACAGAAGTCGCACAGGTATGTCACGGTAGAAAAACTTCGTGAGCGCATTGGTGATGATGATAAAGTGGTTCGGAAATCATTGTATGATCTCTTCAAAATTGTGATTTTACCTTGCTGTAAAGAGGTATTTCCATTTTATTTGCTTGAATAACTTTTCTAACCCATTAGGATGATAGAGTCATATTCCATTACCACTTGGATGAATTTTTTATCTTTTTATCAGTTATGAAAAAGTAAATGATGCTGCTTCTTTCTCAAGATTTATGCTATATTACCTCTGGTTATTAATCTATATTACATGCATCAACATGACTGGCTGTAATACTTTGGAGCTGAATGTTATCCCTACTGTTCCTCAATTCTGATTATGAGGATATACTTTGTTTTTCATGTATCCAGTAATCTTTATATTACTACATCGTTACATTAAAGTTGATTCTTTTGAGACTTCATTTGCTTTATTCTCCCTATATTTTGTAGGACAATCAAGAGCTGGTCGTTTCTTTATTGATGCCTTACATTTTTAATGCAATGACTCATTTTTCGGTTGATGTTCGGATGATGGCATTTGATTTTCTTGATCTCATTCTCGAGTTCTATCCTCCTTCCTTTTCACCATCGTATGCAGAAAAGGTGATATTATTTGCCATATTCTAAATTTCTTTATCTATATGTTAGGATTGCTCCTTGAAATCGATTTCTTTTTAAAATTCAGCTCTTTGGTTTATGGTGATTATAGGGGTGGGGGAATGGAGTGGGGTTGAAGGGGATTTTTCTCTTGCATTAGTGGCAGTTCTGAGCTCCTTAAACTTTCTGATGCTCTTGCAATTGGATTTTACATCCACCTTTGTAATGGAGCTTATATTTGACCGAATGTCAAAACTTTGGTCATACAGTTTAATGCTAATGATTTTTTTATTTTGTTGATATAATGCTTGTTTTTCACATCGACTATAATTAAGACCAATTCAGAATATATAAGTGGGTGCAAATCTCACATAACAAACCAGTTTCGTAGGTTTGAGTTAAACTTAAAATACACTTCTTAACAATATTATTGATTGAACACTTGTCGAGGAATTTAGGAAATGTAGTTCACCAATTGCTGTGGCAATATTTTTTCTTAGTTGTATTGGCAAAACACTGATCTATGACATTTCTCTCTCCCATTTTTTTTCATGATTGGTTTCTGTGCCATCATTGTATTATATATTTCCCAGCCCACCATTTTATTCTATTCTTTGTCTGTATACTCTATTCTTTAATTGTTCCTGAAATTGAGTTCTATATCCACTCTAATTTTAATTGTTGTATTTTTGTATTTGATGCTTAAAATTCACTTTACTGGTTGTGTGGTCAACAGATTTTTCTGAATTATGAGGATATTCTAAGAAGGAACCAATACTATTTACAAGATAAAGGAAAACTAAAGGCTGCTCTTTCTGGGTTGGTTCGCTGCTTGTCACTCCTTCCATGGAATAAAGCACAAACTGATTTGCCGAATAAGGTATTTTATTTCCATTTAGCTGTTAAGGCTTCATTATATGTATAAAAAGTACAAGTATAGATGCTCTGTTCATTTTATTTTTTTTAAATTTAAGCTTTGGTATTTTCATGTATAAACCACTCTACATTTTTATTTTAGTAATTTTTTTTTTCATTCCATTTTTTACTTAGTGTTGTGCTTAAATTTGACGATTTATGTGCATCTGGAACCCATAGCTTTTTCTCAGAATACATTTTGTATTTTATAATTTGCACAGATTCTAACACGTTACTATCTGGATAAGTACATATTTATGAGTTATAGTTTATGATCTAAACCTTTTGCTTTTCGGTCCTGGTCTCACTGCGGTTAATGCTAATTTTATTTTATCTTTTTTGCTCACCAATTTTTTCTAATATTTTCTATTTTTAATAGGATGATACTGGCCGAAGGGTATTGTTTGCCTATGATGATGAAATGTCTATGAACTCAAATGGTATGATAACTTAATAATGCAATTTTTAAAGCACATAACTAAGTGAATGTCAGTTGATTGAGTTTGCATAATTCTAAAAGCTTTGTCAAGCTTTTTATGTTCTCATGATTGTTTGACTGTCCCATTTTATGCTTTATCTGTTTGTGTAGGTTTTTCTAATATCGTAAAGAGTTTGAAGGATCTAGTTCCACCATTAATGAATATTTTTCTGGAGTTTATTCCATTGATTCATTCGATGGAAAGTCTTGAAGGGAAGTCTTTTGCTTGTATGACATCCATTCTGCATAGCATAGATCTTATAGTTAGGTCTATTACTCATGGGAGTGACAAGAAATCAGAATATCCAAGTTCTCAAGGTGGACCTGATGTGGCTGATGTTACCATCTCTTCCGCACTCTTGAAGAAGTTATTTCCTCGTTTTCCACTCAATCCCACTGATCATCTTTCAGCAAGGGTATGTGTCTGTTTTTAACCCTTTAGTGGGGACTCGTGAGTAGAAACTAATTGTAAAATTGTCGTCTAAAGAGGATATGGAACTATTCGGATTAGCTATTTCCCTCTTTGATAACCTGATCAACATAAATTTGATTTGCTAAGTTGATTATTTTGCTACTGTTTGGTTGATGTCTGTAAAAAAGAATTTTATAAGAAGATAACATTAAGTACCCAGAAGGAGGACGCATAGCTCCCAGTCTTCTTTGCCACCCGCCAAGGAGGTTTCCCTGACAAAAGTCATGTTCTTTTTCTAATTAGGTCCAAGGAGGATATATAGTTCTCATTGTTATGTTCCCTTTTCTCTCTTAAATATTTTCGTTTCCTTTCTGAGGAGAGGCAATTGTATCATGTATCCATTGAACTGTTAGATTGACAGAATGTGACTTTTGGCAAGGCTTGTCTAGTGTTCCAACTCGTATACTTTAAAGAACATACATTTATATCTTAACCAAAAGCTTCTATCAATATTTTGAGTATTAATTGAAGTATTAAATGTTGCAACCTTTCTTGAGTTGATCTTGATTTGTGTGTTTGCTTTGGTCACTAGCCCTCAAATTTGGTTTGTTAAGGTCAAGTTTACATTCCAAAGATAAATATAGTTTACCCCTGTAAATGTCCTGTGATTGATTACCCTTTTTCTGTTGTGTTATTGTGATCTGGTTCCATTTGTGAGATGGAGTAGGGAGCAGCAGGATTGTGATATTCCTCTAATTTCATAAAACTAATTTTTTTTCTTTTTTTCATTGCAGGACTGTGGTAGGTTGCTTGACTTGAACATGGTCATTGCCAAAATATTTTTTGAATTAAATGAATGGATGTGTCTTCCTCCACATTTGTTGGAGAGGTTTCTTGAATTTCTTGAAAATGCTCTGCTTGGGAAGGTTTGATAGATATGCTAACATTATCCTTTTGAAGTTTCATTAAGTTGAAAATTGTGGTCATTCTATAGCTGAATTGGGCTGGAATTTTATTATACAGTTCTTCTGGACTACGCAGTCTGCTAAGGCTGTCTGGGAAGAAGAGCATTTAGTTCTACTCCTTCCATTTATTCCAAAAATTGTTTCACGCGGGGTAGGCGATTGGACATCACGCCTTCTTCAGGTCTGACTTGTTGAATGGATTCTAGTTCATTTTTGTTAGAACATGGATGCCATTAATTTTGAATATTGACCTTGTAATAGTTTCTGGCATTTGGTTTCCCACAATAATTACAAAATTCTTTTTGTAATTGTTCTCTGTCTGATTCTAGAGATTGTGAAAAACATGGTGAAAGCAAGATTTTATCATCAGTTGCCTTGCTAATTCTTGAAAACAATAAACTAGTGTGACTTTATTTTTTGTTATTGTAAGGGAAAATATACTAACTACTGAAACTAGAATAGAAGTTGAAAGAGTTCATTTTCTGGTTGTGTCATCTTGTGCCATGTTTTATTTATGATGTTTTTTCTTTCCTATAGAGGTTTTGATGATGCTAGATTTGTGACACTTGCAGGCTTTTACACTGACATTTAGGGAAAGCAAGCCAGGTTCTTTGCTGAAAGCCTGTGTTTCTGCCATTGAAGATGTGTTAACTTACGTGAGTTTTGGATTCATCTCCTTCTGAGAACACTGTTGAAATGAAATTCTTGATTTTTGGATAATCTCATGAAAACAATTTATTTCCTTCCTTCGAGATTAATGTGTTTTTTTTGTCTTTGGTCCAAATATAGATGGAAGGCATGCATTCCACAGGGACAAGCAATCCACAGTATATAGTTCTTCAAGAGGCTTTACGTGCATGGACTGGAGATCTCCCTCGGTTGCTTATCCAGCTTGGAAATAATCACCCAGCCTGCTCCCAGGTAGTTATTATTTTGATTTGATAAGGAGGACTTTATTTGAAATTCATGGTTGACTACATTTTGAGAGATTAATCTGCCTTTGCATTGATCTTAAGTATGCAATTTAATTTGTCCCTTTACCTAAAGCATTTTATGTTCATCATAGGCTTTGGTACGTCTTCTACATCGTATTGGACAGCATGCTTGGAATCCAGCACTTGTTTGCATGTATAACAACATGCAGCAGTCATTGCAAGATTTTTACTGTACATATCAAGAGGGAGGTAAACATGAACATGATGTTGACATCCGTATTAATAATACAACACCTGTGAATTATTTTTTGGCTTCTAATTATTTTGTTTTTTTCACGTTGCAGGACCGATATGTTTTGGTCCTTTTCTCAGGCTTCCTAGAGAATCTCAAGTTCTCGCTTTATGTTCCATTTACTATTTCTCTCATTTGGACCTGCCTATTCTAAAGTCATTAGTCTATTGTTGCCTAAGTAAGCTTCATGCTCATTTAAAATTTCACTGACACGATTTGTTCTTTTAGTAATTTTGTCTTCGTACCTCCTCATTTAACATTTTACCTACTATCATTTGCATACCTAATGTTGAGTAATTTGATTAATTTAAGGTATTGAAAGGTTTATCATTTAAATTTGTTTGAGGAGAATAAGGTTGCAACCTTTTTCTTCCATTTTGTAATAATTTTTGTTTTAATTAAATGTGATAGAAATAGCATAGAAGTCCCACAGCTCTGATCTTTTGTAGGATTTCTTTTGGAAACATCTCGAACGTATGCCTCAGATTCAAGTAATATTTATTTTTGTGAAATTAACTATAAACCATGTAATTGTTGTTTCTTCAAAAATAAGTTATTTTTCTGACTTGACTGCCTTATTTTTCTATTTATTTTATTGCCTGTGATATAAATATGGTTATCTTGTTAAAATCATGTAAGATTGATCTGAAAGTTTGGACTTTTCCCCGCAAAGTAGTCGTTGAAGTGATAATTCTAAAACTGTGATGTTATTGTGAAATAAGTGTTTTGACAACTTAAAACAATGGAGTATACTTTTTGTACAGCATTTTTCCCTCACTTTCTGTACTAACGTTTTGAATGTTCAGTGTAGCCATTGTCTTTTAAGTAGAAGTAGGATTTATATACTAATGATATAAAGGCTGTAAAATTTTCTAGGTTAAAGCTTCTTAACATTAATTGTTTTTTTTGTACTATTGTAGGTGATGATATAGACTCCTATGTCTTATTTTGGATCATAGATGTTCTCCAGTTAGCCTATGAGCGGGGGTGTATAGAAATTGCGGATTACTTGAGTTTTTTCATCACCTTGGCCGCACGTTTCAAAGTTTCTCCTGGTAGCTTTCGAAGATTTATTTGGACTACCTTTTGCGTAACTTTTGATATTATCCATTTCTTGTTTCACTTTTGTAATTAAGTGCTTTTTTGTCCATAATGCTCAGTAGTTGGGATCAGAAAGAACTGGCAGGGGTTGAAATTGGTAATGCAAAACAACATATCCCATGTGATATGACCCAAAAATAGAATAGTAAAACTGTATAGTATTGATACTGAAATTTGATTAATCAGAGGGGATGCTTCTCTTACAATAAAGAGTTAGGGAAAAATAGACAATAGCTGGGGCAGATCTCCTTACTAAATGTAAATGTAGAAACTGAAATAAGAATAATCCCTTTCCTGGGGAAGAACTCCTTCAGTCAGCTAAGCCAGTTATTTTACCTTAAGAATCCTTATAACTTTCATTCTATTACCGTCCCTCACATAATCATTCTCTCTCCACCAAGCATGATCCTCACTCCCTCTCCAATTCCTTCTGCCTTCAATCCATTCTGTTTATACTATTGTTCTCTTGTCTTCCCCTCCTTCCAATTTCATCCCACTCTTACCACTATTCTTTATTTTTGAACTCCTTAAATGCAAGCCCAGTAATTGATTACCCATCACCAATAATGGGTTACTATTACATTGCTATCTGTACTCATCCAATTTTGCATTCCTGCCATCTTTATCTTTCTTCTTGGTAACTTGTAAATAACAATATTTGTATGGCATTCTTCCCATTCTCTAGCTAGCAAAGTTACTTGATTGAAGAAAATATTTGTCATTGCTATGTATGCATAACATGTTCGCAGCTTGAGTAATCTTTTGTGATTGAAATTATCTTTTTTTTTTTTAATCTTTGTAAACCTACTTTTGGCAATCTTCATTTACCATAGATTGAGGAATTTTATTACTTTTAATTTTGCAGAATTTGGTTCCCCTGGTTTTAAGGGTGACCCACTTTGCCAAACTTTAAAGTCAATGACAGATAAGATTTACTCATGCATTCAACAGATGGGTGACAAAGCTATTGTTCTACGGTTAATAGAGAGATTGATTATTGATCAGATAGTAAGTTGACACATTTTCTTTTGCATTGCAATTTTTTTATTTACTTTTCTTGTGCTTTGTTCTTAGCTCATTTAGAATTTTCTTATAAGAATGATTTCTCATACGTGTTTGTACCACAGTCACAAAAGCCTTCTTTGGATAATAGATGCTCTCTCCTGAGAATGGTTGTTTCAGTGGATTCGAAGCCCACACTACTTTCTGAACAAAGCATTGCCACTCTAGGCCATCATCTTTCGGAATATCTGATAGATGTTGTGCAGGTAAGTATGCTTCCAAAAACTGACTAACAAATGATATAAATTTGTTGTTGCCTATTTATCTACTTATTCTTTTGGATACCCCAGATGATGCTTTGTATCAGAATTAGCCAATTGTTTTTTCTCTGTCCTTAATTTTTGTTTTGAAAGTAGAAATGTCCATTGTTTTTAAAATTTTATGATTGATTGTTATAGTATCTTACATATAAAATAAAAATTGACAACTTCCAAAAGAAAATGCAGAACTTAGCTAAATGTATACAGGCAACTATTATAATAAAGGCCATGGGGGAATACTGTCTAAATTATCACTATTTCTGTAATTTATGAGTTTTCTTTTATTTTATTTTCTAAAGAAATGGATCTTTATTTATCTGATATGAATTGATTTTAGTACTTTCATTGATTCTAAATTTCACTTTACCACAGTGCGTTCCAGAAGATGATGGACAAAGAACTCCTTCCTTTCAATTCAGCTTCCGTTGTTATTATACTGTACCTTGTTTTTTGATGTTGGACCGGTGCCATGAACTTACGAATCTTGTGTTGAAGAAATTGGGATCGGTTATATATGATAGTAGCGTTTTACTAAAATCTGACAAATGTAGTCAAGATGTAAGGAACTGCTTAAATAAGGTGAATGCTGTCACTTCTGCTCTTTCCTTGTTGCACGGGGATCCTCAAATACGACGGATTATGTCTCTATACAAGAAAAATATTGATAACGTCATAGAGCAAGTTATTTCATTACAGGTAGGTTCTACCCTGATGAACAAGAAAAACTATTGACTGTTTATTATGGAGTTTGCTTTCCATTAGTATAACTTATCTTTTCCATTGGATGAATCAAAATTGTGTTTAGTTACACTTATGTTGTCTATACTCCACTGTATAGATAGTTACACTTATGCAGTGAGCATAGTTACAATCTGCACCATATATATATATGCTCATTTAGCATGAATCCATGATATGGTATCTCTTTTGTTTTCTTGGCTCCATAAAGTTCAAAAGCAGACTGCTTATTGCATGCCATACCATACCTAGTAAAGCTAATAGATTTGTCTGGGTTGAAATCTGGTAATGGAATATTACTAGTTTCCCAAAGAATGCTTCACTTGTTGTGGCTTTTAACGTTTCAATGTATTTTCAGTTTTTGTTTGCCTTGTTCTTTATCTGTGGGATGAGGCTATTGTTGTTGATATCGCTCTGTTAGCAAAAATTTTATAATATAATGACTGTTATTTGATTATATTTTGTTTCTTATGTAGTCATCAGGGGAGATCAGCATGAAAATTGAAGAACAGGACATCATGAAACGTGCTCTTCATCAACTGAACATCTTACGAGATAACTTCAAATCTTAACGTTTGTCAAGAAGAATGTTCCGGAGTCAAGAATCATGCAGAGTCTCAAGTTTTTTTTTTTGGGGTTTTCACACTATTATTTTATCAGGAGCAGGTAGTTAGGTAAACGAATTCTAAGACATTAAAACTAGGTCAATTAGTTTAATCTAAGTATATATGTGTGTATAAAGGTAAACCTTTTAAGAGTTTATTTGAAAAACTATAAAAAAAAAGAGTCAGTTATTACAATCGATCCTAATCAAAATCAATCTTTGTTTATTCATGTAAAAAAAAAGCACATGTGAAGTTAAGAAAATGACAAATTGCCCATTTTCAAATTCGAGAAAACAACTTATTTCTTTAATTTTTGTTACAAATTTTAAAGTAATGTATTGCTTCGAACTATTAAAAGGAAAAGTTTAAAAAATTTCAGGTGTCGCCGTTCTAATTAATGTTCTGCTTTAAGGAACTCTATCGGATAACATTAATTACTCTTTTATGATACATAACAAAGTTTCTTATATACTAAAAAATTATCGAGTTATGGTGTGCATACTCAATTTAACTCCTCATTTTTTTATTGACTTTTTATTCTTTTTATTATTTGAGGTGAAACTTTGATAACTATCTAATTAAGAATAATGCATTATGTCTTTTGATGAAATTGGCGTTTTCTTTTTCTATCATAACATATATTGGTGAGATGTTTATTAGACTAAAATGTAATTTTATGACTGAAAAATGGTTTTAAGCTTTATTATTTTTAAATTAGTCCTTAGTTTTATTTTATTAAAATACAAACGTTTTATGTCTTGTCATTACATGTATGCTATTGAATAATGACAATCAAAAGTCGGGCATATAAAATAATTTGATTATGTTACGGTGATACTTAATGAAGCAAGTTAATCCAAAAACAGATAAAAACAAATAATTTTGAGGACAATTAAGAAAAGACAAATATAGAACCCGAAAATAAAATAACTAAATCTATGCGAATAATAATACGTTTAAACCTTTTGTTTTATTTGGGTTTTAAGATACAAACTTAGCCATTTACGTCACACCCACAAGATAAAGAGTGCCAAAAGAAATTTCTGTTTATGTATGGAAAGGGTTGTTAAGGCGAAGGAACTCATTTATAAATAAAACATTAATGTATGATATAAATATAGCAACTTGTTTCAGTATATAGGTCATAAGGGTTGAGAAACACACCTTGTTGTCTTCACACTGTCTTTCTTCTTCCTTCAAGATCATCTAGTTTACCTTTATCCAATTCAATTTGAGTGGTGTATACATGCTAAAAGTACTCTGACACTCAAGTAAAATTTTAGTTAATAAACTCAATTTGTAATTAAGTGCAAAAACTCAATCAAACTAACATTTACCTTTGTGGCTTACCTCTCTATTTATAGATTTTATCGTGGACCTTAAGTTGATATTAGTACAATAATACTAATATTTGTGTCCGTATTGGCCTAATCATAGCCCAACACCTCATAGACCCATTTTACTTGCCTAATTTATAATTTATAATTTAAAACAAATATACCAAACACTGAATGACACGGATAATCTTCCAACACCATTCGGCTAATTCAACGCGTTTACCATCAACATTGCTTTACCGCACGACCTACCAACCGGATCACATACTATACCATACATAACTTAATAAAGATTTTGGTTGCGAGTAGAAAGAATATTAACATGGAAGAATAAGCTAAATTATTAAGGAGTCGAAAGAATAATATCCAATTGTAACGCTCAGAAGAAAGCCTAGTAGACTCCATTTGCTTTGTTGCAAGGCTACTTGGTGTTGTTGCACCATTACAACATCTTGTTGTTGTAGAGTTGCTGCCATGGTGTCAATTTTCCTAGCCAGATTGTGCATGTCTAATGTTGGAGATGGAGAAGGAGGTGCATTTATGGTGACCTCTATTGTTCTACAAAACTATTACCAATGGGTTTCACCTTATCACGTACAAGGTTAGTCCGTTCATGTCTTAGGTTAAGGTAAAGCCCTTAATTAGGACTTTCTGCTACTGTCACCATATGTCCCACCTTTCTCTAATTGAGATTGGATGGTCTTTACAATGTCAAGATAACCCCTAATATTGAGCTCCTACAATGATATATACACTACTTGAAACAACCAATAAGAACTTTCTTTTTGGAATTCTTTTCAAACCATATTCAACCACATACATAGCCTCATGTAAAAATCACCACAAAATTCAATAGATACTACCAAATAAGCATCAAAGTACCAATACAGCTTAAACCCAACAAGAAACAAGAGAAAAGAAAACACAAACCAAGACAACACATAGGACGTCCAATGCCAACACTGCTTGCCTAGCGAGCTGACCCAACGTCTAAACCTCATTGGAAAAGTGGCGCCTGCTCAACGCCCAAAGTGAACGCTTAACACTCTAAAGCCCAATGGCTCTCTGTTACAAAGTGACCGGTGTTTCAATTTAAAATGCACCCTCTGATACCAATAGAATCAAACTTACCATCATCAATCACAATTTCACAAGTCAAGAATTTAACAAGGCTCTAATGAATGGTAAATATAGTGTTATTCTTTCCTATTCTCAATTACAACCAATTTTAACTATTTAAATATACCATATGAAATCAAGTGAGTGAAATTTACCAATCTTTGGGACCAACAGTACCAACCAATCATAATTTCACAATTTCAACTCAAGTAACACGGTCAAATCAACCAAACACAACATGCAATTCTTGAAACCAACCAATTCATCTCATTTAACAATTTTAATAAGTTCAAATAGAGTTACCATACAATTCTACACCAAAAAAGAAATCAATTTTAAATGACTAACTTCCCTTACTTATATAAGATCATACCTTAATAAGCTTTTTTGAATAAAGATTCATCAAAAACTTATATACCAGACATGCAATCCCATATATACATGCCAGCCAAAGACAAACAACTTTAAAAGGAGAAAGAAAAAACTTATTTTCTTCAACAAAGTGATAAAAGGGATAATGAGTTTCCTCCCCGAGTCATATAGTATATTTCGACTTTCAATCAAATAAATAAGGAATTAGAAACTCAAGAAAAAAAAATAGAAGAAGCCTAACATTATTCTTTTAAAGAGATAATAGCTTTTATAAAAATAACTCTATTTAACTTATTTTTTTTTATACTAAAACTTTGTAATATTAATAATTAAATGTCTATTATTACTATTATAAAAGCTCTATGTTTCTTAAAGAAATGTTTAGATTCTTAAAATAATTGTAACAATTTGAAATTATAATCTAATAGTTGAATGAGAAAATTTACCTTTTATATAAATTTATTAGCATTACCACGTTATAAATGAGACTAGTACCATTTGATCTCTCCTTACACCTTATTATGATTATTATAGTAGTAGAAACTTAATTTTAAAAATTAAAATTTTCAAGTTTATAAGTTTTAAATGGAGAAAGAAATTTTTTATAATATTTATTATTTACTAACCAAAAATAATCACAGGATTTAAATGCAAAATCGCTGATCGAATACAATAAACAATAAAATAATAGACCTACATAAAAGAAGGAGAAAGAAAAAATGACCTCTAGAAAAGAACAATATATTATTACGTAAGAACAGAAAGATCATTTTATTAACATGAAGTTTAAAAAACTATATAGAGAGATAATATTACTTAAAATATCTACGCTTTTACCAGTCAACCAAAACGGCTACTTTGCCTTTTCAGACTAAAATAATGATTTTAGAGGACAATTTTACATTTAATATTGATCGTAATTAAACAAGATTATTAAAAAAAGTTTATTTTACAGACTAAATTGTTTTAAAAATAAATGTAACGAAACATTTTAATTTATGAAATTTTGTTTTACAAATTAATGCAACTTTTAGATTGAGAAAATATAACATTTAGAGAAAAGTATTAAAGATTTTATTTTACTGAATTTCACACTAGATATCTGGAGTATGATTTTTCAAGGACAAATATATTACTTTTAAAATGAAAGTTAGTTGATTTTTTACTTCTGTCATAATAATTTATGATTTGATTGTTACAAATTTTGTTTAAATGGATTAGAAAACAAAAAGTTATCAAGAAATTGACCACCACTATCCTCTCTCAAAGGTTAAATTTGATCAATAATGAAATCATTTTATTTTAATAAAAGAAAAAAGTTTAATTAAAAAGCTTAATAAAGCTCTACTTTTTAATTTCTTTAACATGGTGAATTTTTTCCTTTTTTATGTTGACTGATAAATTGAAAGATATTAAGAAAGAAAAAAGAGATCACGAAAAAAAATATGAAATAAAAAATAATACGTCCTATATTCTCATATAGGGATTTCTTATAGAGAGATATTGGATGGGATGTATTTGGGATTGTGATTTGTGTTTGTATTTAAGGATATGGGAACAATTGAAAGTAAGGATTAGTCGGATTATCATCTCCTTCCATCTCGCTTAAGGTGAAAAGATTTATGGGTGATAAATACGTTTTTATAATAATATCTCTAGTAGTAGTAGTAAGGGTGGGATGGGTTGTGCATCTCCATGGTGGTCAAGGCAGCGAGAAGGTGATAGTAGAATGCTATAAAAAGGGTGTAGGTTGGATCCAGACAGTGTCTATCCGCAATCTGATTCTTAAAATAAAAACTTTATTTGTAACTCATTTATTACCTAAGTGTGAATATCCATTTCAAAAAAAAAACTCGACTTTTAAAATGAAAATTCTATTCGTAACTCGTTTGTTATCTGCGTGAGTACCAGTTTTAAAAAAACAAAAACATGCAAATATTTTAAAATTCGCCATTCCTACAGATATCCACAAATATAAAAAGTATATATTTTATATATTTTTAAAATAAATTTAAATAAAATTACAAAAAATTATATAAAATTTAATATAAATAAAATAAAATTAAAATTAAAATTTAATTTTAATTAAATTTAATCTAATAAAATATACATTATTTTTATTTTAAATTAAATTAAATATAAATTAAATTTTTATTTTTTTTTTTTGACAGATACCCGTGGATCGGATAATATAATAAACATGTCCGACCCGTTTATAAGCGGGTATTAAAATACCCACTAGCCGCAATCCACGGGTAGTAAATATCTTTGGGTACCAACTATCTTTCGCAGATTTTATCCACGGGTATTCGTAGGTGCAAATTTTTTTGTCATTTCTAATGCCATGGATGCAGGCTTGTATGACATTGGAGTGGTGGGAATCGGTTTTGGGTTTGTTGGAACTGATTCTTTAAGGACAATGAATGTGTAGGAATTGGTTCTCTTATTCATAGAACCAATTATAGTGCTTTTGAAACTTTTTAAAAATGTTTAATGCTCACGTCTGAATTTGAATCCTTAAGAGACATAACAAAAATAAATTAAGAATGCAAAATAAGAGAAAGATGAGAACGCCATAATCTATCAGTTAAGTGAAAATTCACCAAAAAAATGTTAATCTTTGATAAAAATTAGAGTTCTAATCCAAGAACCAAGAGAATCTTCTTTGAAAATGCATATGCATATAATAAAACTCAAAAGTGTTTACATTAGTTTTTGGCACCTCTGTATATAGACACTTAGAAATCATAAAATAAAGCCCAAAGTCCAAAATACACAAAAATAATAGAAAATAAAAATTAAATATGCAAACTTTCACCTAATGAGACCCGCTTGTCCAACAAACACAAACTCACTCACTCAACGAATTTAAAATTTTGTAAAATTAAAATAAAAGTACAATTATTCTTGAATTGTATTCATGATTTTTTGTTTTTTTAACTTCTCTCATTTATCCAACATTATAAGATTCAAGAAGACATAATCATCTATCATCCCATCCTTTTTAAAGAAAATTTATTTTTAAATTCTTACCACTCAAATATTTCTTATCATTTAATAATAATAATAATAATAATAATAATAATAATAATAACATAACTTTTAAATTATTATTAAAACAAAAATTTATAAACCATGTAAATAAATTTTTAACCAAACAGTAATTAATATCTAAATATTTAATTTTTGTTTTTATACCAAATAAATTGTATTCTTAATTTATTACTATTTTTTTTTTCAAAACTATTCATTAACATTTTTTTAAAAAATTAATTTTAACTCTTTCAAAAATTATTTCATATTACTTTTAATATTGACAACAATTTTGTAATATTCTTTTTTATCTATTAAATCATTTTTTATCTATTACATGACTCAATTCTTTCTTAAACTTTTATAAACTTTTACAAGTTTTATTTTCAAATTCATACATTTTCACCTCTAAATCCTTTAAAACAAAAATAAAACACTTTGTTTTAAATCCACTCAAATCCAACTCATCACTCTTTCTTAATTTTATTTTAGAATAAAAACACACTATATTATACTATCCCGTTAATCACAAAATTAGATATTCGAATGCTTAAATGAAAATAAAAGATATTTTTAATATTTAATATAATATTTTTTCAAAAGAAATTTAGTTAAAAATATTTAAATTTATAACATGTTTAAAAATGATAATTTTTTTTCATTAAATATTGTATTTTTTTTTATAGAATGAAGTTGATAATTTCATAGGAAGAAATCGTATTCACGGAACCATATTTTTGTCGTGATTATAAAGTATGTTTAAAATAATAAAAAACTAGTTTGACTTTGACCATTCGATCACAATAGAATTTCCATCTGCATATGATATCAATGCTTTTATTAGGTAAAAAATAAATCGTTAGAGTAAGCTTCAAGTCCAATTAAAAAATGGTATGAAGAAATTGATGTTGAAAGAAGAACATTAAAGTTTACTTAAGTATTATTTACTAATTTTTGTTTTTATATTAAACATGCAATTATTAATCAAATTCTATAATTATTTGTTAATGTAGTTAAGTAATTTTAATTTTAAAAGTACTTTTAGCAATAGTAATAATAATAATTACTATAAATAGTATCAGTAATTAATTTTTACCATTGTAATCTTAGAAACAATGTCTGTATTTAAAAAAATATTTTCAAATTATTAATATAATCACCGAAATATTAATTTATTTTTGTTTTAATTTTCTAAAAAAATTAAGATCTTCAATATTTTTTAAGTTTTCAATTGTTAGTTAATATCCTTTTAAAATTGGGATGTAATGCAACTAATAAAAAATAGTAATGCATAATATGTCTTTTAAAAATTTAATTTATTAATAAATACGCAAAAAAATAAAAATAAAACACATGTTAGCTCTTAAATGATTTGGAATGGGATAAATATTTAAGTTAGTTTTTATGATATTTTAAGACCTGAATTTTAAAATGTGTGTGTGTGTATATATAAGTTGACAACAACTCAATGCATTATTCAATGAATTAAACTAAATTTATCAATTAAGTAACTAAAACATTTATTTATTAAACTCTTTTAATTTAAATAATAAAAAATTATATGTTTGGCACCTATTATTATTTATTAATACACATTTCATTGAAAGTAGTCAAGTGACTCCTGTTAAAAAATTTAAAAGAGGTAGAGCAAAGAAGTCCATGATTAATTTTTTAATAAATAAAAGTAAATGTAGAGGATATTTTGAAGTCAAAAGTACTTAGTAATCAATTATTAAGTTAAATTGAAAAGTCAATACACAAAATAATATATAAGTAAAAGATTGGTAAATGTTATAATTAATAAAATAGACTTAATTTATATTTATATTTAATATTAAAATTATTTTTAATCAATATGGTATCCTTATCTTTTAAAATTAAACAAGTAATGTATTTTGCATATACATAATTTCTTGCAATCTATAATAACAATGTAAGATTTATAGACGATGATAAATATATAAATTTTACTTAGAAAATATAGACTAGACAGTGGTGTATGCATCGGAAATACAAAAAGTTTTAAAATTGTTATTTAATAAAAAATATGATTCTATAACAATTTTAAATTTTGCAAGCAATTACGATTATAGCAAAATAAGTTTTATTTGTTGGCAATATAAATTTTGAAACATTAGTCAAAACATCTCATCATTCAACTACAAACTATTATATATAATAGATAAATATGTTAAATTTAATAACTATTATGTTAAAAATAATACAAACATTATTTTTAATTAATTCTTATTAAAATATTACTCTATCACAACATACTCATTAAATTCTCTTATTTTACAGGTGACAAAAATTAAACTCTAAATTATAGCGCAGACCAAAAATAAAATTTTCAAAATAAAATAAGTTAGTAAATTTGAGTGACATCTTGTACACTTATGTTGTCTTTCCCTTTTCTATATAATAATAATAATAATAATAATAATTATTATTATTATTATTATTAGTAGTAGTATAAAAGAGAAGAAATTGAAGAAATGTACTTGGAAGGGAAAGAGCAGAGAGAGAGAGAGAGAGAGAAAGCGCGTACCTTTTCACACTAGTGCTGAAACTAGCATCCCCATTTGCACTAAAGATCGCAGCAGCAGCAACAACAACACTAGGAACCGAAATACCAATCCAATCCCTTCGTACGAGGTTTCTCTGTTCAGTTATTAATTCTCGTGTTTAAGGTTTGGTGGTCTTGTCTTTCTCCTTGGACCCTGTTTTTCAATGTACTTTGATCACTTTTGTCTCAAAGTTTGTCACTTTTTTGCTTCTTCTTTTATGGGTGTTTGATTATTTGCTGGGTCCGCTTCAATATATGTCTTCCTCAGGTTTAAGTCTTACCATTTTTTTACCATCGGTTTGGGATACTCCTTATTTCGGATTGGTCAACCTGGTCATTTGTGTATAATAATAACAGTAATGATGATGAAATTTGGTTGTCTATTTTATTTTTCATCAAAAATGGATGTTGGATGGTTTTTGTTTGAGTTCTTTAATTAGTTGTATTTGTTAGGTGGCTTTGTTTTTTTTATCTATCTGAAACACCTGCTTCGTTATCTGGTAATTATGTGTTTTAGTATCAATATGGGGTCACTTTGTTTTATTCTGTAGGTGAATTTTCTGCTATTTGACGTTTTGACATGTGTTCTTCTTTGGTTTTTTCCATAAAATTTCGGATTTGGATGAAGTATTGTTTATGGAATTTAACTGGTTATGATCTCTTAAAGTGATGGTGCTCTTTGGCTTTTGGATTGTATCTGTATATCAGTTTATTGGTCAATCAGTTAGTATTAGCGCACTTCATCTCTGAATTTTGATTTTGTACTAATTTCTCTGAGGAACTTTGAGGAATACCTAGTCATGTAATTATATCTTTAGACTGAATAGTTTCAGGTTTTTGATAGGACACAGTTGAGAATTAGGGATTTTGGAGAAAAATGAAGCTTTAGAGATTACTCTCAGCTGATCTATTAATATAAAAAATATGCAATTTGAAATACAAAGACTTTGAGAAGAATATCTACACCTTAGGACCCTATATGGCTGACAGGTACAGCAGAAAACAGCTTTACAAGAAAATGTTCTACAAGACAATAATACGAATTTCATTTGAGGACCCCTTGTAGAATTAGTCAACCCATTTGCAACCTGATCATCGGAGCTGATAAGTTCAGTGCTAATTTCTTTCGACAATAACTTCTCTCAAACAGAATGTCAATGAACTTCTATGTGTTTGGTTATTTCATGGTACACACGATTCCAGACAACTTGGACTGCATCTTGATTGTCACAATACAACTTCGTTGGTTGAATGCCACAATTTCAATTCTTGGAGAAGTTGTTTGATCCACAAAGGTTCATTGGTGATTGAAATCATTGCCCTATATCCAGCTTAAGCACTAGATCAAACAACAATGTTATGTTTCCTGCTCTTCCATTGTGCTCTTTTAGGAAATTATATTGTCTCCAATAGATATACAATACCTAGTAGTAGAAGGCCTATCTATAGGAAACCTTGCCCAATCAGCATCACAATGCCCAGAAATTTGGGTATTTCCTTTATCTTCATACAAACAAGATGGAGGATATTGAGTAGAATGAATACCCTTGGGAAGAGCAATTGGCCAATCAAACTCTTGATCAAAACTTGAAACTGTTTTATGGGTGGGTGATAGAGAAGGACATGGAACAAAATCACCATGCCAACTTGTCCTAGCTCCTTGTATCCGACATTGATAAGGAATAAGAAATGGTGAAGGTGGTAAAGGCTTGGAATCCGTAGGATAATGACATGGAGTTGTATTCAGTTGAGAATTTTAGGAGAAGTAATCAAGGAACGGTAGAGGTTAGACTTGTTGGACAAAGGCAACATCTTGCATTGGAAGAAGAAAAATAAAAGAGTTTCTTCACAGTTGACACTAGTCAACATGTAATACTGTTTTGTTTATGAAGAATAGCAGCACCCTTTTCGTAGACAAGAATAACCAAGAATAACAGATTTGATGGTTCTTGCAGAAAGTTTATCTAGCCCCGGAACAAGAATACATGATGAAACATGAAATAAAAGTTTATTTAGAAAAAAGAACGGAATGAGGAATTTTGTTTTTAAGGGATGAAGATGACATTCTATTTATTAAAAAAAATGGTGGTAAGAATGACATCACTCCAATGATGGATACATGACTAAATTTCTTTTTTTTTTTCTGCTCTACCATTTTACTATGACTTGTGGGGACAAATTGATTCCTTGTGAGCAAGAAAATTTAGAAGAAAAGTATTCTTTAGCACCATGTTATTGTAGAAGCATTGAGTATGTCTTCCTATACCTACACGTCTTGATGATGGATCAAATAATGACTAGGAGTGACAGGCAGAGCTGTCCAATACCACTCTGTTTCCAAGTTGAGAATAATGAATTTTGGAGAAAAATGAAGCATGGGAGGTCACTCTGAGCCTATGAAGCATGCACACAGACATGAACACTTGCAACACTCAATCTCCAAGACATAGGATATGGCGACACATGCACACATATTGCACATTGTTATGACATATTTAAATTGACAATCAAGATTGTTCAAAATCATCTATGAAAGAGATAGTCAAATATAAAAATCTAAATACATTATTTCCTAATACAAAAATGGATCTAATTCATCCATCTAAAATCGAAAAGTGAACAGAGGTTGTAATTCATTTAAGACGTTTCACCCCTTTTGATCACTACTATCACTGAAAAAGACACCGTCTTTGTTCGATTCGTCTAAAGAAAAAATTAAATCAAGAAGGGGAAACACAAAATGCAAAATGTGAAATACATGATTTATTTTGTTGAAAGGAGAATTAGGAACTCAGTAATAAGTTTCTTACTTTTCAACTTCAAAAAAATTACTGAGTTTGTGTTGGAACCGTGTTGGATTATATCCAAGGTGTGTCGGAATGACAAAAAAAGGTTTTTTTTTTAAGTTTGCCACTTTAACAAAGTGTTTGGCATGTGTTTGTATTTTACAAAGAGACATGCCAATGAAGAGCTGTGTGTGAGATTCATACCTCTCAGCTGATGTATTAATATAGAAAATTATGCAATCTGAAATAGAAAAGGTTGATAAGAAAACCTACACCCTAGGACCCTATATGATTGACAGGTACAACAGAAAATAGCTTTACAAGATGTTCTAGAACACAATAGTAAAATGTTTCTAACAGGCACTTTCAACACGTTTTTTTATCAAAACATTGTTCTCATTGGTTTTATGTGTTTGCTTGCAGTTGCACACTTAAATATTAAAAGGTGTCTAAATTCGAAGCACCTTTGCTGGACATTCTAAATTATATTGTTTTTGTCTCTTTCCAGGATACGGTTTTCTTGATACATTTTCAAGTTTTCATCTCCATGTTTTGATTTTGAAGAATAAGGAGCATGTAATTGACTAGCACAAATATGGTTTTGTTATAACTGAGCTGTATATGGTTTTGTTATAACTGAGCTGTATATGGTTTTGGGTCTTGTGGGTTTAAAAAAGGCATGGAGGATATTCAGTTGAACATCAACTGGGACGATGTAGTCTGTCCTATATGTTTGGATTTTCCTCATAATAGTGTTCTTCTCCAGTGTTCATCCTATGATAACGGATGTCGTGCTTTTGTTTGTGACACAAATCAATTGCACTCTAATTGTTTGGATCGCTTCAAAAATTCAAGTGGTGTGCCAGCCTCACTGGTGTCTTCTACTGCTTCTGCTGAAAATACTGAAAATAGCAATGCTAAGGAATCCAATGATGAATGCAATCTGACTTGCCCTTTGTGTAGAGGTGAGGTTTCTGGGTGGATTGTTGTTGATAAAGCTCGTGGTCATCTTGATGAGAAGAAGCGCTGTTGTGATGAGGTGCAATGTACATTCATGGGAAGTTACTTGGAGCTGCAAAAACATGCTCAGCTTGAACATCCTCATGCACGCCCATCAAAAGTTGATCCTGCACGCCAACTTGATTGGGAGAATTTTCAACAATCATCAGAGATCATAGATGTTCTGAGTACTATTCATTCAGAAATTCCCAGAGGGGTGGTTCTTGGAGATTATGTGATTGAGTACGGGGATGACGATGCTAGAGACGAGTTTGAGGACTTCCCTGGAGATGAGGGCAACTGGTGGACCTCATGTATTCTTTACTTTGATAACTTCAGAAGATCAAGAAATAGAAGAAGGGCAAGAGTCAGTCACACAAGAAGGGGTAATCGCCGTTTAAGTTATGATACTTCAAATTCTGATGAAGGTTCTGTCGCATCTGTGGAGTATGCAGATTATAGGATAGAAGAGACTGATGATGATTTTGTTAGTACAAGTGGCTCTTCAAGGAGTAGTGCTGGTTATCGCAGGTGTATAGACTTTTCTTTCTTTGTTCACTTTTACAATTCATGTCTTTATGGTGGACTTGCATGCATAACCTTTTCAATGTTTCTTTTGGTACCATGATAAATAGTCTGCTGTTGCTAAAGATGAATTCTTCTGAAGCTTAACATCCTAAACAAGTTACCATTTTCTACGTTTCCATTTTAGTACTCTAACTTTCTAAATGAATGGTATGTCATTTCATTACCTGTAATTACTCAATTGAAAAACAAGCATGATCTTATGCATTGTTAGCAACCTAAGTTTTTGTGGTTCATTCAAACATTACATTTGTAAATTAATATACTAGTTAGCTATTCAGGTTATTTTGATAGTCTTTGACTTGCTATTGAATTAAAAAAAGGGCATGGTATGGTGCTGAATTTTTCTTTTTCCAAAGTTGGATTTGGAAGCAACTTTCTTCGACAGTTAATGATTAAATTCATCTGACTCAAATGTTTGCACATGTTATCATTTCCCAGTTATTCAATATGGCTTAAGGACTGACTAACTGTATTAGATTAAGTGTTTTATTTTGATGTTTGAACTTTGAATTAGAATTTCAATAACCTTATCTCAATCTTGTTATTCACAGATCCAATAGACGTCGGTCCCGCTTTTATGACAATTAGGTATGTTTTGGCTGCTCAAGATTTTGTTATTGTTGACAATTCCTGATTTTGACTTAAACACACTGCTAATTGTAGATTTCCTTGTCTTGAAAGTGCACAACAATGGCGCTGAGGGATTTTGTTCTATTTATTACCTCTAAATGTGTTTGGAATTTTCTCAATGTTTGCAGACTTCAGGGGACATGAATCAGATTGTGATTTGTCATGCAAAGATTACATTTAGCTCCTCTGTTGCTTTTAGCTTGAGATATGGTGATTAGAGGACTCTGTAAATTTGACACTTGCATGTGGTCACATACTCAGTTTCATTTCTTTTATACATTTGCCTATTAATTTCCTCATAGGCAGCCACAGTGATTTAGCTAGCATTCTGCTGCATAACTATGGAATAATGAATTTTTTTGATCTTATTTTGGCTGTACATATAGGATATAGTAAATTGATTGTGATATGAAGAATAACACAGATGCTAGCTTCTATGTCACTGAAAAAGTATTGTATGTTAGTTCCCATTTACTAATTGGCCATGTCACTTCAAATGTCAGCACTTACATTTGTAATTATGCATAATAGTTGTATGGGAAGTTTCTGTTTGGATTCAATTTGGTTCTACTTGAACTTTATGCAAAATATCTTGCAAAACCATTTCTTCTAAGGTTTTTGTGCAGATGTTAGAATTGTGTAGTCTTTGCCTATAGCTTTGATAGATTTGTAGAATCAATTCCTTACACTACATTTCTATGTAAAATCTATGATTGTGGTTAATTTAAACTTGCATATTATTACCTCAATCATGTTTAATGGTGTAAAATTAATTTTATTAAAAATAAATTACAATAAACTTTAAAACAAATACCATCATAGAATTAGAAGACTTGACTGGAGAAACGACTATGGAAGATGAGGAAAGAGCATCACAAAAAGAAGGATCAACTTTTACATAAATACCACATAGAGGTGAAAGAAGAAACCATGGATGAAAAAAAAAAACCATCATCTAATTGTTTAAAATTACATTTTATATTGGATTGTTAATGTTGTGGGAATTAATATGATTTATAACGTGACATTTGGTTTCATTTCGCATGTAGAGATGGTAACGAATCCAGTTCAGCATGGATAATGTTTACCAATTATTCAATTCCTAACAAAAAAATTATTTGTTATCTCTCCGTTATCTATAATATTTATTTTAAAAAATAATTATAAATATTTTAAAATCCATAATATATGTGGATACTTTAAATATTTATAAAAAAAATATTTTATAAATTTTTCAAATAAAATTATAAAAATATATAAAATATAATATAAATTATTTTTGTTTTTTATATTTTACAGATAGTGAATATATGTTAATGCGGTAGAATCATTTATAAGTGAAAATATTTACGAATATTTAATATCTGCGAATACCAATTTCTGAATATCTACATACACAAATATTTTTATCATCCTTCAATTTGTTTTCTTGTATAATATTTATATCCAAATGTAATAAATAACGTTTTAATATAACCAAAGCAAATATTTCTAAATTTTGGTGGTGATATATACATACATACATACATATATATATATATATATATATATATATATATATATATATATATTAAAAGAATGTACTGAATTATTTTGATGATATATACTTTTTTTTAAAAAAAGAACGAACTAAACTATTTTGGTGAAATAATATTTCAAGTAGCACTCAATGAAAAATTGTTATGTACACTAGCATTATCGATTGTTATAATCGTTACATAATTAGATAATTGCAGTTAATTGACCACAGAATATTTGTTACTACTGAAAGACCTTCAGCTATGTCACCGAGCAATTTCTCATATGTTGATCTTTAACTACAATTCATTGGTTTCGAAGTATAGCATCACAGGTGAAACAATACTCATCTTAAAGCAAACCCGGTAACATTTTCATTTCATATTTTTGAATCCAAACAATAATTTTTCTTCCTATTTGAAATCCATATGGTTTGATGTCATAAATCACAACTTATATTTTGGAAAAAGGAAACCAAATACATAAATGCTTTATGAAAATGAAACATTATCTAAATTATTCTCAAAACCTAAAACAAGAAAAAGACAAGTAAACAACCATCAAAATTAAAAATTGCAACTCCAACAGGATAACAACTAAAATTCCCACTCAATATGGTCCTATTGTTTTCATGTCTACAAATATCACCAATAAACTGTGTTTCCTTGAAATGATATTATAACCCCCTACCTAAAAATAACACCAATTAAAGGTGTCATTATGGTCCAGATGTTGATGAAACCATCAACAAAAAAAACATGTAGAGTATCTACTCTTTCTCTTTAAAAGACATCAAGTCACTGTAGTTTCTTTGGATTCGTTGTGGATGATTCATGAGATCAATAAATTTAAAACTGCTTCAGAAAGAAAACAGGTAGCAATGACTACCATAAAGCACCAATTAAGTAGTGACTACTAATATGGGACATTCTTTGGCAGGTTTCGGATAACATTACTCTTCATTGCTATCTTGGTACGCATATTCTCCACACCTGACCTATTCATTTCCTTCAGCACTTTCATCCTCACAATTTGCTCCCTTGATTGGACAGTGGTCAAACCCATGCTCCTGTACCTGAAATTAAAGAGAAAAAAAACGCTTATCATCATGTGACTACGATTTGCTTGAATCATCAAATGTCCTTCAGCATTACAAAGAAATAGATCACAATGTTTGGAAGGTGAACCTTGAAGCCAATGCAGCAGTAATGGCCATACTATTTGCTGGCGATGGTCGGGGTTTCTGACGATAGTAACGCAAAAATTCACGAGAACCAAGAGTTCTGGTTGATATTCTATCACCAGATTTCCTGGTGATTACGAGCTCGGACCCACCAACAAGTTCTACATTGTTATCTGTTTCACCAGATACAATGAGCTGCTTGCCCTGATCATCCACATAACTGAACAAAAAAAAATATACATTGGAGATTTAAGTATAAGCCTTGCCATATTTATAGAGATAGTTTACAAAAAAGGGTGAGATTGAAGTCAAAGCAGTTGGAACTGTACTAACCTACTGCTGTAGTCATAGAACTCTTCTAACTCTACCTCCTCCTCATCATCGCCATCACCAAAATGCACTTTACAATGGCTTTTTGCTGCCATATGTTTCCTGACTGCTTCTAAGCTGCTGAAAGGATAACATCGATCATTGCAGTACAGACACTCGTAGTCCCTTTTGACCTAGAAAATGAAAAAGAGAAAGTACGACCAAATCAAACCAAACGTTTTTTTTGTTGGTATGTTTGTGCTGTAGGGGTAGAACAGAAATATACCTTAAGGCCAAGATATGTGAGGAGGCCTTTTGGATCCTTCAAATACTCAACATCTGGAATGAAGAATCCGTGATGCTTGTGCATGTGAACCATGCAGTCTTCGATTGTTTTGTGCTTTTGATCACACATAAAGCAACATGAGGGGTCTAACTCAAAGTCATCCTCATCATTGTCATCTTCATCTTCGTCCATATCAGCATTTTCACCTTGCTCATTCACATTCAAACCGGTCAAGGACTTTGCAGCCCCATCAACCAAATCATCTTCAGGGTCAACCTCCTCCCATTCATCTTCACTTTCTTCATTTTCAGAGTTATCTACATCTCTTCTAGGAGGAGGTCTATTCACAACACGTTGTGGAAGTGGCTTAATTATTGCCTTCTCATCTGCATCACTAGTTCCTTCAGAAGCCCGCATCATATGACCACGTGATTTAAGGTGCTCAGCATGAGCTTTAGAACTTTTATAATCCTTTCCACAAAGACCGCAGGTATACAGCATGGGGGTCTCACTCACTTTATTCTTCTCTTGAGCAATCACAGATTGCCTAGCCAGAAATAATGCTTCTGTCACCCCAGGAACACCAGCCACCTATATGTATTAAAAATTTAATTTCAATTTAACATTTTTAAGGAAACAAACCAAGCTCTCCCTGGTAAATTGAATATTCACCAAATCCTCCCCCTCCCTTATTGGAGGGTTATATATAGTTAAGGTAAGATATAAGTGTATCTTAGTCATACAACAATCACATAGATGGTTAAATTTATTTTAATTCGTTTCAATCTTAATCACCCATTTCAATTACATGGTTGAAATTTGCTTCCTCACACTCATCTCTTTTTCAAGTGATCATATGACCATTAAATAACTCCTTAATACTAATAATCTGAGATAAATTTACTCCTCTAACTTGACATCTCATATATGTGTGTGTATGTCTCCTTTTGCAATATACCCTAATCTGCTATATATTTGCAAGCTTGACAACGCTATTCATATAATTTGGTAAACTTCTCCAAGAAGTTAAACTCAATCAACCTAAGCACTTAACTATCAGTTTTCTCACCTAACTTCTCCCAATAAAGAATTACATAAGTTGATTTTAACTTACAAGAAAAATAAACTAATTTTACTTTCTTATTTTCTTCACATAAGTACTCCAGCATATTATCCAAACAGAGTCTAAAACACCCTCATAAACATACCACAACAGTTGCTCCATGAAATGTTTTTAACACAACTGATTCGAAGCAGCTTTACCCAACCCACCCCAACTCTCACCGAAATCACATTCCATATTACAACACAACCCACCCAAAAAAAAATTTACGAAATAATAACAAATAAGTGAATAAATAAATAAATAAACAAAACAACCCACGACACATCTCTCCAAAGAATTCAGCTAGTAAAATAACAACCCTAACAGAGAAAACCATATTTCATTGCATACTCTCAAATCTTTCAATCCTTCTGGATTGAAACATACAAATAAAGAAAGAAATCGATTATGAAAGTTGAGAAGAAGAACAGAACCTTGCGTTTGAGATTGTAACGGTGCCACTCGGACTTGTAATGGAGCTTTTGCTCTGTGTCATCGTTGAATTCCGTGTTGCAAGCGTTGCACGTTAACCCTGGCATGCTTCGGAGATGTTCACAATGTTTTTTTGATGAAACTGAAAAGGCGAAAGCAGAAACAAAGTGTATATATGTATACACACACACGCGTAAGCAAGAGGATTGAGGAACGGTCGGCGAAACGATGATGAAGAAGGTTTTGCTCTCAGCGCTTGCGTCATTCGTTTTGGACCCGTTTAACATTCTTATTGAGTCTTTTCTTTTGGGCTTTTGATATGTGCACCTCCCAATATGTGTGAATGACCAATTTGTCCTACTGCATTTATGGCTAAAACAATTATTCCCATCAAAATTTTCTAAAAAAATCAAATTTAACTATGAAAATAGATTTAGTCCTCGATGAATTTATTTAATTTCGTTATAATATTATTTTTTCAATTTGATTATTGTTTTAACATAGTTTAAATAATTAACAGACATGAACAATGTCTCTCAGTTATGATTTTTTTTTTTCATTTTTATTTTATTCGTAATTTTTTTAAAAATTTAATTTAAAAAAAAATTATGTCTCAAGTTAACATTGTATCACTGTGTTAAAATCAGTGACACAAAGTTAGTGACACAAGTCATGATCAATATTTTATATTTAATTTGGTCTTCATTTTTATTTAATTTTATCTCGATTATTTTTAAATGGACCAATTTTGTCAATCTCTAAATTCAAACTAAATTTAATTTTTATATAAATTTTATACTGATATTTCTATTAAAATTCACATTTTTATTAAATATTTTTTGTTTAGAGTTATTCTTGATTCAAAATTAAAATAAAAATTTAAAAAGAAATGAGTCACCATTGGTTTTGAAAATGATTTTTAAAATAAAAAAAATAAAAAAATAATAAATATAGAGATCAAATTAAATATAAAACATTCAACATAACACTTGTCATCGATAATTATACATAATACATGTTGACTTGACAGTAAATTTATTTTCTAAATTATTTTTTTTTTTAAATTACGAATTGATATGTGACGAAAATTATTCATTATTTTTAATTATTTAAATAATGTTAGTAAAAAGATTATGACTAAATGAAATAAACTCAACAAATGAAAACTAAATTAATATTTAAGCTAACAAAATAATTATAAAAACTACATCTGTCAAAACGGGTAACCCGGCTCGACCCAGTCCGGCCCACCATGGGTTGGTCACTTAGTGAGCCAATCCAACCCAGCTCATTTATTAGCGAGCCAAAAAAACTTGAACCCGGCCCGACCCACCACGGGTTGGTGGGTAAACGGGTTGACTCACTAGCTCATTTCATTACATTTTTTTAAATAAAAAAAATACAAACTTTCTGTAATTTAAATTTAAAAAAATTTCACTCCCAAAAAATTATTTCAAAATAATAATAAAAAGTATAATATAATCCAAATTCAAAGATATAAAAAAAAGAACCGGTACTCAACATCATCAACAAAAAATTAATAGTTTAATTTGTAACATAATTTTCCAAATTCAAAGATATCAAAAGCAGCTTGTTGAAATAATGTATATTCAAATTGTTTAAATAAAATGAACAAACTCTGATACAAGCATGTCAGAACAGTAAAAAAAAATCATTTCATGTCTTCAAATCTCCCACAACAAAAAAAAATTCCCGAACCCCTATTTTTTGTCATTATAGGGTTTTTGAAAAAAAAAAAGAGAAAGTGGAGAAAATAGAAGAAAAAAGGAAGGTGTTTTACCTGCTCCTTGAATAATTCTAGTGAAGTGAGAGTGAGAGCATTGTCAAACGAGTGCAAGTACAGTGCAAGTATTGTGAAGTGATTTGTGAGAACAAATGTTACTTTTTTTTGTATACACAGTGAGTGAAGAGAGTATTTTATTTTTTAGGGTTTCATAAATAAAATAATAAATTAAAAAAAATAAAATTAAGTAGGTGGGTTGGTGGACCAACCCAGCTCACTACGGTTCAACCCGCATGAGCCGGATCTAAATGAGCCGGGTTGAAATCTGACCCGCATATAGGTGGATTGTATTTTTCAAACCCAACTCGGTCCGAACCCGTAACGGACTGAGTTAGCCCACGGATTGTGATCTATTTTGATGGCTCTACTAAAAACAATCATACCAATTGTATAATAAACCATTTCCCAAATATTATAAAACAAAATATCTTCTAAATTGTTCCAAAATATTAATTCCATAAATCTCGAAAGTGAAGAGTGTTAGAAATTTTTAAAATAGTAATGTTAATTAATTTCAAAATGTTTTTTTTGGAAGGAATAGAATATTTGGAGGGTATAAGGAAGTTTCTAAAACAATTAAGAAGAAATTTAGTTAATTTACTCTATGTAGGCAATGAAGTGCACGCAGTTCTTCTTCCTGCATCTCCATAGCTTTCTTTCTGCATTTCCATATAAAATATTTTTCCATTAGTTCTTTTCAGATTGTGCAATTTGAAAATAAAAAATGCTTTCAGATTGTATAATTCAAAGTTTAAAAATACTTTCAAATTATATAATTAAAAAAAAAAATATTTTCAAATTGAGAAATATGAAATTCATTTGATTTATAGATTATACATTTAAAAGTATTTTTAATTTTTAAATTGTGCAATCATAAGTTTTTTTTTTTAAAGAAAAAAATAGCTTTAAGATTACAAAATAGGAAAGTCAATTTTAACTTCCAAAATATGATTTTCTGTAAAATGTGAAGTTTTTCTATAGAGTGCAGGGGAATAAAAATGGTCGTAGTATCGTTATTTACCCTACGATCAAAGGCCTTTTGTGTTTCTTTGGTTTGTTTTTACACAAAATAAGATCATTTGAAAGTACAACATGCTCAAAAGATTTTTTTGTACATTAGCTCATGTTTATATTTAAAGGTCTTCCCTGTTAGAGAAATTATATTTTACTGTCTCAGCAGACTTCTAGATTAACTTGTTACTAGGATTCGTCATAATTAACTTAAATATTTTAAATTATACTTTATTTATTTATATAGTATTATACTTTATTTTAGTGTTACCAAAACTAGTCATCTGGTTCGGTCTATTACGAGTTAATAATTTAGTGAGTCAATCCAATTTAATTTATTTATTAGTAAGTGAAAAAAATTTGAATTTGACTCGACCCATAACGGGTTATTAGGTTAAACGGATTAATTCATTGACTCAGGTAATTACAAGTATTTTTATAAATCTATAATTCAAATTTAAATAATTTTACTCTAAAATGATGTTAAACTTGAAAGACAATAAAAAAAAAATTAACATACAACTATTAATACAAAAGCAAAGTAAAAAAAAACAAATAAATAAGTTTATAATATTGATAATGATTAGAAAATTTATAATATTTTGCTCTCTTGGAACATCTTTTTCTTTATTTCCATTTACAATACAAGAAAAAAAAATGTTAACTAATAACATTGAAATACAAAATAATAAATAATTAAATTAAACTAGGTGGATTGGAGAGCCAACCCGACTCACATGAGTTCAATTGAGTGAGCCGAGTTCTAAGTAAGCCTAGTTGAAAATTGACTCCTATAAAAAAAATTCATTTTTTTCAAACCCTACTTAAACTTGTAATAGGCTGGCTTGACTCACAGGTTCTAACCCATTTTGACAGCATTACTTTATTTATACAGTCTTATACTTACAAAATTTTAAACTATTTTTACTAAAAGTTAATTACACTATTTAATAGTTCAGTTTGAAAAAATGGAACGTATTATATGTTGATTACAATTAACTATTGAAGGTTTATGTTTTTGTTCAATTGTTTTCTCCATCATAATTTTTTTTTCAATCACCATCATCAGTTGTCATAATTCTTTCTCAATCCCCATTGTCCATGGTTTTGCAATTGTCAAAAGCTAGCTCACCTCAGGCTCTTCTTTGATATTCTTTTGCTTTTCTTTTGAGTTAAAGGAGAAGTGTTCTCAAAAACACTTAAAGGGATGAATTTTTTCCTTTTTCCTTTTAAAAGGGATAAATAAAATCGAAAAGCAATCAATTCATGTTTTGGCTTTTTCATGAAATGCACGGGTGTAGTATGTTAGATTGGATGATTGTGGTTCACATACACTCTAATATAAACTTATTTTATATTATCTTAAATATTACTATGAATATAATAAGTTAATCATGTATGAGTGGAGAATTTTAAGAAGGTAATACATTTGTATAGATAATTTGAATTATTTCATGATATAATATGCTATGAAAATTGTTACCAACTTCTTTCATTTTTTTCCCATCAATAGCAATGTTTGAAAATTTTATATATTAATTTTTGTTACCAGATGGATTTTACATTCTCAAAAATCATAAAAACTCTCACACTAAATACTTATAGAATTGATCATTTACCTCTTTGTATCACAACATTATCAATTAGAATAGTAAATGTCACTCAGATCTGTAGGGAACATTTCACTAAACAAAAGTTTTATTATAAGAAGAAGCCTAAATGCAATTATTGTAGTGATTTGATTAAATATTTTGTTGAAACAAGTGGGATAAGGAATCATTTGATGAGATGTAAAGAAAATCCTAATAGAGAAATTATGTTGGCCCAACTTTCATTGTTAACTACAGAAGTTATGTTGACCCTTCAACTATTTCTAAATTTGACCAAAGAAGGAAGTTGGTGACGATGTTTTTGAAGTCCGAGCATCCTTTTCAATTTGTAGAAAATGAGGACTTTCATGACTTTGTATGGTTCTTGAAAACACGATTTGAAGTCCCATCTTGCACTTCATTGAGGCGTGAAATGTGAGAACTTTATGAAGCAAGTCCTTAATATCACTGTGGATAGTGCTACAACAAAAAACTTTTTAGAATCTCTAAAAAATATTTCTAAAATAGATTTTTCAAATTAGAACTTTTAAAATAAAGATTTCTAGTTTTTCAAAATATATAAATGCATTATAAAACTACAAGAGTAGTATGAAATAAAAATTTTAAAACAAAATTTTCAAAATATGATAAATATGTCACATTAGCTATAAGGTGATTTTATAGCATATAAATAAATATATGTAAACCTTATTTTATAAGTTCGTTTTGTAAGATTAAATTAAGTTTATCGTTTATCTTTTAACGTGATATCAAAATTCTGAGTTAGAGCCTATTCTAAGAAAATTTGTTACTTGTTAGATCTATCGTTTTACCTAATATTGGATCACCACTCAATAATGTCTAGTTCTATGTTTGAGATGTATTTGTGATCTAATATTAACAAGAGATAAAACGATTTCTTAATATATAAATAGGTATAACCCTTCTTACAATTTGTGTTTGTAACATTTATTTATATTTAAGCCCATTTATTAACAAAATATATAAGATATATTATAAAATGATTTTTCTGAAAGGAAGGAGTGTTCCATAACAAGTTTTCTTGAATAAATGAATTGAGATTCAAAAATAAAGCTTTACGGGCCAGAAGCCCAAATAAACATAAATAAAGTTTTTTTTTGGTTTAATGTCTCAATAGGTCTCTATTTTCGTCAAAAATTTTAAATAGGTCCCTTGTTTTTTTGGTGTCTCAATTAGGTCCTTATTTTTGTTAATTTGATACAAATAAGTCCTTTCCGTCAATTTCATCAATTAGTGGGTGACGTGGCCTGATGACATTACATTTTTTATACATGTGTCAAAGAAAACATGTTTAAATTGGATTTTTTTAAAATTTAGAATTAAAGAAAAAGTAAATATATTATAATTTTTGCTAAGATGAAAAAAGAAAGGGCAAAGGTGGGAAATTTGATTGTTCTTTTTGCTGAAACAGTCTCTACAATTGGGAAAGCAAAATCAAATTGGGGATTTTTATGTTTTAGGGTTCGTGTCTCATCCGGAAAGACGTTGTTGTTGGAGTGGATGGGCAATGAAGAATGAAATGAAGAATTCATATTCAACTTGTTCTTTGACTTGCAATGGCTGACAGAAGAAATGGGTGGTGTAGCGAATATGGTGATTGATTTAAGTGGTGTTTTGTGCTTCCCTACTTGGCTTACTGGAAGGAGATGAGCAGTACACAAGGTGTTTGACAAAATGCCTAAGTGAAAGAAAAATGTGTTCTATGATGGAAAGAAGGCAACTGTTATTGAGAAGCTTCTTCTATGTTTAATCAAATGGGTTTAGGCAGATTTGGTCGTTGGGTTTAGCAAGATTCTTAGTATCCAATTGCAAGGTATTAGATTTGAGTTCACGTTGGTAGTATGGAATTATAGCGTCTTGGGTTTGGGTTCTCCACTGCAACTGTTAGCTTTTATGGTGGGATTTTTCAAAGTTTTATATATATATATATATATATATATATATATATATATATATATATATATATATATATATATATATATATATATATATATATATATATATATAATATTACTTAATTACAAATACAGTAATATATCAACACTCAATTTGGACTTTGGAAAAGACAGTAATATATTAGCACTCAATTTGGATTTTGGAAACCAAATCTGCCAGCAAAAGACAGAAACAGCAATAGCCAATTTGGACTTTGGAAATCTGAAACAAAAATATACTGTAAAAACTGAAAATCTGAAACTGAAAATCTTGCACTTTGGACTTAAAACAGATTTGATAGTAGCCAATTTGCACCCAAAAAATGAACTTAGAATGGGGTGGAAATGCACAAGAGTTGCTATAAGGTCAATTAATCAATTCCAACAACTTTATATGATGAAAATAGAGTTGTCTAAGCTTGGAATTGGTACAAAAATAGCAGAATTCATAATATGACCTCCTAACAGCCCATTATGTAAAGAAATAGGCAACCTCACACCCCAAATTGAGTTTCACTGAATCAAAATGCTAAACAACAATGCAAACAACTCAGAAATATGTAATAATACTGAACCAAGCTGGAAAACATCAGCTAGGTGAAGTTAAAATTGAAATGGACACCGAAAACAAGATTCAGTTGTGCAAATGCACTTTATGGCTTACATAAGTGTAGTATTACATTAAATCCAGGTTGCATCCTTTCTAGTGTAGTATTACATTAAAGGAATCCTTAGAGCTTGCATCAACATTCACAATCACTTCTACTGTTTAGCTACTTGGTCATTACGCATTTCAGGTTGTGTTGAAGGAGTAGGTTATTGTGTAGCTTTGGGACAACGACTCCTGTTGTGCCTAACCTCCCTACATAGCCCGCATCTCTTGCCCAAACCAGCCTTGGTCATTTGAGAATAATCTTTTTTCATCTCCCACTGTTCTAATCTTCTTTTCCTCTTAGGTCTTCCAGGCATAACCTTTTTGTAAGGAGGCATGACATCCGGATATGGTTGTAGGTCCCACATGTTGTTGCCGTTGATGGGGTATACAATTGATGCATATCTTTCTTCATAGGTGGACTTCATAAAGCAACTTGGAGTGAACTGTTGTCCATCAATATTCAAAAACTTCATTGCGACTAAGGAGTGACAACATGGGATTCCTGTGATGCTCCATCTCCTGCAGGAGCATGACAAATCGTCTATGTTTACAACAAATTTGTCTCCACTGTGGGAGACGTGCCTCACTTCAAACAATTGATTTCCTGACCAACTGTGAACAAGTATTAAGAAAAATGAACAAAGTTTAGATACAACTGAACAAAGTTAAGAAAAATGAACAAAGTTTAGATTACAAGTGAGAAGTTGAGAAGAAAGTTTACCTAGGAATCCAGTTCTTGGTTGATTGGGATTCCTTTTTAAATCTAGCCTGGATTTTTGGACAAATTGATCCTGTAAAGGACTGTATCTTAGTCCTGTTTTTTGCCCATCTTTGCATGATGTACACCCTAATTTATTCCAGCATTGTTATGATTGGTTTAGTCCGGGTATGAACCAATACACTGTTGAATGCCTCACTCATATTATTCACCAATGTGTCACATTTTGGTCTTGAACTGAATCTAGACCTTGACCAATATCTACACCATAAAATATAGACAATTACAGTGCGTATATATGCAACAGTGAGTTATAGTTGTAATAAAAAGTACAAAAATAAACCTTGGAGGGATGACTATCAAATGCTTGAATGCGTCTTCATTGACATCTTTAATGTTTCTCATCTCCCTCTCCCAATTTTGTGGATGAGTGGCAGTAGCTGCCCTCCACATCAGTTTCTTCAGATTTTCACCACCAAGATCATCAATCAAAAGATTCAAAAACCAGGACCATGAATCTTTGTTTTCCCCTTCTACCACCGCATATGCAATGGGCAACATTTGATCATTTCCATCTCTCCCAACAGCTGTTAACAACTCACCATCATACTTCCCTTTCAAGAAGGCCCCATCTAGTCCAATTATTGGCCTACAACACACAAAACTGTCTTTGCATGCCTTCAAACAACAGTAAAATCTCTGGAAAATTACCTCAACCTCATTATTCTCAACAACCACTTTGACTGTAGATCCATGATTTCATCCCAACAACTCATGTGCATAATCATATATCCTCTTATATTGTTCTTTAAAGGACCCATCAATGTGCTCAGAAGCAATAGCTTTGGCTCTATAAGCCATACCCCTAGATATACCTATGTTCCACTTCCTTTGAACTTTTTCACGAATATCTACACCCTTCATTTTAGGATTTTCCCTTATTGTTTTCTCCAACTTTGAGCTCAACCACTTGGCGTCAAGTAACTTGAGATTGAACTCCCTGCTACATGTGTGAATGTCATTTTTAGTTCTCAGCTGCCATGATTTCTCAGCCTCCATATAAGCACAATATATGGTCCATTGGCATTTTCCTTTTGCACCAAAGCACTTCATCCTTAATCTTATTTTGTCATTTTTGACAAACTTTATATTCCTACCATTTTCCAACGCATACCCTTTAACAACATTTATAATATCTTGCTTATTTGTAAAAAAAGTCCCTACTTCCCATGTAAAGTCCACCATACTTTTTGGCATACAAAAAGCAGTAAATCTCCCATGACCTTCAGTGTCATTAACCTCTTGATCACTATCGTTGCAGTAAGTAATTCCTCAGATTTCCACTCCTCATCTGACAAACCTCTCTCATCATGATCATCACTTTCAACGCTGATATCATCACTGGCTTTAACACTTTCTACTTCTACTTCCACATTACCATCTACATCACCATCTATATCACATTGAATAGTCACATCCATAAGTCCCTCTAAGCACTCATTATTTTCATGTACATCACGTTCATCACTAGGTGTACTCCAACTAACTTCATCTTCCACAACTCCTTCAACACCATTAACATCTTCTTCAAAAACGTCACCCATCTACACTTCACACATGTCCAAAGCATAAAGAAACACCTCCTCTCAGAACCAAAAATGTTTATACTTTTAAAGCATGAACAATAACTTCATATAATTTTATTATAAAAATTTAAAAATTATACATTAAATATAGAAGACATCGTATGAAGTATGAATATTGTAGGAATGCAACAACTCATACAATAAATTTGTGTTCAAGGAAATAAAAACAGAGATTGGGTTTGTCTAATATTATATATCATATAAAAGATTATAGGAGGAGAGTACATGTAAGTCAGTTTCCTAAATACTCAGAAAATTATGGGTGGAATTTTCAAATTCATGATATTGTACCAAAATAGAAAACATAATACCTAGAAAGTCAGGCTTCAGTAAAATGATATTATATCTAAATGCGACTAATCAGTAAATTTGAAAAGAAAATGCAAAACTCTTTCATTTATCAGTCGATTATATAGTACTTTCCAATATTTTAGGTATTATCTGAAAGTTCCATCTTAAAATATGAAGAGCAGCTATTATTACAATATAAAGTATAAGACTGTCGCCCATTACGCCCAACACAGTATCAATATATTATACTTTCATGGGTACCAAACCATGGGGACCACAATCGAATATTATATTTTTCCAACTATAAAAAGTAAGACAATAAACCACAAAAACTGACCTTTGTTCAGATTAACTTCCACTCAACACGTGCTTCAACCTTTTCCACTTGCACATGCACCAGTAATTCAGCCACCAACACTCGCGCATCCACTTGAACAACGTCTTTCTGATTCCTAAAATACTGGCACATCCACTCTTCCCCAAAACACTAGCCCTAAAACACGAGCCCTAAATGAGAAAAATCCCCCAATTTTGATTTTGCTTTCCGAATTGCAGAGACAAAGAATGTTTTAGGAACAATATAATTTTCCATCTATGCCCTTTCTTTACTTAATTTCAGTAAATATTATAATCTATTTAATTAATTTTTAATTCTACAATTTAAAAAATCCAATTTACACATGTTTTTTTGACACATTTATAAAAATGCAGTGTCATCAGGCCACGTCACACTAAAATTGACGGAAAAGACTTATTTGCATCAAATTAACAAAAATAAGGACCTAATTGAGACGCCAAAAAAATAAGGGACCTATTTGAAATTCTGGACAAAAATAGGGACCTATTAAGATATTAAACATTTTTTTTATTGCATCCCATGAAAGTAGTACTCTCCAAACTATCCTTCATTAAAAATATAATAAAAGTTTCTGTACCTCCTTATTTTTAATATTTTTCATATTAGATTTCTGAAGATATTTCGGATTTAGAAAACACCTTTGGAATATCCATTTTTGAATATAAGAAAGAAATTTTCAGAATTAGTATTTCAGATGTTTCGAGAATTGAAAATGTTTTTCAAAACACTTATTTTGATTGTTTTTTATATTTTGAAATACTCAATTAAAATATAAAAAAAATTCTGAAATCTTTTGAAATATTTTTTATATTCCTAAATGACTATTTTGGAAGGTATTTTCCTAAATGAATCTTTCATGGAATAGTGAATCAGGAATTCTTAAACCCCATTTTCACATTCCTATCATTACAACATTTTCAATGGTTTCAAATGTCAATGAGAATCTAGTAAGCAAAAATGCCATACAACACGAAGAAAAAGATAGATGGAGGAGTGTCAATGAGATGCACAGATGGATAGGAAGAAGTTATGGAAATCCTTGATTTGGAGAGAGAGAAAGATGCAGGGTTGTAATGGTGATTTTGAAATATTTTGGAGGTGTAGGGTGAAATCTTGGAGGTGCAGGATGAAAGCTCCAAACCTTTATTTCTATTTCATTTGGGCTTCTGGCCCCTTCTTCTCTTTCTCAAGATTATCTTAGGCCCCGTTTGGTTTAGATTGATGTAGAAATATTATTAAAGTGATACTTACATAAATAGAAGAAAAAGCGCCTTCGTGGTGTGGCTGTAGCTTTCAACACGTGAAAACGACACTGACAAATTAGTTAAAAAAGTAACAAGTTTCATGTCCATAGTAAATTAAAACATAAAAGAAACTAAAAAGGGAGAAAAGTGGGAAAGAGACTCCCAGAAAAATATACCTCAATTTTGAAGCATTCAATAAATTTTAAACCTAATTAGATTTTATAAAATAAGATATAATAAGAAGTGATATTAAGACTAACACAATTCCACAAAATCAGCTTATAAGGTGAGGTTTGCATCTCACTTATATATTATGAATTGACCTTATTTCTAGTCGATGTGTGACTTTTACCATATCCTCTTCACACCGAAGTATAAACATATTGAGCGTGAGAGTATAACTAATCGGTGCTTCGATAATAGGTGGAGTAGAATGCACATATAGATTTTGTTAGGATAAGCTTGACTCTTATACAAAAGTAGATTTTAAACCTAATTCAATTCCACAAAACTGATTAAGATAAGGTTTGTACCATATTTATAAATTATAATATATAAATAGAGTGCAAACTTCATTTTATAAATAAATTAAACAGAGATGAGTTAGACTTAAAATCTATTTTCTAATAAGATATAAAAACGAAAAAAAAGAAGAAGAAGAAAAATGCATAGAAGAAGAGGTTTAGCATTGACCATTGAAACCGTAGTATGAAAATTTGGATACGCATCTATAAGTATAAGTCGTGTGGTTCATATAGAAACAAGAAAAATCAGAAGACTCTTTAGGGAGTGAAATTTCTGGTTTTCAACACCCCTTTGGTGTGGTTTTCACATGCAAATTTGTAGTACACATATATATACATATAGATTATCTTTTGCATGATAATTGATATTTTATAATGATTTATAGGGTTTGAGGAGACGTAGGCTAGAAAATATTGTTGACCATGAGTTTCCACTAAGAGAGCAAAAGGCAAAGTGAAACAGGAATGAGCAAATGATGAAGGTACTTTTGTATGGCTTTAGTGGGATTTTAGGCTTTAGTGGGTTTTTTTTGTGGATATTGTGATAGAAATAATGAGTTCCATGACTCTCTCTCACACACATATTGACACCACCAAACCAACATGCCTAAGATTTAGATTCTTGTGTGTCCACGCCTTTATGGTGTTGGACCTCTTTCTGTGCAATCCTAATAGTATGTATGTGACAACCTCACATGTCACTTAGACCACACATCCACGACACTCCTATCTTTTCTCTTTCCAATTTCAGTCCATTATGGACCCTTCTCTTCTTACAACCAAATTTCTACAACTACATTAAATCAAATTTGGTACTTTGTTTATTAAGGATCTTATCTTACTTTTGCTTTCTCATTGTCTAAATCAATTTATGAAATATGAAAGATACAAAAATAATTAGACACAATTTATTAAGAAAAAAATGTTAAAATTTATACTATATGAAACATACCGATCGGAGTTAATGGTCATTCATAGGTAATTATCAGGTATTGATTATTGATTATCGAGTTTGATTGCCTAAAAATATACTACACTAATGATTAATCAATGGACTTGGCTGCCACATGTCCTATATATATAATTGATGTCCATTTACAATCATCATTTTTATATCTTATTATGATCATTTTCTATCCTAATAAAATAAATCTATGAAACATATCTGATTTAAGTGTCGGAATGTCTTCTGCAGGTCAACAATCTTTCGGGGTGGATTACGTTCTTAAAGAGAATTGGAAGATTGAAGCGCATAAAGCAAAGAAGGACGACCGACTCTCAGATCAATTCAACCGAAACAAAATTGATATAATATATAAATAGGTGTTTACAAACTGATTTTGTAGAGTTGAGAATTATGTTTAAAATTTATAATATCATAGTGAAATCACATCTTAACATAATGAAAGAGAAGATGAGAGTGGTGGAGTGTGTAGTAATTCAAAGCACATAAAATGTTTTTTCACTTTGTGAAAATTGTTATTTGTCTCGTGTATAGTGCTTTTCTCCATCTTGTGACAACTCACTCACGAACTTCACAACTCATCTTCTACTTTTGGGTTTTCCTCACACTCAAACTGCTACCCTTCTCGTGATTCTCCCTACCAACTTTTCTTTCACTTTTTTTATTTATTTTTATTTTTTCATAAACATATGTTTAAATTCTTTACAAACTTTTATTTTTAATTCTTTTAAATAATAATATTTCACTTTTTATTTTTAAAAATATCATTTTTATAGATACGGATATACGAGATCTATATCCGTAATAGAATACTTAACAGATGAGTTTAATTGAATTTTTATTAGATAAAATATGATCGAACTTTTAATAGATTAAAATTTATTCAATCCATGTAGTTTGTTATATATACTCATAAACAAATAAAAATATTGTAATTGAGTTTTAAATGAAATGTAAAATTATTTTCAGAGTTTCATAGCTTCAATTTTGGAAATTAATATATTAAGCTATTTGTCTACACCCAGATTAAGTTTATCCCAACTTAACACATATTTTTCAAAGTAAACTTTGTGGTAAAAAAAGAATATGTATATATAAACACACATAATAGCACATAAATTATCCAATACCAGAGAAACAAAATCCAAATTAAAGGAAATGAAGCAAGGATATTTTGGTGATCATATAGACAATTAAACTAAATGTTAGGTTTTTTTGTTAGGTTTCTGGAATCTCATCAAAAGTGATTGGAAGCTATCAGAATCCAATTATCCATTGAGGGTTTCAAAGTTAAATATAATTTTTTTGCTGGATTTGATCTGATGTGTTTTTAAAATATATTTATTTTAATATATTAATTTTTAGGTTTCTTTTTTTAAACTATAGTATAAAAAAAATGTGTTTAGTTTTCAAACTAAATTATAAATTATATTATTTTTAAACTTTATTCTAACAAATTACATTTAATTATAGCATAACTTTTATGTCGTTTATTAAAAAATATTTTATATGATTTTCATAAAATTTAGAGATGAGATAATTTATGATTTAATTTATTTGAATAACAAACATATAAATCCTTATTTTTTTAATATATCTTAAAATATTAAATTCAATATATTTTGATATAAGAATAAAAAGAAGAAAATTTTTGAAAATCATATCTTAAGGAAATGAAAGTGGCAATTCAAAAAACAGTATTTATGAAGTACCTAAAACAGGGACATTTGCCTAAACCTAAGCCTGAACTTGACACTTATGTGTGAGAGAGAGAGAGAGAGAGTCAAGGTCCTTTCACACTGCATCATGTATCTTCAAGATCCAAGTGGGGTATGTTAATAAGGTTCAGTTTCCATCCACATTCTCAGCTTTTTTTCTTTTTTTTTTAAATATAATACCTTTTTTATGTAATTTATATTATGACTAAAATTCATTCCAAACACATATTTAAATACTATATTTAAATATGTTTTTAGCCTTTATAATTGAAATTTGTCTTTATGTTTTTATTTTCAAATATGAAAATGAACAAATATAATCTTTCATATCTAACTCTGTTAATTTTTAACTAAAGTAATAGTTTGAAACATGGTTTAACAACTCAAAAATGACTATATTCATATATTTTTTAAGTTTGGAAACTAAAATATATTAAAGTTTAAAATATACATGAATTATTCATCAACTCTTCAGTTTTTGTGATCCCCTTCATCCTGATCACGTTTGTTGTATGAGAAAATCTCTTTTTGGTATTAGTGCTTTGGTGACTATGTTTCTATCATTGGATTCTAACATAGTGTTTCAGATCACTCTCTCTTCATCTACCATCTACTGACATGGTCATGATATACATACATCCTCCTCTATGTTGAGGATATCATTCTCATCACCTTATTCCATGACCTTCGAAAATCTATCATGACATTCTTTGTCTCTAAATTTGCTACGAAGGATCTTGGTTTTTTGAATTATTTTCTTGGAATTGCTATAACAAGACATACATGTTGTTGGAAAAATCTCACACATTCATAACGTGACCCACACAAATAATTTTACTCTTCAATCCATTGTGGATTATTTTCATTAAACCTTAGTAACCTTTAAATAGATGCAAATCAGGCCTTGGGCCAAGTACAAATAATAAAAACTGACAATAAAATATCAACTTATCTAAAAATAAAATCTGCTTATTCTATCATAAAATAATATTCTACCTATATAAACAAAATTATTATTAAACCCTAAAATTTAAGTTTATGTCAACAAACTCCCCCATAAACTTAAATTCTTAACATTCTTCTCTCTTTATTCTTCTCTTTCTTCATTCTTCTCCCAGGATCTTCTACGGCCTCTGAGTGTTCTGAACTTCTCCGCTTTTCAGAGTTTGAAGCCGATCTTGCTTAACACAGTTGTCCCTTGCACGCGTGCGTCTCCAATTACCACGCGTCCCTTGCACGCGTGCGTCTCCAATTACCACGCGTCCCTTGCACGCGTGCGTCTCCAATTACCAAGCGTCCCTTGTATGCGTGCGTCACGCGTCTCCCTTGTACTCGTGCAGCACGCGTCACTCTCTTTTCCAAAAACTAAATCAAGAAAACACTGTTTGCAAGATTAACCCTCTCTTACTCTCTCTTTCTATTCTCTTTTTCGGGCACTCAGACACTTCTCACTCTACCTTTTTTCTCTGGGTTTTTAACTCTCCCCTCTCTCTTTTTTTTTTCTTTTTTTTTTCGGCACTCAAAGCATAAAGGCTCTCATACCACTGGTGGGAAAATCTCACTATACACATTCGTGACCCACACAAATAATTTTATTCTTCAATCCATTGTGGATTATTTTCATTAAACCTTAGCAACCTTTAAATAGGTGCAAATCAGGCCTTGGGCCAAATACAAATAATAAAAATTGACAATAAAATATCAACTTACCTAAAATTAAATCTGCTTATTCTATCATAAAATAATATTCTACCTATATAAACAAAATTATTACTAAAACCCTAAAATTTAAGTTTATTACAACACATGTGACATGTTCCTAAATTAGAGAAAATATGCTAGTGACATCATTGCACACGTCAACATGACCTCTTGCAATCCTTTTGCTACTTTGGTTGAAACCAAGCAGAAGCTTAGTACATCTTTTGACACACCTACGAGGATCCCACTTTGTACTGGAGTTTTACCAATGCCTTACAATGTCTCACCTCTACTTGCCCTGACATTTCATATGTCATTCAACAAGTTTGTTTTCACATGCAAGCCCCTCCACCGAGCACATGCTAGCATTAAAACACATTTTACAGTATGTTCAAGGTACCTTATGCTTTGGTTTGCATCTTTATATGACGTATATTGAGAAACTTATTTCTTATACTAATGTTGATTGGGGAGATTGTTTTGAAATTAGATGTTCCACATGTGATTACTGTGTCTTTCTTGGTGATAACCTCATCTCCTGATTTTCAAAATGCCAACATACTTTCTTTTGTTCTAATGTAGAGGCTGAATGGGGATATGTTGTCAATGTTGTTTATGAATTTTGTTGGCTTCGTAATCTTCTCTTGAAACTTCATTTTCCACTTCCTTAGGCTACTTTGGTGTACTACACTAATTTTAGTACCATTTATTTATTTGAAAATCCTATGTAACATCAATGTACAAAACACATTGAGATGAATATTCACTTTGTTTGTGAAAAAGTAACATGTGATTAAGCATGTTCATGTACCTTACCCCACCAGATAGTTGATGTATTCGCTAAAGACCTATCTCAAGTTCTTTTTGATGATTTCTGGACTAGTCAAAACGTCATAAACCTCTCAGTTCATAGATATGATAGAATAAGAATTATTCTCCTTAATTAATCAATTAATTTCTTTGATTAGGTTCAAAATCATTCTCTTATAATTAATCCCTGTAATTAGGTCATTAGTTTCCAATAATTAGGTTTTATATAAATTAAAGAGTTAAACGTTACCCATATGATTTGGCTATTTATATCCATTTCCAACGAATATTACACACGTTCAAACTATCAAACTATCAAACTATCCATGTTCTTTAAAAAATATGTATAACTTAGAGAGATAAATTTTTTTAAATGAATAAAACATAAATTAATTTTTTATTATCTTTATAACTTTTAAAAAACAAAATATTTATTCTTTATCTACCTTAAATTTTCTCCTATTAACTAATAAAAACGACCCTTATATCCGTAGAGCTGAAAGATTAAAAAAGTACAATTAGTCAAAATAAAATTCCCTCTCACATATAACAACTTATTAAATAATCTCTTTCTCTGTGATTCTCGTTTCCTTCTCTTTCTTTATTCTTCCTTTCCAAATTTTCTTTAATTTTTTCTTTTCTAAAACTAAAATAATATTAAATCTTTATTATAAAGTTGAAATAAAAATACTCATTCACTCCTACAAATTTATAAAAATGACCCCTTTTAACTTTCATACATAATACTTTTCTTTTTAGTTTCTATGTTAAAAGATATAATCTAATAAGAATAATATGGGCCCAAATTATATATCACGAAAATTATTTTATTATTTTAAATTCTAGAATAATTAATATGGTTTATTGTGTGCACAAAAGTATTATTTGAGCACTATTTTCTGAAATATTAAATATACTAAAAAAAAAGCATTTCTTTACAATGAATGATAACTGTACCCAAAGACAGTTGGTGCAAAATAAAAAGAGAAAACAACTGCACCAGATGAGTTCACATGTATTGAAATCGAAGTCTTCTAATACTGATTGGGCTACTAATCATCACCACCACTGAAAATAATACATTTATTTTATTTTCCCTTTCTCTGCATTTATTCCATTTGAGGTCATTGCATTTACCTATTATGATATTCTATTTAAGTGGTTCAAAAAGAGATGAAAAACATATAATAAAGCAAAAATAATGGTTGTTAAAATGAAGAGAAAGAAAATAAAATAAAATAAAAATCAGATTTTTGGTCTTAGAACATTATTCAAGTTGAATCTTTGACTGAAATGATCATTAATTAAATTTTATTCCCATTTAAACAAGATTAATTTGAGGTGAAATATTATATATGGATGAACTATACTTTTGTTTATACAATTGAAAAATTTGTTTTTGTACCTTTTCCACATTGTACTAATTTCACCTATTTTGTTAGAACTAAACACATTGTAATTACTATGCATCAAAAGCCAAGGACCACTTGCAGAATATAAGTACAAAATATTAGACAACAAATGCAAAATGGTCATTGACTTGTATGTGTACCATCATACATCATATCTATGCATTATGACTCTCCATTTTCGTTCAATCTCAACCACTTCTTGCATTGTACAATTTTATTCTATCACTAAAGATACCTAAAACTTTTTCCTTCTTTCTTTTGAACCATAAGTACTCACATATGATGAAGCATGTGGCATGGCAATGGAAACCCTAATTATATATAACAAAATTTAAAGCTTTTCATTGACTATCTCCAACCCTAATTTGAGTTAAGATTATTGGGAGAGATAAAACATGTTGGTGAAACAACACAAATCATAGTCATTGTATTTTTGATTATTCATTTGCATTTTGATGCTTACCAATATGCTGAATTAAGTGGAGAGAAAGTTTTAGGGTGTGTTTGATTGAAAGAGAGAAATTACACTAGAGTGAAAGAAGATATAGGAGAAAAGAAAGACTAAAAATAATAGAATAAAAGCATGTATTTGGTTGAAGAAAAATAGTAGAGAAGTTATTAGTATAATTTTTTTAGTTGAAGTTAGGAAACCAACATAATTATATGTTGTGAAATATTTAATTTAGTTTATATTTGACCCTCCTCTCAAAACTCCGAACTTAAAATCTTTTTTTTCCACTAATGCATTCATTTCTCTTTATTTTACTCCAACAAATTAAAATAAAAATAAAAATTTATAACATTTTAAAATTTATTATGTATTCTCTCCCGTTGTATTGTATTTTTTATTATGTGAAAGAGTGTAGGATTTGAAGACATGGTAATATAACCAATATTGATTTTTTTTTCCTACCTACCTTATCTCCATCATAAATAGTATCAATATTAGCACACCTTTGTTATTAGTGTCAATATTGTTGTTAACGTTGTTCTTGTTGCCATTGCCCTCACATATGTTTCTTCCATAATTATTATAAAGACCATCACTACTTTCCATTGTTACATATACTTTTTTCCATCCTTTTATCATTGTTATTATTATTGTTACTATTATTATAATTTAAATAATTGCATAATTTAAATTATAGCTACTATTACCATATTATTATTGTTGTCATTATCGTCATTATTGTTGTCATAACAATAATCAAACTAGTATTAAATAATATTTTCATGTCAACCATTTTTATCAAATAATGTAACTTATATAATTGAAGCAAATACATGTGATGTAAAAAATGACTACTTAACATTGTTGAAGGAACACAACTAATCTTTTGTGGTAAACTAGGATATAAATCGATGCAAAAAATATTACTTTCTACATTGATTATGGTTATAATTGACATAAAGCAAATGGTTTTATCTCTGTAGTTGCACTTGTTGTATGATGGTCTTTATAAAAATAAATTTCTTTATCTCTATACATCATTTTTAGATTTGTCTACTTTTACTTAGAACTTTTGAGATAATTTTTTTATTAAGATATTCATAGTTATTGTGGAAAAGATGATATTTTTTTACCCTAGCTTCTATTTGAGCTTTACTTCATCTTGCAAATTGTAGGTAGAATACTATTTCAATCTTTGTTTTTAAAAAATTCCATAAAAAAATTCATTAATTTTTCCAGCTTCATAAGTTTTCTCAAAAAAACAAAGGGATATGATTTCAACATCAAATAAACAACACAAGTATCAAACTTGGAACACACTTGAGAAAACAAAATGAAAAAGTTTACCACAACATTAGCTCCACTAAGACTCTTGTAAAATCAGTGCAATCTTTGAATTCTTTTACATCTTTGAAAGCACTTGAGAATTTTGCAAAAGCTTAGAGAAGATTAGTGTGATTCACTCTTGCATGATTGGATAACTTATATAAAAGATTTATAGTGAATTTCTATTTACATAGAGTTTTCAAACCACAAATAAATAACATTTTCTAGTATCAATTAAATCAACTTCCTAATCGATTATTCTAATTGTATTTTGAAAATTTTTGCGACGTCTATTAGAGGTAATTGATTATTCTTTATTTTAATAGATTAAGTATGCTCTCCATTAATTAAATATGATTTAATCAATCAGGGAAACTCTAAATCAATTATTTTGTTCAAAGCTTAAGAAATATTAAGCTCTCAAACATTTCTTTGTTTTAATCGATTATTTAATTTATATATTCAATTATTTTATTATAAAAACCTCTTAAAATCGATTTAATCTATTATATAAGAATTTAATCGATTAAAGACGTTGAATCCATTTTATCCTTGATTTTAGTTTTAGAAAAAAAAATTGTATTTTTTATATTGATCTTTGAAAGTTCTAATGAATACCTTGTATTAAATAGACAAAAAAAAAAAGATTAAAAAAAAAATCCGACTTTAAAGCTTAATTATGCATCAATATATTGAAACATCATCAAAACATCTTAAGATTTTGAAAGTTTTCTTTAATATCAACAATTTTATTATCCTTTTAAATCTTTACACTTTGATGTGGTGCTTAGGAGGATTATAGAATCTTGAAAAAAGATGTTGGAAAAGAGAAACTCCATGGAAGAACATTGAAAGGTTATTAAACCATAATTATGAGTGCAAATTTATAATTCATTTAACTTTTATTCTTGGTTTCTTAATTGGTTTTTGTGTTTAAAATGTTGTTTTAATTAGAACTTATTCTGAAATACCTAAATGAATTTGAGATATAATTTTTTTTTTAAAATATATTTTTAGTTGTATAAATGTTCTTTGGATAAGCATTACAAGAAGAAGACAATTTAAATATTAAAAAGTAAAGAAATGATGTTTGCATGAAAAACTAGTTTGGTTAAGACAAACTGAATTTGGCTAAGCTAAAAAGGGAAACAAGTAACAAAAACTGGACTAAACGTTTTTTCTTGTTTTTTTTCCAAAAAAAGCTTTGATAATGCAAAAGTATATTTGATAAAAGATGATTTGGGACAAAAATATCTTTAACTATATTATTTAATATTTTTAAATAATTATCTTATTTAATTATATTATAAAATATCAAAATATAATAACTACCAAATCTTTTTAAATTTGACAAGGTCTTCTTAAATATTTTTAAATATTCACAACAATCAAATATATCTTGAAGATATATAATTCATTCTAAAGATAATTAGAGGGGATTACATTAACAAGAAGAAGATAACAGTAGCAAAAAAGGTAGAAAAAGGCTCAACCTTAGTTCTATATAAAGAGACTTACGGAAACACATAAAAGGAGTTGATAAACACTTTCGGGGCCTAATTTTGGCCAACACTCCTTCTCCACACCCTCTTCTTCTTTTGTCCACATTCCCCATCTTCTTTTATTATATGTTATTTTTACCTTCCATGAAGTGCTAAACTTCTAGGGTTGATTCTACATAATTTCTTAATTGGATTATGAAGTTAGATGGAACAAATTTGTTTATTCTTTTAATTCTTTTTGTGATTTATGTTTATCTATGATTTTAAATTTTAATTAAGTAAAAGTAATGATTTTTACATTATAACAAGCATGGTATTAAATCTACCTAGCATAATAATCATATGTGTCAAAGGGTTTTAAATTTTAATTGAGAAGTTAATTTGATTAAAGGTGAAAACTTTAATTAGAATTAATCAAGAAGTTACTTTGGTTAATTAGTTTTTTTTACTATATATAAGAGGTTAAATAATAAACATGTCTAGACGTAGTAATATTTATTTGAGAAGTTACTTTGGTTAAACATTCTATGATAAATTTTGAAATATTCTTGCTTTTGATTGAGAAGTTAGTTTTGCTAAAAAAGGATGCCTACAAATTAATTGAAAAGTTACATGTATTAATTTGAAATCTTAGACTAACAATAATATTTTGAAAACCAATGATGAATCATTTTTTGAAAAGTAGTAGAATAAACTTATTGTCACATCCCAAAATATGGTATAAAACTATATAATACTCATTACATAGTTAATATGATAGTTCAGTTAACAAAAGGGATAAGGAGTATAAAGTCAATCTTTTACAGTCATTCAAAGAAAACCATAAACATAACTTTATATACAACGCGTACTAGTATCAAAACTATTTACATGCTGGTGAATCAAAATCCACCAAGAAACTATAAACTCTAAAATAAAACAGTCTAAAACACTACACAACTGCAACTTCTTTGCCTAAAGCTTGCTCTACAGATACCTCATCTAGCTCTGCTCACTCCCACCAGATAATCATCGCCAAAGAAAATACACAAAGAACAAACAACAAGAAAATATGCAAGAAGGGTAAGCTAGTAAAAAAAAGAATCATTCAAAATATTACAATACAATGTACAAGTTCAAACACAAATAAGTTTCTCATTAATTCTCTTTCCTCATAACGACTCAGGCTTGGCCAAAACCTTTAAACTTCTAGTATAATTGTCATGCCACGAATAGTTCTGCACCTGTGTGGTGGAACAACTGACCCACTAAAAGCTGCCACACAGGGTTAATCTTTAAAACGCCCTTTGCCATCGCAAAGAAAGGCCCCCAGGCTAGGACATCCTGCTCTTCTCACGACATGACTCATCACTCTCTAATTGGGCACAAATGATCATTAGAGGTTCAAGATAACCATTGTATCAACTTCTTACAACTTATACTAGTCCCCTTTAAATCCACAATAAGAAATTCCTCCTTGGAATTCTTTTCACAACATTGAATCACACATACTTTCACTTTGATCCTCACATAAACTCATACATCATTTCTAATTAAATCAATACATCACTTAAAACCACATAAAACAAAGAAGAAAAGTGTACACTATAACTTGAATTAGTCGCTCAACGCATACCCCCCTGAGCGAATTCAAAGGTTTCTCGAACAACGACCCAGCTCGCTGTGCGAATAAACTCCCAGTGGTACCAGATCTCAACCCCTCGCATAACGCCCTTAACTCACTATGCGAAAACCCAAACATTGACCCAACCCCCCAAACACTCATTATGCGCACCCCTTCGCTATTCGAATAAATCGGGCAGTGATCCTAGACCACAACCAGGCACTCAACGCACTGTTTTGTTGTGCAACTCATCAGCCAAAGAGCCAACCCCCACAACCATTCGCACAGGGCACCTTCTCGCTGTGTGAATGCTCAGACATAGAGCAACTCATCACAACTACTCGCTGTGCGAATCTATTCGCTCAACGAGTCTGCATAATCCCACAGCACGAATTCTGCAAAACTATGCAACCCAATCCACTTTTACCAATTCTAACTATTTTTCCCAACTTCTAACTCTCCTAAATTGTGTTATATGCGTAATTAAACTTGACCAAACATTTCTAAAGTTTCCTACCATAATTCTAAAGTGCTTATGGACCAATTCCTACTTCAAAACCTCCAAACCAACCACTTATAGACCCAAAACCCAATCTACCACTTTTTGACACATTTTGACTAACTTAAAGACTCAAGCAAGTCACATTTGCTTACCAAAGCTGCCCCAATACACCAATTCAGCACTCAACCTCTAATTCAAATTTTCACCATCTCACTTCCTCAAAACAAACTCTAAACTACTAGAATACGACTTAAACCTTAAGTAACCAACCCTATAACATATTAATCACTTCTCATATGATCAACAACAGATTAACATCATTCCAAAATGATTCAAAACCTCAATTTGTGATTTCACAGTCAAGAACAATCAACATACATATTTTCTACCGACTATAATCAATTCAATGCAACAAGTTAAAGAGTCATACAACCACTAAATATACAACTAAGGTAAAAATTTAATGCAATCTAGCTTCCCTTACCTCAATCAAACTCTGCACAGCTCACAGAAACCCCAACAGATGTTTGCATCGCAAGGAAACTCTAGAAAACACTACAAATCACCAATTGGTGATAGAAAACCAACCTTAGAACCTAAATTGAGCTAATAATCAAGAAAGAGAGATATAATTCTCATGCAAAGACAGAAAATCTGCCTAATAATATATTTAAGAGAAAACCTAGAAAAAAGGAACAAAATTTACCTATTCAAACTGAGAAATTGATCGTGTAGATAGGTAGACCTCGATGGCGTGATCGTCTAGATACCTCCTGATCGTCAAACAGTGGACCAGAGAATGAGAAAAAGTAGAGAGAAGTCAGAGAGAACGAAGGGAAAAGATTTTAGAGAGATAGACAATGTTTTAGATAATGAGATGAGTTTTATAAAATTTTATTTCTATTATAAGATTATTTTAAAATAAAATACTCGATCTCATTATTTTAATACACCTATCTATTCTAACACTCTATTTTCTAGGTTCTAACACCTATTTTCTTTATTATTGTGTTTATCTCCTTTTATTTAATTGCAATTTTATTTCTTTCTTTTATTTATTTTTTTATCATTTAATCTTTATTAATTTTATTTATCTTTACCTTCTTTTATTGTTTTTATTGGACTAACCCCTTCTCTATATTTTTTTATAAGAACTAATTTGTTAGAAGTCAATGTTGAGTTCATTGACAGACGACTTTAGGTTATCTTTACCCTTACTAATGTTTTGGTTACTTTCTTAACAATAATGAAGTTGTTATAGATATGTATTACAAATTTATTTAATTTAATAACGTTATTGTTTAATCAATCAAGTACTAAACTTGTAGTTGAGCATCAGAGCATGAGGTTGGGTTGTATAACAAACCAATGTGGGAGGGAAACCTCTACTGCTGAGCCACATGTGTGTAGCTGAGCATCACTCTGGGCAATTTATAAAAATATAGTTGCACATTTGTTTTGAGAGAGCCTTTTGCATATCTTTTTGGATAAACTCTTAGAAAGAGAATTTTAGGCTAGTCCAGGAGCTTTGTAAATCTCTTTCTTAGTATTCATTGTATATCGTTAGAGATCATAAGAGAGCAATGACTACTCCAAGTTATGTATTGTTTACAACGACCATGAGGAGTTAAACTCTTTTATCTTGAGAATTGATGCAACCTTTTGAACTCTCTTGTATTTGTACTATTTTATCAATCGAAGTATGCCTTTATTTGCATGTTTGTAAATTAGTTTGTGTTTGTTGTTGGATGAATTGATCATTCATCTTATTTCATTGGCTTGCGATTAAGTGGAAATTGGTTCCAAGTTATGGTCCAACTAATTATCCTCTTGCTTTTAGATTCTAGGAATAAATCTAAGACTCTAACTAGTTATAGAGTCTTGAACTTAAAGGAAGTGATTCATTCAATCAATCATTGAGGAATCATTTATAGAACTTGGAATTAAAGAAACTCTCACCTTATTTAAAGTATGCTTTCCTTGAAAAAGAAGGTGGTAAGCTAGTGATCCTTAGTAATTCACCTTCATATTATATGCATAAAATCTTGATGGAGGATGACTACAGACCTGTAGCTCAACCACAAAAATAGCTCAATCAGAAAAAAGATTCAATCCAACAATGAAATAGGTGGTGAGGAAAGAATTGGTTAAGCTACTTGGAGCTGGTATGATCTGTAAGATATGGGAAAATAGGGGTCTTAAAAATAAGATAGTCTTGTGACTTTGGTGTTTTTGTTTGGAAATTAGTGTTTTTGAATGTACACCTTTGTTATAACATAATTGTTATGTTATTTTATTTATATTTTGACTTAGAGACAAAAGGGTATTTTACACTTTATTAATTAGGTGTCAAAATTAAAATAGGGGGTGTAGAAAGGAAAATTATGAAAATTAAATAATATGAAAATTTAATAAAAAGATATTATATAAATCTTTTAGAAGATTTAGTTGTTATTCTAAAACAAATTAGTTGAAAGAAAATAGGGGATATAACCTTGAGATTAAAAGAGATATTATTATTAGAAAAGGATATTTTTATATATTGTAGATATTTTAAAAGATATTATGAGATTTTGTTAATTAAAAGATATTACTGAATGTAATTCGATATCTTGCAAATTAGTTTGTTGTTGTTAAAGAGAGTAAAGGTTTCATCTCCACACCCTTAGTAGTAGGTCGAACAATGCTTGAAAACTAGTGTGGCCCCTACTGTTGAGTGTAATCTCCGAGTAATCTTCTCTGATTATTCTAGTAGTTGTGTTTATTTTCTGTTCTTGTTGTTAATCTTTCTGGTTATGCATTCAATCTCTGGATCGAATAACAAAAGTTGTTTTTGTCTTCTCCTTTGCATACACAACAACTCAAATAGTGGTGAGTAACATATTATAGAAACATTGTGCAGAAAAGTGTGTGACAACAATGTAACAATAAAGGAAAATTAAATCTCTTATCTTGATTACACATAAATACAAATTTGTACAGTGACCAATCTGGTTTAAAAAAAGATTTTTTTGACACAAATCCCCAGTAGTGGCACCAAAAACTTGTTGGGTTACCATGCAACAACCGAAGTATACCGGTAAGTATACTTGTAGTATAATAAGTGTTGTTTCCACAAGGATTGACATAAAACATTATGTTTTAACTATCTTGATTGTTTAATGTAAGGTTGCAATGATTGTGATATGTAGAAAATATATTTGGTCTATGGAAATAGTGTGAAATGTGTTGAAAAACAGTTTGGATTACCAAGCTAGTGACTTTCAATTGAGCTAACAGTGTTGAAGTTTGACTGTACTACTTTTCCCTCTTTTGTATCAGATTTATATTTAGATATGGTGTTGCCAATGATTAAGGATTGAGAGTTCGCTTAGATGTAACTCTAAGTCGATCCTTGGTACCTAGAGCCCAAAATCACCAAATTTCATTATGATTCCTCGATGACTTCTTTAATGAATCAATTACATTAAGATCAACACTCTATCTTCAGTTGCAACCCTAAATTTATTCCTAGCATGTACAAGCATACATGAAAACTTATTGGACCACAACTTGAGACTAGTTTCCATTCAATCTCAAGCTAGTTAGATAAGATAAGGCATCATTTCATCCAAAAACAAGAAAAAAATAATTAACAAACTTTATACTTAAAAGTAAACATTCATAAATAAAGATAATGTCGAGTACAAGCGAGTTCAAAGTGGTTTATATCTCATTCCAACATCTAGGAGATTTAGCTCCTCATAATAAATGGAAAGAAGTTACAACATAGAAGAAACTCCATCTCCTAAGACTATAAAGATGTTCTTTAAATATAGAGGAAATGTGTAAGGAGACTCTCTAAAGTCTCTCTCTAAAGGCTCTCTGAAACTTTTTAAAGGTCTCTAAAAAGTCTCTCTAAAATAGAGCAGAAATGATGTTTTTGTAGACTCTGATAGTGTGGCTGCAGCGCGGTGGCATCCATGGCTCCAGTTGTGAGGTTTCAATCTATGGTGGGTTTCTTCTATGGCTTAAGTTGCGTAGGTCTGGGCTGGAGCCTCCTGGGATTGCTTCTATGTGAAAGGATTCTTCATGGCTTAAGCCTTAGGTCAAGGCTTGAGGAAATCTTCCAGAATGGGTTTTCTTCGTGTGGCTTAAACTCCTGATTTTAGTGTTACAACCGTGTTGTATCAGATTGTCGTAAAATTTTTATAATTTTTCCATTTTTCTCCAAGATACAATTTTGACTCTCACATTTCATCACAACCTGCAAAACAAGTAAAATTTAGGTAATTAATATAAATATTTGACAAAATCAAGACAAGATAAATGTAAAATTAACATTAAAATCAACTTTTATTAAACACTTATAAAAAACACAAAAAAAAAATTACTTTCATTAGTAAAAATTGATCTTACACTTCATTTATGTGCTTTGAAATAACTTCTTATTAACTAATCATATTCTTATGTTGACAATAAATAGAAACTACATTTGTAATATTTTTATTTCTAAAATATCTTTATGTTTTTCAAATACATTTTTATAAGTGATTAGGGTTGACACGCATTAGAAAAAAATGCATTTTTGATTATATTTGGTTGGATTAGAGTTCATTATGTTCCACTAAAAAAATTAAGGCTTAATAACTCAATTGGTCCTCTGTTTTGTCAAGGAATCTCATTTTGGTCCTCAAGTTTTCAAAAGTCTCAATTTAGTCACAATTTTTGTAAAAATGCACACATTGTACCACATCCGTTAAGTGCTAGCAGACGCCGTTAAGTGTTGTCCACGTGTTGGAGTGAGAATGTGGTGAGGTGTTATTTTTTTTACGTGGACTGATTCCATAAAAGAAGGAGTGGTGATGTGGCTTAAGAAATTGGGATTTAGGGATAAATGGGATCAGACCTCTGAAAATTGGGATTTAGGGATTCGAAATTGAAGTTGGGGATTTCTTGAAGTGGTTGCGAGAGGAAGCCAAAGACAATCACCCATTTCATTGTCGGAGAAGACGAGGACAATCCAGGCTATTGGTGACGCGAATAAAGGTAAGGTATGTCGTTTTCGTTGTCCTTTTCCTTTTAGGACCATGTTCGATATTTGGGTTTTTCTGTGTTTGTAAGTCGTGATGATGATTTGTGGTCGCATTTTGCATGTTCAATGGTTATATTGTAGTTTAGAGTGTGTGGTCCCATTTTGCATGTTGATAATGGTTTGTTGAATTGTTTATTCGGTGTAGTGGTCCCCTGCTTGTTAGTGATGGGTTAGTGGGGATGTAAGTTTGTTCCATGTCCCCCTGTCGATGTCGGTGTCGGTTTTAGTGTATATTTAGTGAGTGAGTGAGTGCCCCACTTAGCTATGACTGAAATAGATATAATATTTGTCTCCCCCCAATGTACAGGTTATAAAAGAAAGTTTGAGAATGGATGAGGAACGAATTAAAATTGTGGTCCACCATAGTGGACATTTTTTGACTGATGATAATGGTGACTTTAAATTTGATGGAGAGATAGCATAATGGACTTGTGATGCAGACTTGTTGAGCTCTTTTGGCATAGTTGCCTCAGTCAAAGAATTAGGTCATATGGACATCAAAGAATTATGGTATGGTTTAGGAGGTCAGTCTGTGCACCCAGATAGGTTAGAGTTATTAACTGATGACAAGGGTTTCATGCATATGTTGAACATTGCTAGGTTAAATGACGAAGTCCATTTGTATGTGGTTCATAATATGGTGGAAACACAAATAATAGAATTCATTGATTGGGCTGGTGGTGAAGAGGGTTATGGTGTGGATGTTGAGGTGCATACTGAAGGTGATGCCCAAGAGGGTGGTGAGGTCCAGGTTGAGGGTGGTGAGGTCCAGGTTGAGGATGTTGAGGTCCAGGTTGAGGGTGGTGAGGTCCAGGTTGAGGATGTTGAGGTCCAGGTTGAGGCTGCTGAGGTCCACGTTGAGGATGTTGAGGTCCAGGTTGAGGATGCTGATGTGGATGAGGTTGAGGATGGTGAGGTCCATGGTGAGGTCCATCATGTACAGGAACCTGAGATTGATGATTTTGAGGTAGAGGACAGTGAGGGTGAGGAGGTACATGAGAATGAGAGTGAGGCAGAGAGTGAGGAGGAAGATCTACTTGATGTCAATGTGCACTGTGACATTGGGTACTCTAAAGGAAATGTTAGAGAAGAACATTCCAATCCACTGCTTGAGTCTTCTGAATCTACTGACAATGAGAACAATATGCATGATGTCCGTGGCTTGTCTGACAATGAGTGGCTGTTAGAGGAGCTGATCAGTGATGTAGAGGACAGTGAGGGTGAGGAGGATCGTGGGTCCAGTAAGACAAAGTTTCCCACTTTTAGTATGCCTAGAAGTTTTGATGGTTATAAATGGGAGGTAGGAACCTTTTTCGCTGAGAAAAACGAATTCATAGATGTTATTCGGACTTATGCACTTAGTAATGACGAAACCCGAAATTTATAAAGAATGACAAGAAAAGGATTTGCGTGAAATGCTTGGGTGGAAAAGGAAAATGTAATTGGTATGCCTATTGTGCCTTTAGGATTGATGTCAATGCATGGAAACTTAGAAAAGTGGTTGATACTCATAGCTATAGTAAGGATTTCAATGTCAAGTTGATGACTTCTAAGTGGTTGAGTCAAAGGATGGAGAATGTGAGAGAAAACCCAACTATGAAGGTGATGGACATTAGAGATAAAGTGACTAGGAAATGGAATGTAGGGATATCAAGAAATATGGCTTTTAGGGCAAGAGCCATGGCAAAAGATAAAATTGAAGGATCATTCCATGAACAATATAGAAGACTTTGTGATTATGGTCATGAGCTCATGAAAACAAATCCAGGTTCAACAATTCAAATTAAAGTGGATAACATTAATGGTGAGGTGATTTTCCAAAGATTTTATGCATGCTTGAAGGCATGCAAGGATAACTTTGTTTGTTGTAGACCAATTGTTGGGTTGGATGGATGTTTTCTGAAAACCAAGTATGGAGGGGAGTTATTAACAGTAGTTGGAAGAGATGGAAACGAGCAAATGCTGCCCATAGCATATGCTGTTGTTGAGGTTGAAAACAAATAGAGTTGGACTTGGTTCTTGGAGCTGCTAATTGAGGACCTTGGTGGGAAAGATGTCTGTGCAGGAATTACATTTATTTCAGACCAACAAAAGGTCAGTGAATGATCAATTTCTTGTACATTTAAATTAATATTTTCAGTACACAATATGTAACTCAATATGTTGAACATGTCAGGGTCTTTTGGCAGCTTTTCAAGATCTCCTACCAGGGGTAGAACAAAGGTTTTGTGTTAGGCATCTCTATTCAAATTTTAGAAAAACATTTCCTGGAAAAAACCTTAAACGTCTCATGTGGAGGGCAGCAATAGCCACACATCCACAAGAATAGGAAGCTGAAATGAGGAACATTAAAGCCATCAATGTAGAGGCTTTTAAATACTTGCTCCAAATTCCACCTAGGTATGTATCTGAATTCTTAATTTTATTTCTTATAGTCATAGTTCATTTTTATATACTTCACAACTTATATTTACTTATGACAGGTTTTGGTCAAGATCTAGATTCACCCCTAGATCACAATGTGACACTCTTGTCAACAACATGTCTGAAGCCTTTAATAGTGTGCTAGTATATAGTAGGTCTAAGCCTATTATTAGCATGTTAGAAGACATTAGGGTATACATTATGAACATATGGGCTGCCAACAGGACAAAGATGACACAATATCAAGCTTCAATCTGCCCTAAGGTTTGGAACAAATTTCAGAAGGAGTCTTGGTTAGGAAGATATTGGTTACCAAGGTTAGTTTTATAAACTGTCTCACTACATGATTTTAGGCATTTATCTTGATTTGTTCTAAGTTCTGTGTTGTAAATTCTGTGTTAAATACAGGTGGTCAAGTGAGAAATTATTAGAAGTTATACATATTTCACAATTTGGCCACTAATTTGTTGTCAATGTGGACACCATGGACTGCACATGTAGAAAATGGGCAATTATTGGCATTCCTTGCACGCATGCCATAACAACAATGAAATTTCTGAACATCAATGCAGAAGATTACATAAGCCACTGGTTTAGAAAGTCCACTTATGAAGAGACTTACAACACCAAAATTTACCCTATCAATGGTGAACATATCTAGGAGGTTACACCCTATTCAGATATATTACCACCAAAGAAGAAGACAATGCCAGGAAGGCCCAAAAAGAAATGAAGATTGGAGGAGTGGGAGTTGAAGAAGAATGATAGTGAGTTAAGAAAGGGTGGGCAGAGAAAAAGATGTGGTATATGCAACGAACTTGGTCACAACAAGAAAGGCTGTCCACAAAGACCTACTGCCCAATCTGCTTCTGAACAAACACAAGACACCCAAGGTCCACCAACAAATGTTCCACTTACTCAAGAATCCACTGTGATTGGTACTGAAAGTGGTCCTCCTCAACAACCAGACCCCACTGTGCTTCCTACTGTGATGAATGATGAATGGTCACTGATCTGCTGCTGTTGACCTTTATATTTTGAACTCTAACATTTTGGATGTAATCATCTTATGATTTTGGATGTAATGATATTAGGATATCATTTTGGATGTAATCATACTTGGATTGAATTATCTTTGGATATCATTTTGGATGTAATATTGATGACAGTATTGGATATACCTTGCTTATGATGTAATCACTTTATATATATTGGATATCAGTTTGGATATGAATTGGATATCAGTTTCGATATATATTGGATATCATTTGTGTTCAGCATGTAATTTTGGTACCTAAGCAGATTGAGTGAAATTCCAAAATGTATTCAGTTTGCTGGTATCTTGATAACAGTTCAGTTTCATTCCTCCGATGAAAATTGTTTGATAAATTGGCTTAAAATTGCTGTTAAAGAGCAACTGTACCACTGATATTTTGATAAAATACTATTTAGCCTTTGGTGGTAGCTTGTACAAGTCATGTTTCATAAAGAAAAGTTGCTCTAAACATAAAATTTTGATTGAAGTTCAGTTTCATTCCTCTGATGAAAATTGGTTGCTAAATTGGCTTAAAATTGGTGTTAGAGAACAACTGTACCACTCGTATTTTGATTTCATACAGCCTTTGCTGGTAGCTTGTACAAGTCATGTTTCATAAATAAAACTTGCTCCAAACATAAAATTTTGATTTAGAACACTTCTGCAAATTGGCCATTCAAATCACCATTTTTCAGCATTTTATTTCTGATATAAGCCATGATGCATACAACATAAGCCATGAAAAGCTTCATACCACATTACTGAAATCAAAAACTACTGAAATCAAAACATCCCCACTAATACAAGTTTCACCCAACTTTCAGCAACAGTGACAATAAAATTACATTGAAAATAAAGATCACAAAAGATCCCCACTAAGATTTTGAACCACTTTTCCAACCTAAGTAAGGTTTTCTCCATAGAAGCCATTCTCATCTTTTCATGATAACTTTCTTCCATAGAAGCCATTCTCATCACACCCACTTCTTCACCTCGTGCAGTGGCACTCCTTTCTTCTACCACTCCTTCATTTCCTTCTTCAAAGCACCACTCAAAGAAGTTGCACCCAACCAATTCGTCACTCCCACCCTGTTCAAGAACAACACAAAGTCCTTCATGAAAACCCAAAATTTAGGGCAACCCCAAACATTAATGGTTATGGAAAACTCACCTTGAAGTAGGGCAACCCCAAAGATTAATGGTTATGGAAAACTCACTTTGAAATTAAGGCAACCCCAAAATTTTTTCCCCTTGTTCTTAGGGCTTCTGGCAATTCGAAACACTACATTCTGACCACAGAAGCATGTTGGTTTTGTACCCAACCTCTTCACACTCCCAGTACTGTGTTGCATGGACGAACACAAACATTTACAAGAGGTTGATGAACGAGACATATCCTTAGGAGCACCTCAACAACACAATGCTTGGCTACAACTCTTCTTCCCCAAGATGAATTAAAGAACTCTTCTTCCCCAACTCGACAATTAAGTAAGTATGAGAGGGGATGCCCTTAAATCTTAGGGCTTCCTCATCCACGTGGTAAAACCACCAAAGACATTCTATTTTATTTCACAATGACACGTGGTAAAAACAAAAATTACAACTCATCTACACTTAACGACGTCTGCTAGCACTTAACGGATAGGGTACAATGTGTGTATTTTTACAAAATTGTGACTAAATTGAGACTTTTGAAAACTCGAGGACCAAAATGAGATTGCTTGACAAAACAGAGAACCAATTAAAGTATTAAGCCAAAAATTAATTATAAAATTCAGTTCATCCGATCTATTTGATAAATGTCTATCCATTAAACTTTTTTATGAATGAACATTGATTCCATTAAAAATTATATATATAAGATATTAAAATGAAGTTTTAAAATTATGTTTTCACAACAATTTCAGAAATAATTTATGTAACAAATTTAAAATATATTTTACAAAAGTCAAGAAATGTGAAGCAATTGTTTACTTTCTATTAGTTCTTTCTCTATCAAACACAATAAATATATGTATTATAAAGACTGGAACATAAAATTAAAAAAAAACGTAAATTCTAAAATGAAAAATAAAGAGGAATTTTTTATTTTCCAATTAAGAGATATAGAAAGTACCATAAGATCAATTAATTTGATAATAAGTTAATAAGTAAAATAGTATTATTATAATTATTTTGAAATAATCACCTAATTAGAAAAATGTCAAAAAAAAAAAAAAAAACAAATAATAGAAAGAAAAATTAAAAAATAAAAGAAAATTGTACATCCCTTGACTAAGATGTGGTGGACCCAGTTGAGAATAAAATATTTAGAGACAGTCCAACATTGACTTTATCAAAAGTGTACCATTGTGAATGGTCCCGTTTAAGTTAGGGTATTTAAATTTCTTAGCAAATATTTTTTATAATTATTTCAAATATTTTTAAAAAGCTTATTAATATTTTATGAGATATTTTATAATTAGATTGATTTATTCTATTACACATTATAATTATTTATATTATATATTAATAATAAGAGAATTTTAAAAGTATAATTTAATATATTAATTTACTATAAAAAATAAATAAATAATGACTAGTTTTAATGATAAAAAGTAATTGTTCATTATAGTAATATCTAAAATTAATTATCAAAATTTTATCTACTAAAAGAATTAGTTTTCAAAATTAATCTTTAATTAAGATAATTTAGACACCAACTTTTTTTAATATCAGTGATATTTTTAGATATCAATTCACTAGAATGATTAATTTAAAAATTATTTTAATTATAAATAAATTTTAATTTATAAATTATTATCTAAATTTATGATTACAGTGATTAATTATTTTTTATCATTAAACTTTTTAGTTTATAATATTTTTCTGAAAAGTCAACTAAATTAATTTACATAATTAGGTTAGGTTAGAAGAGACTTCTATTAAAAGACCATAATAATAATAATAATAATAATAATATATTTATAATTTCATAGCAACAAATGACATGTATGAATGATTATTTCAAAGTGTAAAACTTATTATTGTGGTCTTCGCCCTTAGAACAAAGTCTTCTGTATATATATGGTAAAAGAATTGAACTTGACAACATATTAAGTACCTACCTATTTATCAAGTACATTGGTAAATGATTAAATAATATAGTGAAATGCAATTTTCATAATTTAAAATATTACTTTTTTAGATAAATTTAATTTAGATTTTAATTCTAATTTTTATGATTTCAACTTAAGTTTTTTCTTTCCTATGTGAACATTTTCTCGAAATACTATTTATTGAATTATTTTAATAATTGACATATTGAACTCTAACTAAATTAATTATATTTTACCTTATAAGTTTTTAAACAATATTATAAAAGCTTAAAATATCTTATTTTTTATAATTAATATTTTATTTTATTTTATCAATATTATATAATATTTAAATGTTTTTATTGAACTAATTTTATATTTTTAAAGTATAGAATTGTAAATGTTCATATGTTAATACTTCTATATATATATATATATATATATATATATATATATATATATATATATATATATATATTTCTTAATCATTAAAGTAGATTCGTGTTAATTAATATATTTTTATTTGTATTTTTATAATGGGATAATCCATTTTCAATAAATTCAACATTCTTTTAAATTTTTTTAAAAGAATATTTAGTTTAAAAGGAATTTTATGACTAAGAAATAGATAAAAAAATTATTTTTAAAGCTCTTACATTAAAGAACCTTAAGAAAATGATTGGACAAAACATAGTCTAAAGTTTTAATCACAAGCCAATAATGTCAATATCCTCTTTTAACAATCACTTTATTCTTAGAATATTATTTCCTATTTATTGAGATTTTTGAATATTCTTAATTACTAATATTTTAAAATGACTGGAACTCTTAAGAAAATGACTTTTGCCGCGTGTTGACAAAAGCAATCGTCAATAGCTGATACCAAACAATAGTCAATAACTTAATTATTTTACCAATTTTATTTCATTTTCATTTTTTAATTATGTATTTATTTCTAACTCAAAATTTTTTTTATACACAATGTTAAATACAAGTAATTTGTTATATGCATTATATCATTCTATACAGCGGTATTTGGCTTGATTTTCATAAAATTTGGACAAATTTATTATTTAATCTGCTAAAGAAACATCGAATTACATTGAATGATTTTATTTTATGTTAAACTCAATTATTTTAAAATAACAACATAACTAAAAAAATAATACAATTTCAATGGGCTAACATCAATTAATTCGTTTAAGTTTAAAAGTTCTTATGAAGTCCTTCTTGTCTCATAATCTCTCATTAGATCATTTCGAACATATTTGTATAAGACACTTCAATACTAAAATCATCTAAATATATAAATCTAAATCATTTATCTTTTTATCTTTAATCTATATATATAATTTTGGAATAAATTTTTTATTAATAACAACCTAATCACAGTCTAATTGAAAGTAATTATACTTTAATTCTAAATTGGTTTGTATTAAAGTTACTAGTTAATCAATTCACTTTCTGATTGTCCAGTTTTAGTGGTGATTCACTCACGAATTGTTACAAAGATTTACTGTTCAATTCTAATCATACGGTTAAACAATACTTTATAAAATTTATTTAAAATTTCAAAAAAGTATTAAGTAATAAAAAATTTGTCCTTCGATAGATAAGAAAACCTAATTTATTCATAATATAGATAAAAAAGTGAGTATCAAGTAATCGATACTGAATTTATCATTCAAACATAAAAAAGAGTATTAATTTATAAACTAATATAATTAAATTGAATTCAGTCAAGTTAAATAATTGGAAAATCCAACCAAATTAACACATCTATTTGTAAATATCAATCTAATTATTACACGAGAGCAATTTGTTTAGAGTTAATTATATTTTTAGTTTATACTTTTAAGTAAAATGCATATACTTTGTACCAATTCACAGTATGAATACATAACGTTCTCGAAAGTCAACCATATTAAACATTTTATAATGCAACAAACTACATATTTCTGTATTTGTTCATGAATTGGAAAGTTTGATGGTTTGGGATTTAACATTATTCCTATAGATTTGAATGGAGTCACATTAGATTAATTATAAAGTATTTAACTCCTTCAATAAAAATGAGAATAAATTTAAAATATAAAAAGTAAAAGCATAATTAATAAATTTTGCTATGAATTTAATGTTAGAAAGTGAGTTTTAAGCCTAACTTAACTCCCAAAACCGGCTTGTAAAGTGAGATTATATTATAATTTGACCTTATCTCTAGTCGATGTGAGACTTCCAACACACCCCCTTCCGCCGAGGTATAGACATCTCGTACGTGATAGTAGAAATTGAGTGGTCTAATAGCGATCCGACAACGAGTGGATAGAAACAGAATGCTCACTTAAAACTCGCTAGAATAGGTTTTAACTATGACTCTAATACCATATTAAAAAGTGGATTTTAAGCCTTATTTAACTCTACAAAACCGATTTGTAAAGTAAGATTTCCAGCTCACTTGTATATTATAATTTGGTATTATTTGAAAGTGGGACTTCAACATTTAATTCAAAAATAAGTTGTTAGACTTGTTAATATAGTACGGAAGGTGATTGAATTAAGTGTGCTTTAAGTTGGAAGAAATTGGGAAGAGAAAGTTGGAGATGTTGAGTTGCAGTGATTAACCTAAAAAGAAGGCAATAGGTGACAGTGACAGAGATATAGATATATGTACCAGTTGTACCTAAACCCTAATAGACTTCAACAACTCTACAACACCGTGCATGGAAAATACCTATTCATCTCTCCTACTCAAATTTACATATATACGTCTTTTCATATATCCATATCTCTTCCTCTAAAATTATAATAAAATTAAATAAACCATTTTTATTTGAATTAAATTTTTTAAATTTACATGCTTCAATATTTTATATTAGTTAAATATTTATTTTTTCTTCAACAAATAGAAATATTTTAATGTTTATAAATAATTTTGTACTGTTTTTAAAAGTATATACTACACATATATTGCTCCCTACCCAGAAAGCTCTTTACCATTCCAACTTCTCAAAAAGATAATATGATAGCACATCAACAATTAGAATCTTCTATAGCCTTGGAGAGAGTGTAGAAAATAGTTTTATTGGTATAAAGGCTTAAAATGAACTAAGATGTGAAATTCTAAATTTTATTCATACATTTTCATATCTTTATTTATTTAAAATTTAATTTAAAATTAAGAATGATAAATGAACTTGTCTTGATAAGTATTGAGTCATTTCATTTTGATTTAAATGGGGAATCTTCACATTAACTATGAATGTATATGAATAATAGATATTTTTAAATTGAGTATTTGATGCATATATACATATCCACCTCATTTCTATCTCGATATGGGTCTTAATTTTAAATTGTTAAAATACCTTAACTTTATAAGGTAATATAATAAATTTATATTAACTTTTCTTTGATCCTTATTTTTATGATGTATTTTTAAGATAAACATTTAGTTACTAGAATAAAATATACCTTCATCATCGTTAGATTCATTTTCACTCATTAGAACTTTTTTTTTTTAATTTTTTAACCCCTACAAACATCAAATATAGAATAATGAGAATTCATAAGAAATTACTAACAATAAATATAAATTAATTTATGTAACTTGCATAGATTGTTTAAGTTTCATAGCCAACTTCTTTTGTACAACAAAGCTTAATTAATAAAATGAAGTCAACTACGATGAGAACTTAATCTGTGACCACCAATACTCGAAGTAGATTGACACCATTCTCAATCATATAAAGGATTGACACCATTCTCAATCCAAAACCTTTAGATAATGGGTTAATGGCTATTCACCTTTATATGGTGCTCCACTTTTTCATTCCTATCCAATGTGGGACTTATACTCACTTGGATTGAGGATGAGTCCCTTCCACATTGGCACAATTCTCCTCCAACGGAAGCATTCCCAACCACGAGTATCCATTTCGTATCATTGTTCATCTTAACGAAGTAAGCTTACCTAGAACTCTAGCCAAGAAGACTTTAGATATAGGGACCGTATTGTATTTGTATGAGTTGGTCACCAAGACTAACTATCGTCTCTGATACCACTGTTAGGTTTATCAATAAGGAGGTTCACCGGAGAAACACAACACCAATGAGACTTGAACCCAACCACAAAAGAGATTGACACCACTCTCAACCCAAAACTTTAAAGCAACTGGTTAATGGGTCTTCACCTTTATGATGATTTACTTTCTCATTTCTACCTATGTGGAACTTAGACTCGTACTTGAATTCCTAAGAACAATATCATACAATTTTAAAAAAATAATATTCTAGCAAGTCCATTTGTACCTCAAATTTAAAATTGAAACAATTGTCAATGTATCATGAATAACACTCTAGTAACTTTAAATTTATTTAGCATTTGTTTTTCAATATTTTGAATGGTTGTATCAGGAGATTTAACCCAATAATCTATTGCAAGATTAATCTCACAAGTCTTTGAGAAAAAGATGTTGGGAGTTGGGTATGTGGAGCCCTAAATGATTTATGTGATGTCATTAAATATTCTTAGTATTTGACAACCATCTTTGCAAATTCTCACTACAAATTAATTGTCAAATAAGTGTATTGAGCTTCACGTTGCTTTAACCGAAAGAAACACATCCTTATAACATATGGTAATATTAAACATCTTATTAGTGGAATTTCATCTACTTTGAGAATCTAAACTTAACTTCTTAGTAAAGAAATTCCCAATTGTTTAACTGTTTCCATAAATTTTCCATTCTTTTAGGTGTTGTTGTCCAACATGCTACACTTTCTTGAATTTTTTCCATCCGTTCTTTTAGAACAGTTAATCCTTCTTTCACAATTAAATTAAGGATATGTGTTTCAATTTATTTTTAATTTTTTCAATCATGTTATCATTTGTGCTACATTTTCCAAAGTGATAATGAAAAATTTTGTATCAATATTCTATTCCAATAAACAATTAACTAATATATTGTGAAGTTTGTCAGCTGTGCAAGATGCAGAAACATAAATGAACCTATAAATTAAGCAATACTTTATAAGACATATACTCTTTATAGAGATGCATAAAAAAATTATTGGAAAACTTATAAAAAAATGTGTACTTCAAAATTATATTTTGAAAGGTCCAATTGTCATCAATATAAAGAGTTATTATAATTGTTGTCACAAATCTAATAAAACCAATATGGTTCTCTATTGACAATGGATGTTCATGCAATATAATCATCATAACAAGTTTCATCTTGGCATTTTCTTCATTATAGGCTCTACAAACCAACTAACTCCTTTTGCCACTTGTAATCTTAGAAAAAAGTGTTGTTTATTTCCCTTTCCCCTTGTTAAACAAATGTTTTGATTACATATTTCTATATGGTGGTGCAAGTGCTTTATTTCATTCATTGTTTCTCATCCAAGCAATTTATAAATATTTGCTCTATAAATTAACAAAGGTAACACATAAAGAAAAAAAAAAGTAAACAAAGTTAACTTTAACAAATTATAAAAAGAAAACAAATAATAAAGTTTAAAAATATTTCACATATTTTGTAATTGCTTTCTCTTTTATAATATACCACTTGAACAAAATTAAACTTATAATATTTGAAATTTAAACATAAATATTTCATCTTTTGAACTTTAATATATGTTGGATATTGATAAAAACTATTTATGATTATAAATTATTATATTATAATAAATGAAACATATTTTTATACAATTATGAGAACAAATTATAAACATAGAATTATATAATCAACTAATCAAAATATTAAAAAGAAGTAAAAATTATCTATAAACTATTTGATACACCACTAAATGAAATTGTACAAAGAAGAAAATGTATAATTAATTTATTGATAAGAAAAAAAAATACCATGAAAATCTAAGAAAACTTGTCAGATATTGAAAGATCATGAAAATTGTTAAGAAAAACAAAGGTTCTTCAAATGAAAAAAAAACTAAGTGTTAATGGTCTAGTATGGATCTAATTTACAGGGATTTGGTTTAATAAAACAATATCTTATAATCTGGTTAAATTTGTCAAAAGAAATGATAAAGTTTGATAGATTTGGAAGAAAATTTGATTAATAATAAAAATAAGTGATGTTAATTAAGACATTGGGATTATCTTGGCTCCTCTTCCTCTCATCCATGATTGAATGACTTCTACCATTAATGAACAAGTATATCTAGATAAAGCCTTAGATTTATTCCTAGCATCTAACAAACATTAGGAGATTCAATTTGAGCGGTGTAACGAAATGGTTTGCACGTTCAACAAACCAAGTGGGGGGTGAATCAGTTTCTTATCGCGTAAATAATATCTTTAATAATTTTCTCGTAAAATATAAATTCCTTAATAACAATTTAAAAAAATTAAAGAATAAGGAAGAGAGAAAATTGTACACGTGATTTTTATACTGGTTCGGATCACATAGATTCTATGTCAAGTTGTTAATCTCAACTGAGAATTAATGTTTTACTATCACAAGCCAACAAACTATTACAATCACAAAGAAAATAAACAAGTTGAAGTTTAAAACACCTCCCTTGTTACCCCAAGATATGAAACTCACTTCTCCTGAAACCCACAAGAAATGAACACCTCCTCTGATTGCTTCACGAAGGATGACCACCTACTTTGAATCTTCACAAAGGATAAACACCTCCTTTGAATCTTTGCAAAGGATGACAGACTTTCAACTTGGCAACAACAACACTCAATCACACTCCCAGTGAAAGTTCTCGCTTTATGTCAACATCAAGTTCTCAAAGCCACAGTACAAGAGTTACACAAACCCCTACTAGTGGAAAAATGCTGTTAGTTATAGCCGGTGACGTCTCATTCACAACCGACGTCAAAGCCGGTGACGTCACTGAGACGTCGGACATCCACATAACAGACGTCTATACTGACGTTAGTTAGTGGCAGGACCGACGTCAGTAAACGTCGGTATAGGCCTAACCTCGATGTTTAAAGGCACTATGTAGACGCTGGACTGCGCATTAACCGACGTCTGAGAGCATATAAAGACTTTGAACATGTCACTAACCGACGTCTCATGTCACTATAGACGTCAGTGTGTGCATTAACTGATGTCTAATACAGTCGTTGTGTTTTAGTGTAGTTTTGTTCCTGTCTTTGGATAGCCCAGTAGCACACTTTTTCTTTGCTAGTTTCCCCCGAAGAAAAGCTTGTGAATTTTGAATTTCTCATGACATTTCAACCCAAAACCAAACTTGGGTCTTTGCTTAGTTTCATTTTCAACCGTAAGAGGGAAAAATTATGGTGAAACGATAACTAGACAACGACGACCCATGGTCGTTTTTGGGTCGAAATGCCACAAGAAATCCAAAAGACGCCGCTTTTTCTGGGAGGCATCTAGCAAAGGAAGAATGTGGTACTGTGTTACCCCAAGAGAGGAACACTGCACTAAAACACAAAACAAGAAAACAAATTTTATCAGTTGAACCAGAACCAAAAGATAATCGATGAAAGACTGAACAAAGTTTAAACGGTAACCATAAAAAAACACGCACCTGGGATGCAATGCCGTAAGAGAGAAAAAGGAAAGGAGGAAGACGATGATGTTATCAGAAATAATAATGCAATGCCGCGAGAGAGAAAAAAGAGAGGAGGAAGACGCGATGATATCAGAAACTGCAATGCCGCGAAGGGTCTGTGGTTTATTTAAAATGAAATGGGGCTCGGTTCCACTAGGCCCCGACGTCTATAGTCACCTAGACGTCGGCCATCTAACTAATTTGACGTCTAAGATAACATTTAAAGTGACTTTTTGAATGCCATTAGACGTCGGTGTCCAGGGGGGCCGACGTCTAGGGCGCTGAACCGATTGACGTTTCATCTCTTGTCAGGGAAGTAGACGACGATTGTGAAGGGGCGCCGACGTCTATAATACTATAGATGTCGGGGCCCTTCTGACGGACGCCGAGGTGCCTCAGATTTTGGTGAACATAATTAATTACTGGTTTATAGATGTCGAGGTCCCCGAAAAGCGACGGTTATGTTGCAGAAATTTCTGTCTTCCCGCCTTTCAGACAGGCTATAGACATCGGTGATTGACCACTCGACGTCTAAACGCCTGTAAATCAGGTGACGAGCATTAATTGCACTCTAATACACATCGGGCCCCATAAAAAACGACGTCAATGGCGCCGGAAAAGTTTGTCTTCTCACCGACCTCATTACATTGGACGTCGGTTTAGGACAAATCGGACGTGTATTATATTATAGACTTTGCGTCCCCTTGAAACCGACGTCTAGGTACTAACTTATTTACGCTAATGCCACCGTGCACTCATATACGTCGGGCTACTCTCTAACCGACGTCATTGTGGTGACCTTAAACAGCGTTTTTCCGCTAGTGCCCTAAACCACTTATCATAGCACACAACAAATAAGAATGATGAAATCAACGTATTTCATATTTTAGAATGAGAGTCCCAATCTAATTTATAGAGATCTTACTTAAGGATACCTCAAAAAATTCGTTCTCAGCTATTTAGTGTGTAATAATCAATTATCCACTTATGGTAATCGATTATGCATCAATGAATGCACAACAGTCAAAAACTTACTTAAAAAGCTCATAATTGCTCGTGATAATCGATTATGGAAAGTCATAATCGATTATTGATAATCGATTATCATTAGTTGGTAATCGATTATCTTGAGTATAAAATGAAGTTTTCTGATTCAAAACGCATTTTAATGCAACCTAAGACAAACAATACAAAGAATCGAAGATAAATCACACCCCATACATCAATATATTAAATTACAAAAGCTTTAACATAAAAGACAAGTCTTAATGAAGATCTTCCTGCAACAAGAACACTTAAGACTTGACTTTGAGAAATCATCAAAACATCATCTCTTCAGCTTTGTATCTAATTTATATGCAATTTTGAATAAACTAGACCCTTATCACTAAGGATCAAAGACAATAAATAAGATGATGATTTTTTATTTATTTTACCTAATCAATAAGGACTTATGCAATTGAACACTTAAAGTTGAAAGTCAAACATTCTCAAGAAACAAAATTAACAATAAATAAAAATATTATAAAAGGAGTAGAAATAACCAAATATGTGGCCTAAAAGTTATTTAATTCAACAAAATTAAGAACATCCACTTAAACATAACGACACAAATATAAAAAAGTGTAATTTAAGTTGTGATAAAAGGAGATGTACCTTGAATATTTGATTAAACCTTGAAGAACAAGTTAAACAATTCAGAGAGGAAAAAAAATAAGCTAAATAAACAAAAAGAAGATTTACAAATGTTTACATCTTAATTTCAGTAATTTATATTGTTTTGATCATGATTAACCAATTCCATTAGTAATGTTGTTTTCACTACATCTCCATTCGATCATATTTACATTAAACAAATAAAAAAAAAGAAAGAAAAGTATTAAAGGACAAGATAAGTGATGTTATACAAGTATATATTAACAAATATTAGATATGATCATATAAATCTTATAATCTTATAGAAAAGAAAAGCTTGTTATAATGGAGTTTGAGTAATTTGCTTTATGCGCAACACGCAAACACAGTTTCGTTTTATTTCACTATAATATCGAACATTGATGATGAGTCACTTAATTCGGAAAAAGTAAAAGAATAAAGTTCTTCAATTTTTATTTATTTATTTTTTGTAGAAATAATATAAAACAAATAAATAAAGTAAATCTTTAAGTGACTACATGTAGATATGCATATATTTAAGTAAAGTTTTAATAAGAGAATATTTCTAAGTATGATACCAAATCTCATAGGAAGAGTTTATCTATAAAATTTACAAGTACATTGTTGATGCATAAATAAAATATAAAAATTAAAAACAGCTTCCAAAAATTAAAGGTAATTTCAACTTTTTTTTTTCAAAAATACATCCAATAACTCTATTATTGATTAATCACTTACACATACAACTTATTTCTAGTAGTTTAAATAATGTGATAATTATTATTTTCTACTCATTTTATCAATAATTTTGTTGTTTCTCAACAATAATCACTACGATGACATAAAAACAAAATTGAAACAAAGCATTTCATTATCACGGAAAAATCCTATATACACACACAAAAAGTCTAACACAATTAATATATAAACCTAAGCTCAGGAAATAATAGAAAAATAATTTAAGAAAAAAATGTTAAGACATTTACACGAAATACACATTAAATAGTTTAACATGTTTTAACACTATTATACACTCTTTAGTAGACAGTCTTCTACTCCCTTTTATAAGACAGTTTAATATCTGACTGGGCTATTCAATAAATTGTATGACGCACATTATTTAGAATTATTAAAAATTCAAAAATTCAAATATCATTTTAAAATATCTATATATAAATTTTACATAGTTAATTATTTAGTGATAATAATTGTGAGGTGATTTTGGTCGTTCTATCTTTAGAATTAGAGTTATAAAAATATGTGAAGAAAAAGAAGATTTTATTTTTAAAAGAAAGGATAAGACAATTTAGCATATTGTGAGTATATTTATGCACAAGAGAATCTCCTAAATATCACTAACTATCTTTTCGGCCTTTGTTACTATTCTCCTTGTCAATGTCACTGTTCCTGTTCTTCAATCTTAAACTTTAATGGAGAATATACTGCTTTACGGTATATTTAATTTAATAATAATAATCTCTCTCTCTCTCTCTCTCTTAAATATTTTATTTTTTATTATCTTATTATTTAATATTATATTCATAAACCACATATATAATCTAGCTACAATAATTTGAAAAATTATTAATAAATTTACATAGTTTTATTCCTTGAAATTTGGTTTTTTCTTTCTTGAATTAAAAATTATTGTCTTTGAAATTTTAACTTTTAAAAAATTTTAAACATCATTAATATACCATATTAAGTTTTTGTAATTATTATTATTAAATTATTTATAATTAATCTAACACTTCTAATGTATCTAACACTGTGCATCTAAATTATATGTATCAAGCTTATTTTAAATATAATCAATTTTGAGTCTCCATAAAGACTTAGTGGAAATATCTACTTCTACACTTAAGTGGTACTAAATTGTTAATGATTGACAAAGACGACATAGAAGATGACATACCAACTCAAAAGACTTCACTTGAACAACAAATCTAGGAGGTTGCTCAATATAAATCTATCATTGCAAATCACGTTGGGAAACACATTGTTGACATCCAATTGATAAAGAGACTATTATTGAAGAGTCCACCATAACTATAGATAAACTAACATAAGTCATCTTTGTCACTAAAGAAAAAGTATATATGAACGAGTTAGACACACAAGTGACAAAAGAGATGTCAGAAGAAACAACAGTAGAAGAAGTCATGGACAAACACGAGAGAGAGAGAGAGAAATCCTAGAAATCCAAGATTATTCAATTAAGGCACCAAACACAGACCCCGAAAGAGGTGAAAGACGCAACCTCAGCGTCGTGAATCGCTGCCAAAGAAGAAACGGGACCTACCACCACACATAGCGGAAAGAGGAGTAGATTAACAACTTCGAGAGACATTTAGATCATGTAAGAGCTTGGATGAAGGTGTCGTTAACAACATGGTGGTTGCCTGGTTGAGACGATTGAAACTGTGTGGTCATCGGTCGAAACTAATCTAGCGACAATGGCTCTAATGATGGTGATGGTGGTCCTAGTGGGCAAGGGTGACGAAAAATTTCCTTAGGTTGTATATACCATGTTCAATATAGTAAAACTATGTATGAAATTAATCTTTCTTGTGTTAAATATACATATAAGGTACTATATTTATAATAGAAGAAATATGAGCTAAGTCCAAAATATAAATAAGAAATAATAACAAACTAACTAAAGATAAAAGATGAAAATAATATATCTATCTAAGATATCGAATAATTTAATATATCTAATAAATTCCAACGGTAAATTCGATGGGTGATCCACCTCTTTGTTGGGAAAGTTTACTTGCAAGGGTCTTGTTGAGCGAATAGGAAACTCGTTGAGTGAGTGTATATGGTTGAATGATATATGATAAGTTAAGATATGCGGTATTAATGGTAGTTATATTTTCAATTTAATGGAATGTGGTTTTAAATGATTGGAATATAGTGAACACATGAAAGGATGACAAGTTGTGCTAAAGGTGTGTGTTGGGATATGTAGAGACCATGTATTGTGCTAAAGGTGTGTGTTGGGATACGTAGAGACCTTGTATTGTGCCATGCAATAAATGAGTTAACTATTATATCTTATTAATGGACATGTTGTATGAAAGGGAAGGAAAGACGAGGTTCTAGTGGTCATGGTGACAAATCATTTGAGTTTGTGAATTTCAAGTATGGTTATTTTAGTGTATTGTATGATTGTCTTTAATTCTAAGGAGAATTGGCATGTTGTCCAATGTTAGGGTTGTTGGGAAACAAGTAGGCTTCATTTTAACACCAAGAGGGGGGGGTGAATTGGTGAATTTTCAAAATCAGAGTCTTTTCGCAATCTTTGATTCAAAGTACAAAACTTTACAAACTTTCTTGAATTGCAAGTTAAAGAAAATTTAGTGCAACAGAAAATCAAAGTAGACTATGCAGATTGTAAAGTCGACTGAATGTAAAAGTATAGGGATAGAGAATTCAAACGCAGGTTTTTATAATGGTTCGGCCTCAATGCCTACATCTAGTGTCCTTCCAGTACCAGGAAGCAAATGCACTATAATGGTCAAGGTTTTTACAACAAGGCTTTTATAGAAGACCTCCACGTCAAAAATATAAAACACCTCTCTAACCCTTTAACCAAAATATAGGCAAACCACATAGCAAGACTTGCAACAATATGTCCCCTCTCCTGCAATCTGCAACCCACTTTGAACAATCCTCAAAGTGTACCAGACTCCACGAGTCCAACTCCTGTAGTCACAATAGGTAACACAGCAATCACCACGGATGCCAAACAAGATTCTTGATCAACCCAGAAGCACCTCAATTGTGCAGATTCTGATAAAGCAATATGCACAACACAGTTCTCCTTCAGAAACTCTTCTAAGCAAGATCACAATCGTCTTCTTAATGAGTTCTTGGAGCTTTAAAACTCAGAGAATCAATCTGAAACAGAATATGAAATTGTTAGTTTTCCAAAAGTTTTCTGTAAACGATCAGGTCTCGTTTAGTTATAGATTTTAAATCAGATGCTCCTGCAGTCGAATGTGCTACTAATAAAGTCGATTGTATTATAACAGTTAAGACATAATAGCAACAATACAGTCAAACCAATTAATTTCTTAGTCAATGCAGTTAACCAACATTCAATGTCAACTAACTTTTAAAAATATAGTCGTTACTGTTCATGAGCATAACAAAATTTCAAAACAAGCAACTAATACAGTCGACTTCGACACTGTAGTTCACTTTGAAATTCTTTTCAATGTAAAATCTCACATAGCACTATTTCTGAAAATCTATGCATAGTCACGAGCTTAATTCGACTTCCCCCATAATGAAGTCGATTTACAGCTTGCAGATATGCAACACAATGTAAGTTCATAAATGTGCATGTGGTTTTCAACTTTCAAATCATGTGTAATGCAACCAGATATGATGTAACATATACAAGCTCAGTAAATGTGCATTCAGATATCATAAAACATGTTCAACAATATATCAATCAATAAGCAATAGAACATGTAAACACATCAACAATACATGTGTTATTAAAAATGTGTTGTCATCATAAAAAACCAGAGTGATATAGGTATTGTGTTGTCAACAATCTCAACAAGGGTATGTATTGAGTAAGAGTCCAGAGAGTGAAGTTTTTCTAGCTCTACTAAACTCATTGACTCATATAGAGAATGGAGTGTATATGGTGAGTGTTGAAAGATGTTCCTATAGTGAAATTTGGTATGGGAGAGAACATTACTGGTTAGGCTATAATGAACTAGCCTTGTCATAAGGTATTTTAATACCAAGCAAAACTAGGGTTGGTTATTACACTGCTTTACAAGGTTACATAATAAGTGCATGACTTTATGAGCATTCAACTTAATACATGTTATTTTAAAATTAAGTCTAGATCATGTCAATGTTCTAATGCATAGTGAATTCAGATTGAATAAGTTTATATGGTATGTTAGTTGATTAAATTAGTATGTGGTGTGTGAACTATGAATTATTAAAATTTCACTATCTTACTTTGTAATTTTTTTGTGTTATAATTGATCCACCTATTATGATCGTATTATACATTAATAGAAGAAAAAAAATGAGTATATTACATTGTGCATGTTGGTAAGGAAGTTCTGGATGATTATGGAGATGATTATAAGAAAAAGAATGAGTGTTTAGTAAAAGTTTGAAATTGATGTGTTATAATATTTCTTGTGAAATATATTTTATGGATTGATATTACTCAAGTGATGAGTTCTCATTTCTTGAATTGCTTAGTATCACTCAAACACTAACATGGACACTGCAACAATAAATATATAGTCGAAGTGATAAATTAAGGCTTGAGTAGGAGATAGGCTAAGAAAGTTCTCTCTCCTCTAAAACAACTTGATGTTCAAGCAACAAAAGTTCACTTAATCATTGTTAAGTGATGGTGGTGCATGGAATTTTAGAAGTTATGAGACCATGCAACTGTGTCAAGTTAAGTGATATAATGTGGTCGCTCAAGTGAGGGATGCCTTTTTGGAACTCGATGAGTATTCAATAATTAATGTTGTTCAAGTGTTGGAACGACTCTCAAGTAATGGTCAATCAAAATTTTAATGAGTATTAGAGGTAGGGAGAGGCAAAAACCATTTCCTCTAGAGTTGGTGTTGCTTAAGAAATGTGAGGTTACTCATATGAGAGAGTCTTCTTCTGTTTAAGGATGTAACATGTGATGATGATGATGATGTATATATATGTGTGTGTATATGAGATTGATATATTTATATGAATGTGCTGTTTAATTCTTGTTGATGATGATGAGATACATGAATTTGTATGATATGCATTATGTTTTATATTGTATATGATATTTGTATGATATAATAACCCTTTTATGGATGTGTTATCCTTTATGGTTGTGTTGTCCTTATAGGTGAGTTGTGACCCTTTGTGGGCATATTGTGAGAGATACTTAAGATGATATTTTGATCCCAAAATTCATAATATTGAACTTAAAACTCATTATAGAAAATAATTTTTTTTGTTTCATTAGTGATCTAATAATATAAAGACACATTTGAAGCCTTTTGTCAAAATTTTCTAAAATAAATAAAAAGAACCATCATGACACAAGAAATTAAGGTTGATTTTTACTAATTGTGTTTTATACGGGTCTAAGTGTTAGTCATTAAGATATTCTTAATTAATATAAGTCCTCGTAAAGGTCTTTGTGAAGGTCTTGAATGCTACAAATTTAGATGGTTTTGTTAAGATACAATGGACTTATAATTTCCTGTATTCTTAGATATAAGTTACTAAATTATAATTTATTGTGTATGTTTTAGTATGAGAATATTGTGTATACACACACACACACACACTGATAGCAAAAGATATGTTTAGATGATAGTGTTAAAAAGAGCTTTAAGAACCGTTTGAAGGAGAAAAACAATAAAGCACAAATTTTATGGTTCACTTAACTTGAGGTACGTCTAGTTCTCCCTTAAGCACTCTTAAGGGGTTCCACTAATCTTTACGAATATTACACAAGTTTTACCTCTCTAGGTTTACAACGAGTATTAACGTCACTCTTGGTTCACCTAGTCAAAACGAATAGTCCAAGTTTAACTACTCTTGGTTTATAACCGGTATTAACACCCCTCTTGGTTTACCTAGTCAACACGATTAGTTCGAGTTTAACCACTCCTGATTTACAACAAGTATTAGCACCACTTTTGGTTCACCTAGTGAACATGACTAGTCTAAGTTTAACCACTCCTGGTTTATAACTTGTATTAGCATCACTCCTGGTCTCAACCCTAGACAATTGTCTAGACTGTTTAACTCAACTGAGATAAACACCAAGTGTTTTAATTCTTTTCAGAATGTAAAACACAATGATTCTCTTCATTAATAAATACATTGTTTAGTAAACCATTCAACATATATGATCATCAGATGGTGTAAATATGTAGCATTTAATGGGCTTTTGTTAGAAGATACATTTTGTAAGACGCTTGCTTTAATAAATATATTTTGAATAAAATATATTTTAAGCTTCAGTGTTAACAAAGAGATAGACGATTTTGTTCATAAAACGCTTGTGTGTAAGACGTTGTCTGTTTAGACATTTAGATGTTGTTTGTAAAACGAATTTTGTAGCACATATTGTCTATTAGATAATTCTTTAATAAATATATTTCTTTCATTAGACATTGTTTATAAAACTTTGTTCGTTAAACAATATAGTCTAGAAAACGTTGTTATAAACTTGTTTTCGTCCATTAAAGATGTTCCAAGATATTTTTCTCTTAAATAAATTGTTACAACCATCTTTCATTAAAGAGATAATTTGTTTAAAGATTTTTGTTAAACTTTAAATCCTGAGTTGTTAGACGGTCTAGTCTCTAGAAAAGCTTGTCTTAACACGTTTTAGGCTGACGTTCGAGCTATTCATACCATTTGACACGTTCCATTTCAAATGTTAGTCTAAAACTTTGTTTAACAACTAAAAAATCATTAACACCTTAGATTAAAATGATTTTATTAATTTATTTTTAAAGTTTAGGAAACAAAATGTATTGAAGTTTGGAACATAAGTGAATTCCAATTTCACGTTAAGTTTAAAGACTAAAAATATATTTAATAAAAAATATATAATGTTTTTTATACAATTAAATAAACTTAAAAATTAGATAGATGATTTAATTTTTCTTATACTTTAATTTATAATATATTCAATGATATATTTAAAACCATTAAAAAATAGATTTTTCAAAGATGAAATATTTGGTATTATTTTTAAAAAAATTAAAAATAAGAGTTTTACATCGAGACAACAAAAAACTTTAACCTATATTACAAATAAAACATGGTAGAAGTCAACATAACTAAAATATTGAATTGTCCAACCTAGTATGTAGAATAAAGTTTAGGCCTACTTCAAACCTCCCTATATAAGTTTTTAGAATCTCCATGTTTATCTTACACAATTCCTTATTAGATTATAAATAGCATCTCTTTCAAGACCTACCCTTTCCCTAGCTTAGGTAAATTCTACCATAATTAAGGTTGTTTATACTCTAATTAGACTAATTGTCGCTTAACTCATCCATTATATATAAATATAGATATTTATTTTGAGTGCTAAAAGTGTCCTTTTAGGTATTCTAGTGAATACCTTTCCATTGCTCACCTAATTCCTCATCACTCTCAACTTGAGGATTCGATGTACATGAAATATCCTTAAGAAGGCTATACTAGGTCACTGTATATCATGTATCTATTGACTTTAATTTGTAATTTTTTTTTTATCATTTAATGTTGTGTGTATCTCCAAACGTGTAGTTTGTCATTTCTCAAGATTCAATGAACCTCAAAATCGTTGAAGGCTTAAATAGGTCACTGTGGATAGTTAATTTTATTGACTTTAATTTGTTTTTATTGTTTGTCTTGCTTTGAATGATGTCATGTCCAATTGAGTTTTATCATCTATAGTAAATAACAGTGTTTATGGTATGTGATACCATCATTTGGTGTCAATTACTTATTTTTCTATCTTAATAATATTTTTAAATCATAATATAAAATTCATAAGAAAGTATGAGAAACAAAAAAAAATACAAAAAGTTAAAACATAGTAAAGTTAAAACCAAAAATAGAAAATAAACTAATGCATAATAGAAAAAACTTTCACCAGAAAAATAATTACTAACATTCTATGAAGAGTTTAGAATATGTTTCTATTGGACTGGGACGAGGATGACGTCTGTGTACTGCTTGTGTCTTGCCAAACTTTCACTCCTCTCTCTACTCTGTATGACCGATAGGTATATGGAGGGTGACCTCCAGAATATATTTAAATCAAAATTTTTTTCTAGAGGTCTTAAAGTAATTCAATTATGAATGTGAAGTTTACCTCAAAATTAAACCTTTGTTTATTGAGTTAAAAAAATCTAACCAATTAATTTACTTCTTAATGATCATTAATATTACTTATAATCACTCATCAATAGCAGTTATCATATTAATTACGCCTTAATTATGTTCAACTACTATTGTAATTGAGCGGCTGCAAAGTTCTCTTCAGCCCCCCGACCGCTCGGTTCATTCGACCCAACACGCAATCGTATCCAATCGACCACCTCTCAGCCCATAATAACATAATATTTGATTTTATATATATTTTTTTGTGATAATATAACTTCACTATTATTAGAATAACTAATATATTTAATTTTTTATATAATAAATAAAATAAATTGAAATAAAAATATATATAAAAGTAGTAATACATATATACCTTTGTTTAAAAAAAGATTATAAGATTGCGTAAGATATGAACAAACGCACAACAACAATTGTTTTTCTACTATAACAATAACAATAATTTCTTTTAACATTATAATGTTATAACAAGTACATTTTTATACAAAACATTTAAAAGTCCAAACCTGTGTACTTACTTATTCAAGATTAGAGAAAAGTACAAAAAAAAAATAATAATTGAACACGAGTTTGTTTAGATGATAATGGATTGTTAAACTCGTTATTTTGTGTTTAATAAAATATACTATATAAAATGAATCTGGTTTGTCAATTAATAAAAAAACACGTGCATGATGGACACGTTTGTCACATATATTTAAAAACTTAATTGCGTTATTATCTTAAAAAAATAAAAAATATAATTTGGAAAATACAAAAATAATGCAATTTATTTATTTTACTATGTGTGACAGCTGTCCATTTTATTTACTCTTTTTGTCAACACTGTAGTAAATAAAAACGGAAGGATTGGGAACTTTTGTACGCAAGTCTTCTTTTAACTTCATTATTATTTTACCTAAATATATTTATAAATAGTTGATTATAAGATCAAATTTCTAGTAGATATATTACAAAAAAAAAAGGTTTTAATGTATAATGGAATATTACAAAATAACGTGTATGAGTTAAAAATACAGAAAAATCATTAGAGGGGTAGGGGTAATAGTATTTTTCAAATTCTTTTATAAATCAGCATTGAATAACTTGTAAAGGGAGTATATATATATAAAAAAAAAAAAATTGACTTGTAACACGAGTAAATGGAAAACATTTAGAATAGAAAAGTAATAAATAACAAATTTTTATGCTAGTTTACTCAACCTAAGTTACGTCTAATTCTTTCTTAAGGGATTTAACTAATCTTTTTCAAGATTACACAAATTTTACCTTTTCAGGTTCTCATCGAGTATTCTTATAATTCCTGGTTTACAATGTGTATTCTAACCACTCTTGGTTTCCTAGTTAACATGACTAGACCGAGTTTATCCACTTCTAGATCTAAACGTAGACAACACATATAAACAAGTGTTTTAATTCTCTTCAAAATTTAGAACACAAACAGTGTTATGAACAAAAGTACAAATGAGAAGAGGATATAAATAATATGAAGTGTTTTGCGTTTTGCTAAGATTTTTTTCTCAAAAGATATTGAGCTTCAAATGATATATGAGCACTACAAACTTTTCTTTTTATTCACATTGTTATTCTTCTTATGTTATCTTTCTTGCGTTATCATCTTCTTCTCTTCAAGCTTTCTTCTATATATAGCTTTTCTTGAAAGATGATTGTTATATAGAGAAGTTGACTTCTAGAGAGTTGTAGCCTTTTGATGTGAAGTCAGACTAGACTCTATTTTGTAGGGTTCAGAGCTTTTTCTTATATCTTTAAGCAAAACTTGAGCTTGTACGATGTGACAAAGCAGATGGCTTCAAGAGAAACATTCCTAGAATGTTCTTCTTCTCTCACAATGTCTTTTTCTTGGATGTAGTGATTCTGATCATATCTTTCTTCTTTATTAATCTGGACTGATATCAAGAAACAAAGTATACAAGCATCAAAGTACTTTTTTGTACAAGCATTAAATGTCTTTAACGTTGATAAAGGTTAGACATTGTAGCATGTTCAAGACATTTTATCATTTGTCATTTCATTAATAAATGTATCATTTGGTAAGTCATATACCATGTATAATCATCAAATGGTATAAACATGGGATGATTGTCCAAAGGCTAAACGTTTAATGGTGATTCATCAGATGATGTTTTCTTTAGAAAGCTTTGCTTGATATAACACTGTATTGAATAAAAACTTCATTTGACTTTAATGTTATATAAGAGATAGACTTCTGTTTTCACAAGACACTAGCTTGTTTTGCTTATATGGTATATTAAATTAATTCAAAGAAAGATACTTTCTTTCAGACATTGTTTATGATTTTCTGATTCATTTAAATCGTTTAGTCTAGAAAACATTATTTATAAGCTTGGCTTCATACATTATAAAATATTTGTTCTTTAGACCTTACTATTTTAAAAAGCTTTTCATTCTCATCACTATTTCAATTAATTTTTTTTGTTAAACTTCAAAACCTAAGTTATTTACATGATTTATTCTCTGAACGATTTTTTCTTAACATAGATAGAGATTCTATTATGTGTATTCATGAATAAAAGTCGAAAACAAAGATACTTACAATCTTCAGGAGCTACAATATGTGTTGCTAAGTTCGGTAAAAGTTTAGGAACTCACTAGTAAAACAACCACCAAACTGAAAATTAAATTAGTCAATAGTGAGCATAAAGATAAGGAAACCAATATTTGAAAAAAATCAATCATCATCAAAATGGGTTGTGGCTCGGGGACTAACCCGTCAGTCCACTAAAATGGGACATGTTGAGCTGGAATTTTCAACTCGCCCGTCCATTTTGGCCTGGCCAGCCTAGGCTGCCAAATTGGCAGGGTAAAGGTGGGTTAACCTACCCTTAGCTTGCTGACCCATTTTGTTTCTTATTTTTTATTTTTAAATTAAAATTAAAACTAAAATTATTGAAAAGATTAAATTTTCTATATTATATATTTGCATAAATATAAATATGCAATATTATTATAATTTAAATCATAAATACTTACAAAATTATTTTTTGTATTAGAATAATTAAACATGTAATGTAATAATTATTTTAATTTATCCAATTAAAAATATTAATTAATCAATTAAAAGCTTAGAAAATATTGATACGATTAAATATGTTTTAAATATGTCTTTATTTGTATATATATACAAACAAATTTAAAAAATAAAATATTTAAAAATTTTATGCCCTGTAGTTTTGTGGTGGGTCAACGTAGCCCGACCCATTTTTGATGGGCTGGGGGTAGGGTTGGCAAAAAAACCGTACCCGCGGATATCCGCGGGTAAAATCCGCTTCGGGTATTTAATACCCGCGGGTAAAAAGTATCCGCAGGTAGCAGGTATTTTAATACCCACTTGTTAACAGGTCGGGTTCGGGTATCACACTATTCATACCCGCGGGTACCCGTTACCCGTTTAAAAAATAAAATTATAAACAGAAATATAGGAATTTAGGCCCAAATAAAAATAGGGGTGCGCTTATGAAATTCAAGGTGCATTTGATGGTCTAGGCCCAAGGCCTCTTTTGTTCTCCAAATTAGAAACCGCATCAGGGTTTCTTCTTCATTCTCTTCTCCAAAGTGCCGCACCAAAGGAGCAGAGCAACCCTAGGTTTCTTCGTCGGACATTCTCCATCACCGACAACCACTGCCGTTGACATTGGTAGCCATTGCAACGTTGTTGACCTCCACGTCGTTCGAACCCCTCTGTCATCCTTCATTGACGCTTTTGCTCCCATCCATGGCGGTCCGTTCTTCCTCCTTCACGCATGAACGTCTTCCTTCCATCCTTGGATCGTCCGCTCACATTCTGCCACCAAAGGCCGCCAGACGCGACTCCTTTCACCAACCAAAATAAAATCACTAGCGGTGGTGATTGACGCAGGAGGAGGAGATCAGACCTTGTGACTCTGATTGTTGGGTTGCGAGACAGCGATGGAGCGGTTATAGGTGAAAGAGGAGGTCGTCATCTCCATATTTGCTTAAGTGAAGATGGTTATATTTTTTTACAGATCTGGTTGAATTTGGTCGTCATCTCCATATTTAATTTGGATTTTTTACTAAAGTCACAATTTTTTTTTAAATATTTACGGGTTGAAAACGGGTATCCAACGGGTACCCGCGGGTTGAAAAAAATCCGCGGATTTTTTTATGCGGGTATCCAGCGGGTAGCGGGGCAGGTAACGGGTACACTTTGTACATGCGGGTCGGGTTCGGGTATCATACTATCCGACCCAAACCCGACCCGTTGTCATCCCTAGCTGGGGGTGGGTCAGGCCAAAACAGACTATGCTTGTTAAGATAAGATCGTCTAGAGAATATACCGTATAAGCAACCCATGTTTTGAAGTTTGACAATAAGCATTAAACGAAATATCATTTCCTAAAGAAAATTGCCTACTTGACCTAAAGCATCTAAGTGTCTGCTTAATCAAAATGAAAACCTAAGTTTTTATAAGAGAAGCTACGCAAATAGTCCAAGTGCTAATGCAAAGTCTTTTCAAAATAAGAACATACAAAACAATGTTTCCCTAAATTTTATATCGTCTAACATGTTGCTTACAAGAAGCGCCTAATCAGTAAGAAAAGCCTATATGAACCTTTTGTGTCAATATGCTTAAGGATTTCTATTCATGAAGTATTGAAAAGAAAAACAGTTTACAAAGATGTCTAAGATATGTTAAAAACAATAAGATGTGCGATCAAGCTTTCTAATTTAAACATTTATTCTTTAGAATCATAAACATACTGAAGGTTAATGTCTTATATCTAAACATAGTGTTATAAGCTAAAGCATCCTATGAAGAATATCGTCTAATGAAAAGCGTGCTAAATTCTAAATGTAAAACAGTTTTTCATTCACAAGTGTATAACGCTTTACATCATCTACTGTCAACATGTTATACATCATCTAACTTTTCTTGAACGTTATACTTGAACGATGTATTAATCACTGACAAGACCTATGACATGATGTTTTGAACAAACATATAAATTAATGTCTATAAACATTCAAAACATTTAATGTTATTTAATGCATGTACAGTAAAATGTTACTTTGTTTGTATACTTTGTCATTGTTATCTGTGTAGAACAAGAATAAACAAAGGATTAATTGGAACATCTGCACACCGAGAAAGCCGCTAAGAGAAGTGAAGAAAATGTACCAATTAAATGGACCAATGTTTAACTTAACTTTTTTCATTGCATATGAAACATATGAAATGACTTTGTCTTGCATAAACTACTAGTACAACATAATAAGGAAATCAAGTCCAAAAGTCAAAAATTAGATTAACAAAAATCCTAAAAAGAAATGGCACTTGCATGGAAGGAAGGTGGACGATGGAGACACTCAATGACCAACCTAGCTAAATCTATCAATTCAGTCTAAAAAAATAAGGAATCTTCAAATATTTTTAGGGTCATTGATACATATATTAGGTGCAATAAAATTTTCACACAAAGAGGAAGAAAATTTCTATAATGATTAACGTTGATCATGAATATTTTTAAGTTACACCAATGGTACTAGAAAATGTTTATTCAAAATCAAACACTCAAATAATGCTTGAATATGATAGCAACAATATATGATTCTTGGTGAAGAAAATGATAAACTCTAATAAGCTTTAAACAATTGAAACATATGTCATCATATTAAACAAGGTGTTATTGTGAAAAACTATGAAATTTTCACATACCTTGCTCTCACATGCTTATTGCATGCAAACAAGTGTACCACGATTTTGAAACATGCAATGTAGAGATTGAATGATGTAAATAAAGTTTTCAACAATTTATTTAAAAAATTAGTAACAAAAATGATTGGCCAACATAGAAAAATGCATAGGTTTGTCCTAATCTTACAAGCAAAAGAAATTCCAAAGATCATCCAAAATTACTAAAATTAATATCAAAATATAACAAATATTCCTATTATCAAACACCAAGAAAAGAAAATTATTCTCCTAACAATCTTTTTCTTCGAAATCCAAATTCTGGTCATTAATTATACCATATTTTTTAATATACCATTACCAAATAAAAAAACTAATATTTACTTATACATATGGTATTAATTCAAATTCAAAATTGTCTTTTTACTTTTTATCTTATTTATAATTTTTTTTTTTACATTTGTCCATTTTTTCAACATAAAACAATAAATTTTCTAACTTCTCATGTTTATCAAACACAAATTTTATTTATCCATATTTTCATATGTTAGAGATATAATTCCATAATATCAAACTATAATCATTATTATTTAATCAATTTTTATTAATTTGTGAAGTAAACTTTTTTTTATATTTTAATTACTTATATATTTATTTCTAACTTTTCTTGATTTTCTATATTTTTATTGTAAATAAATTAATATTAATATCAAATTCTTTAATTTAACACATAATTAAGTAACTATTATAATTTTATATGTTAATTTTTTATATTTATATATATAAATGAAAATTTGAAACCGAAATTTAGTTTAGATAAACCAAAATTTCAATTGATTTTGCATGGTGAAACACAAAAATCATTGCTAGAATTCGAATTTTTAGGAATTGAATTGGAACATGTGGTATGGTGTTTTATCGGTTAGGTTGAGTAAGATTTGGATTGGATAGAGTTTCTATTGTTTTATGTTAAACTTGATTCTCTCGAACAAGTTGGATTGAATTAGGCCATTTTGATTAAAATTTTGAAAAATTTTATTTTATTTTTGTTAAAAATAGTAATTTTCATGTATTAAATCTAATTTATCCATAATACATAAAAATAAATCTCATGTTGAATAAAAATTTATCAATTACTTTAAATTTGATTCAATTTAAAATTTTAAACCAATTATAAATAAAATTCAAGCCATTTTCATTGTATTGGAAAGTCATAAATAATAATATACTCATAATAATATTTTGGGAAATTAAAAAGTACAACAACCGTACTATCGTGGAAATCTTCTTCTAAACTAAACGTGTACGCAGTCTGAAAATACTAGTCAAAGTAAAGCAAGTCAACTTTTCTTAGATCATTATTTCTTTGTATTCACATTGTTAATTACTTTTTCTTAATGACTAATTTTTTATTTTATTTTATTTTTTTCATTTTACTTTTACCACCAATTTTTATATCTATTAAAACTTTTATATGATATTTCTTTCATTTCCTCTTAAGTGTCCAATTTTGAAATATTTTATTTTATTTAATTGTCAATTTCCAATTTTAAAACAACATTACTTATTCTATTATTATTTATGCATTTACTCTTCAACAAATTCCATATTGCTAGTTTACACGCAAATGGAAATGGTTAAGGAAAATTATATAAAACGATATAACTTAATTACTTATTTTTGTGTACTTTCAAAACTATTTTTAAAATTAAATAAATTTAACTTTTAATTAAGTAAAAATGAATGCAAGTATCATAATTGCCATGTCTTCAATCGTTGAGTTATAAAGAAGGTATAAATTACATGTGAGTAAAACAAAGGAAAAGAAAAGAAAAGAAATGTAGTGAAAAAGTTGAGTTATTTTTTTAAGTAATGAATAACATAAAAATGATAAATTAAAAGTAGAGAGATAAGAGAAGTAATCCTCAAAAATACTAATTTACTTCATATTTTCATTGTTTTCTCCTCATATTTAACTAAATAAAATAAAATATTTGAAACCTAATAGAAAGTGACACCATTCTTTATATTTTTTTTTCTACAAATAAGGAAAATATTTTCATTTTTTTCCCATTTTCTTGGACCAGTCACTCTCTACTCTAGACTTTTCATTTTCCTTCAAATGGATTTTATCCCATAGTTCTTTATTAGAAATATTAAGAATATATATAACTTATTCTCATAAATTAAATTGATTTATATAAATTAGTTTGTGAAACTTATCTTTCATAATTTTAAAATTTTTATTTTAAAATTATAAAAAAAATTCATTTCAATATTTTAAAAAAGATTGAAAACTGGTCCAAATAATCCCTATTCTTAAACTTGAAGATAGAGGGTATTTTAGGAAATGGAAATATGAGAAAAGATTGCGCATTGATTTCCGATTCAATGTTTTGCGCCTTCATTCGGACGCAGTACTCGCATCATGCACACGCTCTGTTTTTTATTTATTAATTTATTGTATTTTTTTATACTTTTATTTTTTAAATCTTTATCATTTCTATCTTTTAAAATGCACATGTAAATGTGCATGTAAATTACAAAAAAATTATAATAATTAAAGAATTTAGAACCGACTTTGAACTTTGAATCTACAATAATTTTCAAAGTTTGAACTTTAACACTGATTAACTATATCACGAAAGTAAAGACAACATTTTAATAAATATTGTCAAATTTTATTGCATACAAACATGATTTCTTGACTAAAAGTAAGGAACACAAAGATCTTTTGGAAAGTTTTTCTCAAGAAAATTTTATTTTAAGACTTCCGAAATAATTTGTCTCCTTTCAGTTTTCCAGTGTTAGCTTTTTAAATTGCCACTTGTTTGACAAACATAAATATAATTATATGACTCTATTTTCTAATTTTCTATATTACAACAAAAAATTTCTAGATCTCTAGTGTTCATGATTGAGTACCATCAAGGTTGAGACCTTTTATAACTCTAGCTTCATTGTTCCTCGAAAAGATTTCTAGTTCTTGATTTTTTTTTTTACTTTTTTTATTTAGGTTCAGCATTTTGTTTTTAGTACTTTTTTTTTTTTAAAAAAGGTTGTCATTCTTTAAAAAAAAAAACAACTTCATGCTTAATGTTTGGTTTGTTATCCATCTTTCCTTAAAAGAATGAATGATTACCTTAGTGCTTTCTTGATTTGAACCTTTATGGTTGAGTGATTACTTAAAAATTCTCCTAAAATAATTTATAATTAGTGATTATCTTTAAATTGTAATACTATAATTTATTTATTTTATAATTATGTTATTTAAGAAAAAAATGTAAAACAATCAACTTTTATTTCTCTTTATCAATTAAAACAATATCCAAGGTGAAAAGAAAATATTCAATGTTTTCTACAACTTAATATAATACTTTATATTAATTGATTCTAAATTTGATTATTTTCATAACATAAACAAAGTAAATTAAAGAGGAATACAAAAAGAAGATAGAAATGGAGATGTCATAATATAGCAAACTGATAGTGAATAAAGATTCATCATAGATATTTCAATTTTTTTATAAGAACCAATGTCTTAAGACAAGAACCAAGATCATCCTCTTTTGAATTCAAATTCATATAATGACTATCAAAAGTGTTTATATCTATCTTTGGTGCAAGTATATATAGACCATAAGTGTTTAAGTATCTTAAGAAACCCAAGGAAAGAGCATTAATCTCTCCACCTTCCCATTTCAAACCTACACCTCGCCATCTTTTTTTAACTTTTCATTAATTACAAAACTAACCTTTTTTATTTTTTATTTTTACTTTTTTAACTCTCTTAATTTAGTAACCATAATTTTTACTTTACTTTCTATTTCAACTTTTACTTTCCCACACTTTCGAAACTTTCGAAAACAGTCCCACCTCCCCTTCCCTTCGCATTCACACCCCGAAGCTCCACCTTTCATTTTGTAAAAGTTTTCAACTTTTCTAGTCATTTCTTAAACAATTAAAATAGAAATAAAAAATATATATTATTAAAAACATTAAATTTAAAAAATATTTATATATAACTAAACCTTTAAATGGATTTGATCATCTTCAGCGGATGTCAACATCCGTTTAAGAGGAAACAGATGTCGACATCCGTTTCACCCTAAACGGATGCTGACATCCGTTGACGGATAATCAGATCTGTTTAAGGGTTTATGCTATTTTTAACCGTAGATTACATACCTCTGCGCCGCTCACGTATCTCCTTCAACCACTGCACTGCAAACACGATCACGGAGAAAGAGAAGAAGAATTTTGTACAATTGCAACTTTCATTCCCCAACGATTCTTTGAAAGAAAATTCTCACAAGAAAAGAGAGCACAAAAAGAATTCGAAAACCAACGAGAGAGCAGAACAAGAGAGAGCAGAACACAACAGAAAGTGAGAAAAAAGTTAGGTTTTTTACTGTAGAAGATTAGAATTAAAATTAATCTATAAATTAAATTTTATGTAAGGATATAATAGGAATATAAATAAAAAAATATAAATAAAAAAAAAGAAAGGATAAAAGTGAGATGGGGAGGTGGAGGTCCAAAGAGGTGGAGGTGCAGGGATTAACGCCCAAACTCAAAAACATTGGGCAACATATACAACTCGAAACCCATGAGAATGTTTGTCCAACGAAATAGCTCGCCTAGCAAGATGAGCTAGCCCAACGAGATGAACTCATTAAGTGAGAGTGTTTGTCTAATGTCAATCAACTTAACCAAAATCTTGCCCAATAAACCAAGTCACTTAGCGAGTTTAAAAAAAAAATAATAATTACAAACACTTTTTAAGTATCAAATTATTCTTCAAGTGTACTTCAAACCATATCTTCATTTTCATTCAATTTCAAGCTTAAAAGACTACATGAGCTTCAAGGAGATGTTTCTTCGAAACTTTTAGTCTTTAATTTTGTAATAGATATTTTAAATTCTAATAACTTTTCCTCAAATTCTTTTTGTAATAAATTAAGAAATAATCTCAATCAATATTTCTAGATATTAGAAAGATATTTTTTATTTACGACAATAAATTTATTTTTATCTTGTGAAGATTTTACTAGGAAAAACGTTAATTTTGACATAACTTCAAATACCTATGAATATCAACATCTTACATCTTTATGATTACTCAATTTTCATAACAAAAGATATGTTAGGTAATTTTGCTTGATAATAAGAGTTTTATATTATAATAAAATTATAAAAATAAATAAGTAAAATAATATATGTCTCAAAATAAAATAAGATCATCAAAAATTTATTATTAATACCTATAAGGAAAAATACGTCGACACCAAAACAACACGCATACATGATCATTTTTCATATGTAAGGTTATTCAACCTCTAACAACTATCAATTCAATAATCAACACAACTTATAAACTTTGTCTTTACAATATCAATTCCAATATGTTAAAATTAACTGTTATATATATATATATATATATATATATATATATATATATATATATATATATATATATATATATATATATATATATATATATATATATATATATATAATTATTTTTAATATTCTTGTATCCAAAAATTCATTCTTAAGAAAAAAGAACTCATCTAGAGACAAACTCATTTAAAATTACTACACTGCTGATAGCATTGTTTTTAGTCTATCTTTTCTCGTAGTTGAATATTCAACATTGGACTTATGAGCGTTGGATTCTTCAAAGTTCATAATGGCTTTTAACAAACTTTAATGGTTTAAGCCTCTTGATTTGGTTTAAAGTTATCATTAACATTAACTCTACAAAAACTTTAAGGTGAAGAGTCGATGCTAAAGTTGACCACTACACACAAACCCTAGAAATGATGTGTTTTACGTAATTTTTTTCTTTCACATATGACATTTTTATTCTCATATGATTACAAAGTTGTCAACTATAAATTTTTCACTTTCTTATTTTCATGAAATCATATTCACAAGTTGTAGGTTATTATAATAAATTCCCATGATGAAGATATGAAAGTGGTATTCGTAAGAGAATATATAAACTATGAAATTTTTATTTAAATTATTTTGAATTTAAAAGCTATTTCTAGGAATAGAAAATATAACCAAAAACCTTTTTAAAAATAATGAAAAATTAATGATAATAATTTTAGAAATATAGTGCTTGAAATTTTGTAAAACAAACACTTCCTTCAAAAACTTTTATCATAGTGTGAAAACATACTTTTCAAAAACCTCAATGATTAAATGTGCATACTTATTTCAAAACATAATAGTTCCAAAATCCTTATCCGATTACATTATTCATAATGAAAATAACCAAGGAAATATAGAACTCCAATTACATTGTCTCAAATTTCAAACATAATAACTTTAAAAAAAAATCTCAAGGTTGTCCCCCGTCATCTTCGAATCTATCATGCCTCAACAACATATGTAATGTCATCTACTCATGTATAACACATTATACTATCATTGTCGATAACATCATTCATAACACAGAAACACAAACACATATGGAGTAAGCTACCATTAAAACAATCATAAATACAAGATATAAATACACTGGTTATATCAACCATAAACAACCACTCCATACATAGTAGTGTTAACAATAGAACTCCTAATCTGCTAACATGAGTAATTCAATCATAATGAATTACTCGATCTTCACTTCATGATTCCTGATCCTCGACCATTGATCCTCGATCCTTGATCCTTGATCTTTAACCATCGATGTGGTCACTAATATCTCACACCTAGACTCTTAGTCTATCCACTCATTAGCATTTATGCTAATTACCTACTATAACCATTATAGTAACACCACTATCAATATAACATAACCAGGAACATCTTCTACACCATGATCATCATCATAGATATATCACAATTATGACTATCCTAATCATGAACAACACCATGAGCATCACCAAACCATGAGCTCCATCATGACAAGACTCAGTCACACTCTTGTACCCTACCTCACCCATATGTAGCCTCCCTTACAGGCCCACTTGTAGCCTCCCCTATAGGCATACTCGAGTCATCCCTCTTTTGGCTTTGGACATGTTCCCTTATCACACAAGGTGGAACATCTATCCCCCACCAAAGAAGATACAACACTTGATTGCCATTCTTTTTTGTACAACTATTTGCCAAAAAGAACATCACTCTCTTTTCAACAACCAATGTTAAAGAAAATCACTCCCTTTTCAACAACAAATGCTAAAGGGAGTCCCTACCCGCAGATAGTGTCAGAATTTACTAGGTACAACAAGCAGAATAATCTCCCATGTCTCATGCTCATTAATCAACCATACATACCCTTGTGCATACAATCACACATCCATGCTTAATCACCACTCATAAATCAAAATTAACCCTAAACACATCAATTATTATCATTCTTCACGATCTACAGGTCATATGCTTGTCCTTTGTCCATTCTTCCTTAAAATTGCACTTTCCCAGCAAAAATACATTAGGATAATCAATTATCACTAATAATAATCAATTATTCCAAACAACTACAATACCAATTTTTCAACATTTCAAAATATGAAAGGTTAATCGATTATCATCCTAGATAATCGATTATTCCAGTGACAAAACTTTAAAATAACGTGCAAATATATCACTTAAGATAATCGATTATTACCGAACCCAAACTCATTTTTGAAAAACATCAAGTATTCAAAGCATACAAACATCACCCCCAAACCACAAGGAATCATACTTAACACATCATACATACATTCAAGCCTCACATACCCTTTTAAACATACACAAATACATACATTACATCATTTGAATCATTTAAAATCCACCGTTATGCAGATTACAACCCCAACATACTACATATGATCATCATACTACTCTTTACAATAGATATTTGCATGCTAAAAACTCCAAACATCATAATTGTATTCCCCCATAGCATCAATACATATTTTTATGGGATAACCCAACAAAATCATACATACTTTCATAGAAAAAAACCAACACAAACATAAGCCCTATCTTCATACATACATAAAACTTTGCTCAACAATAATAACTAAAATAATCATAACCATAATCATGTACACATGCATCAAAACAACATTACCTTTCAAGATAATCAAGAATATATATCCTACAACAAACAAGCAAACAAAGGTAAGCTTCCCCAAACCTTGGCCAATACTAAGGCTTTATCTATACTCCAAAAACACCACAAATCTTCCATTGCACTAATGTTTTCTGCAGCTTTTTTGCCTTCCTTCCTAGAAAATGTATATCTCTACCTTTCTCTCTACTTCTCTCTTTAATGTAGGTTTTCTAGTGTTTCTAAAAGAAATGTCACCCCTCTCCTTATATCTTAGCTTTTATAATCACCTCAACCTTATCTCTAATATTCTCTCACTTATAATAATATATTTTTATAACCAAATCTATCTAAACCTCTCTTTTTCCTCTATTCCAAGTTAAGCTTTTATCTTTATATTTTATTTAATTTAATTTGCATGATTTTACTTCTTGCATCCCTTTATTTATTTTCTACACCAATTAATAAAGGTAAAAGATCATTTCACCCCTAAGCAAAATACAAATAATACAAAGATTTCCTTAACTCTCTTTCTCCTTGGAATTGAACCCACACTCATTCAATCCTAAACCACCCTTCTATCAACTAGACAACATATCACATGGTAATATCACATACACACAAATCACTAAATCAACAACATACCAATCATGTGTTGTACTTAATTAAAATAACATCAACGAATTAACATAATTATGTTTTAACAAAGATTCACACACAACACCTTATTAGACATATAAACTCTTAAAAGAAAACATACTCAAATCTTAACAAAACTTTATTCCTAAAACCTTTATTTTCCCCTGGTCTTACATTCACCCCTCCTCAAAAGAATTTTTGTCCCCAAAAATTGACTTACTCATCTTTAAATGTCTGATTCTAGCCCTTCGGCTCCTACCATGGCAAAGATTTGGCCCGTTGCTTTTGGCTTCCCTGGGTCCTTCTTTTCTGGACATGCAGCAATAAGATGCTCAGGATCTTTTACAGATAAAACATTTTTCTCGCCTCAATCTTCTCACCTGTCAACTTGGGACAATTTTTCTTGAAATGAGGACCTTCACATATAGAATTTCAAGCCTCTAGAAAGCCCCTACGGTGGCCTAGCATATGGTTTCTTCTTATTTTTATCTTAAAAAATAAAGACCTTTCTAAGTCTTTACCACATGCTTATGACTTTCTTCCATTAGCTTTGCCATCTTAGATATTGTTCCACAATCTTCAAAAATATCATAATATTCAAATGCACTATGAATCTTATTAGACTAGGACACAAGCCCTTCTCGAACTTCCTGTACTTCCACTTTTAACTCATGGTCTGAGTATAAAATCTACAGAGGTACACAAAACGCGACACATACTCTTAGACAATTGCTTTGCGTTTCTCCACCGGTACTCTGCCTCCCTAGCCAACATGAAAGAAGAGAACATTAAACGCCAAAGATCATTTCGTTGTTGTAGTCATTTAATCACTTCATTCCATACAGCCATACATAAACGCATGCAATCCACACAGTCGCACAACACAAGTTAGACAAGCTCACACCCCAAAACTCCCAAAATATTTTTCGAAAACCTGGCTCTGATACCAAATGTAAAGCCCCAAAATTTAGGGTGTCACGAGTGGTTACAAAACTTGATAAAATTCCAAACTTTTATCATAGCATGGAAACATACTTTTCAAAAACCTCAATAATTAAACGTGTTTACTTATTTCAAAACATCATAGTTCCAAAATCCTTATCCAATTACATTATTCATAATGAAAATAACGAAGAGAATATAGAATCCAATTACATTGTCTCAAAGTTCAAACACAATAACTTTAAAAAAAAATCTCAAGTTTATCCCTCATCATCTCTTGAAACTATCATGCTTCAACAAGATCTATAACGTCATCTGCTCACGTATAACACATTATACGATCATTATTGATAAAATCAATCACAACACACAAACACAAACATGTATGAGGTAAGCTACCATTAAAGCAATCATAATTACAAGATATAGACACACTGATTATATCAACCATAAAATAAGTCCCTATGCATAGTAGTATTAACAATAGAAAAAATTCAATCATAATGAATTACTCGATGTTTGTTTCCCCATCCTCGATACTCGATCTTGATCCTTTATTTTTAACCATTGATGTTGTCACTAATATCTCACACCTAGACCCTTGGTTTATCCACTCATTAACACATATGCTAATTACCTACTATAACCATTATAGTGACACCACTATCAACATAACATAACCAGAAGCATCTTTTACACCATGATCATCATCATAGATATATCACCATCATGACTATCACAATCAAGAACAACACATGAGCATTACCAAACAATGAACTTCATCATGACAAGACTTAGTCACACTCAACTATTTCAAGGAATAGAAAATATAACCAAACCATTTTTTAAATATAATGAAAAATATAATATGATTTTGAGTTTTCATTGTGAAACATAATATGATTGTTGTAAAATGCTTAAAATTCATGTAATCATAAAACAAAAAATAGAGGAATTTTATGAAACTCATGTATCAAACAATGAAAACTCCCATTACACTAAATATATATATTATTTTTTAATATCAAATATTTAGAAAGAAATAATAATTATATACATTTTAAATTACAATGTCAAATAATCTTTCATCACAACCAAAACATTTATTAATTTTACAAACTTAATGAAATAAAGTTCATAAAGTTAAAAAAATATTTTTGAAAAGTTGAAGAAAGAAAACAAATATTCAAGTTTTAAAATCTTTTAAATGTTTTTTTACTTCCTTTCTCTAAATTATATGATGAAATCTCTTTTTTTTTATACACTAATAAAATTTATAAACATCCATTGAACCAAATCATACAAGAAACAAAAAACTAATAATAATTGAAAAATAACATAGATCTTTTCATCTTTCAAACTTCAGTTTATGTTGCATGGTAATAAACAAAATTTGTAACAATGACATTAAATAATTATAGTAAATAAAATGTCTTTAAATAATTATAGTGATAAAATTATACTTATGATAATGGGTTAAAACTATAAATAATTATATTAAAAATATCAAAAATATATTCTACATGTTAATAATAAACAACAAATGTATAATTAAAGGTATGATAAAATGAAAAATATATTGAAGATCTATAAAAACTTTTCAGATATCAAACTAGTTAAAATCTTAAAAATAACAAAAATTGAGTTAGGAAAACAAAAGTTCTTAAAATGAAACAACATTTATGGACTACAAAGAATAAAGAAGATAAGTTTTTTTATATTACCTAATGAAAGACATATCCACTCTACTCTAAGTGAAGGTATACGACTTAATTTTGTACATACACACTTAGGATTATCTATTCTTAATTGGATTAGCATTAATCTAACATCCAAATAAATAAGTAGTTCTAACATGCCTTTTCCAAACTATCTTTGTTGTCATGGAAGGCTTTCTTATATAGTTTTTTACAATTTTGTATTATTTTACATTTCTTTTTAAAAAATCTTTTAAAACTTCTTTATTTTAAAAGTTATTGTTAAGATCATGTCAAATACAAGAAGGAAAACATCATTCAACTTTAAAGGATAAAACAAGGTGGCAAGAGTGTGAAGCAATACTATAAGAATACAAGCTCTCTTTATAAAATGTAAAGTTGAAGAATGTGTAGAACTCACTATAACAATATTCATCAATGGTTTGAATCAAGACATTCAAAATAGTGGAGCTTCATAATTGTCCAACAAGTTGCTAATGTGAAACCACAACTTAAAGAAAAGACCCTACATAAAGTTAACATTATACTAGTATCTCATTGAAAGACAACTTCATGAGATGAGACAATCTCATTCTTTCAAGATTTCTTGGCAATATTCGTCTTCTAAACCCTTCAATACATATAACTCAACATCTTCATCAACAAACTCCAAATTTGAAGAAAAGATAAGTGGGATAAAAAAACACTTAATACTTATATTCTAAAGACATTATTTTCACTTTTTGGAACAAAAAGACTATTTTATTTTAGGTTTAATAGCCAATTTAGTCCTCACTTTGGTTGAAAAATCTCAATTTAGTCCCTCGTTATAAAAGTGTTTTAAATTAGTCATAACTTTTAAAATAGTGGGTCAGATTAGTCCCTCGTTAGCTTTAAGTTGTATCACATCATTATTTATTAATTTCATTAACTTATATTTAACAGAAGGGACTAATCCGACCCACTATTTTAAAAGTTAGGACTAATTTAAAACACCTTTATAACGAGGGACTAAATTGAAATTTTTCAACCAAAATGATGACTAAATTGGCTATTAAACCAATTTAATGATGTTGAAACATTCTTCTTTATCTCCATCCTCTTAAGTTAATAGTAATATTAAGTTTGAATTAACTCCTATGAAAAATATTTATTCATACTGAGGTGTATGTTTGAACTAATACAATTTGATGAAACTAAAAAAGAAAAAATATTTAATATAAATACTTATTATTTATCATATACAATTTTATTAATTATTTTATCATTTTATTAATGTTAGAGAATGATTTAACCATTGTTACAATTTAAACATTAAACTAATGATTAAGTGAACTATTGTTAAATTATCTCTTAAATTTAATAAAATAACAACTATTTTGGCTTTTAAAATTATGCTGATAGGTTATGGCTTTTAAATTTATATTCTGTGGGACAAGTTAGAACAGCATGTTTGAGTAATAATGTCAATAATTTGACTGTGACTGGAATCATGCCGAGGCCAATGTAACTAAATTATTGGAGATTCATTGGATAAGAATTAAAACAATGAAATAACCTATATTTTAAAAAATCTAAACATTAAAATTTTATTTATAACGGTCTTGATAGGTGTCCTGAATCATTAATTCTCTATCCTAAATTTCTTAAGAAAAAAAAATTGTAATAATTTCTTTCCATACACATTCTTACAATAATTTTAAATCTTGAAACAATATTTTGTTAATTATTGTAAAAATTCATAAAATCGTGAGTGTTACTTTAACGAGACTAGAATATTTTAATATTAAAATTTTAAAGTATAAATAAAAATTTTATAGCACAAAGTTTCATTATTTCAATTCACACCATCTCTTTAAAAATAGTTTCTCTTTCTCTCTATGTATTCTATTTGGGTCGCCTGTTTGAAGATCAGAAGGTGCTAATATGATCACTACGGCAAGGTCTTTTAATCTAGCCTATCAGTTTTCTTGAAAGAGTAAGTTAGTTTCTACTCTTTTCTTGAGTTATATGTATCTTCCATGCATGTGATGATTTTTCTGTCACATGTGTCTTCTTAGTTTTTTGGTATGTTATCTGTTAATCAGTGGTTCTAACCGCATATCCTGATCATGATTTCGTAGTTGGTAAGTGCAAATAGAGCTATGTGAGTTGAGCAAACGATTTTAGGTCCTTTCGATTTGTTTAAGCTCTTATTAGGTAAGGAAAGCTAAACACATTTTTTCTATTGCTTTAATGCTTTGATTATCAGAGTTGGTATGCTTGAGTTTGATTAAGAGATTGAGTTTGTTTGAGATTTTGTTGTGTTGTGGTATAATTTCTTGAAATTGAATTATATGTGTGTTATCTAGATTGGAAGAGTATTGTTGTGAATTCCAGTTAATTATTACTTGTTTTGATATTTTGAGCTTATATATTTGATGGTATATATGGCTGGAAATTTTCTAAAGTAATCAATGTAGAAGTGAATTTGGAGTTTGGACTTTGTCTGGAGGTAATTTAGGATATTTTTAGCATCTTAGTTCACCAAAAATATGACTTGTTTGAGTTTTGATGTGTGGTTTGGTCTAATGCGTCTCATTTTTGGCCAAATAAGAAAATTGGTATTCATTTTTGGTTATAAACATGTTTTTGAATCAATTCCAGAGTCAAGGATACCATTTTGGTCATTTAGATATGTATTGGGGGTAACTAAATTAGAAAAATCATGTTGTTGTCAAAAAATGACAGGAATAATTAATCATCAAACTTGATAATCGATTATTTCAGTCAGAATTGTATCTTTATTGAAAAACTCTATACAATAATTGATTATCACACCTGATAATAGATTATTGCCAAAATTATTTATGCCAAAATGATTATCAGACGATAATAATCGATTATCATATATGATAATCAATTATTCTTATCAATTTTTTACAGCAACCATATTTTTATGGTTTTGGTGCATCTTAGTCATATCCAAATGATCAATTTAGAATCTGTAACACTAATAATATTGATACGAAAACATGTTTATAGATGAAAATAGAGTACTACATTGCTCATTTTGATATAAATTAAATGTACCAAACCAATTCAACAACTCAAAAGTGCTTAAACTCAATTGTATCACTTGCAACACTCAATTTCTGCAACTAATAGTTTGAATAATTCCTAATGGACTTAACAACAGACTTCCAACCACCATAGTTAGCCCAAAACATCTAAATCAAAATCTCACTCCACAAAACCCCTAAAACTAGCTAAAACCATGTTTGTAGCATCAACTTTAGCTCATTCTTAAGGTCTAAACCAGTTTTGAATTACCCAAAAACAAACATAAAAACTCTAGTTTATATCAAATTTACTTCTTTTAGATTTTCACCTACCTAAACCCCTAAAACACCTTAGAAACTACCTTAAAATCATATTGTTTTGACTAACATTCCATATCAAAATTCAAGCAAATAATACCTCTAACAAGTCTTAAATGACCACATAACAGTCATAAACCAGTAGTTTTCTCCCTCAAACACCTATATCTCAAACTCACCTATCAAAACCTCCTTTTTTATGCTTAGAACTCATGATTTATATCACTACTCACTCCAAACACTTTGAATTCAATTTCACCAAACAATACAACTTCATCCCACACAATCATGACAACATTAAACATCAAAATCACACAATTCCGAGTATCATTATCTCAACATCAATAATCCTATCACAATTACATTTAATTCATATATATATATATATATATATATATATATATATATATATACACACACACACCACACACACACACACACACACTAATATAACACCACAAACATAATCTAAAACAAAGCCTAGCTTCCCTTACCTTAGAAAGAACTTATACGATTCTAAGAACTCCCAACTGTTTCTTTCATCGCAAGGAATTCTAGAAAAGCCTACAACACACCAATTGGTGATCGGAATCAAACCTTAGAACCTTAAATTGACCAAGAATCAAGAAAGAAACACGTTTTATACATACAAAAACAAATTTCTCTACATGATCATAGACTGCAACTAAAAGGAAAAAGGAGTATAAACTTACTTGCTCTAAACAAGGAACTGATCGGGTAAAAGTGGAGATTAGTTCGTCGTGATCTCCTAGGTATCTATTGATCGTTAAATAGATGATCGAGGAGTTGGAACTCTTATAGAGAAAGTAGAGAACTCTAGAAAAGTGTTTTCTAGATTTAAAATAATGTAACTCGTTTATAACAAAACTATTTATAAATAACCCATTTATTATTAAAATAACTTAGTCTTATTATTTTTAAACTACCACCACTTCGTTTTACATGTAAACTAGTAAATTTTAGAGACAAAATATTATGTTGAGATGTTTATGTTGTGTATTGAATTAGGGATTTGTGAAGAAGATATCTTGACTCTAATGATATTGAAATTATATGTGGTGAAAGTTAGAAGAAGTTTAAAAAAAAACTAGTTTACGGTATGAGAAAAACTATGTTTGGTATGTCATAAAAATTTACCTTATTACATGTAAAAAATTGTAGCTATAATATAACTTTGTTGAGATTATAATTTAGTGAAAATATCGTGAATGATACAAGTGTTTTTCAAAAACAAAACCAAATATTTATAATAGATGATATCAGTAGTATTATATATATATATATATATATATATATATATATATATATAAAATAAATATTATCTAACTCTTTATTTACTTATTTTATTTTGGTAATAAGTAATTGTTGGGAGATGTTAAATTTCAAATATAATTTATCAGTATTAATTCAAATGTATGTTTTTTTTTCTTACTTTACTTTACTTTAAGATTTTCTTTGTCTATCATTTTTATAAAAGAAAACAACTAATTCTTTATCTCTTAAAGTCGAATAAATCATAACTTAAGTCAGCATATATTATTTTTTAAAGTGTAAAATTTTGAATTATTTTTTATTCTTTGGAAATATTTGAAAACTATCAATTTGATAAAATTATAAGGTTTATTATTTTTAAATTTAGGAGAGGCAAAATCTAAGTAGTGACAGTAAAATTGTAATTATGCTAAAGTTATTTTTAAAACCACAAATTTTTTAAATTTTAAAAAAGAGACCTAGACCCCTAATTTCAAGTAGCAATTAATCCATAAAAAAATTATTAGATCCAATCGAATAAAAATGACATTTTTACATCAATTTTAGAAATTAAAAAATAAATCTTAATAATAAAAAAATCAATTTCTTAAATAAAAAAATAAATTAATAATTTAACCTCTACAATATACTATAATCTAAAAATAATCAAGAGTTGTTAAAACAGACTAACAGAGTTGATAACTTAGTAAATTAACTTAACCCAACTTATTGATTACTAAGCTCAAAAAATCTAAGTTTTATTTGATCTAAATTGAGTTGATAGATTAAACATTTGATTCACTTAATTTAAAAATTACAATTTTTTTAATCTAACTTTTATAATATGTTATTTAAACATATTTTAAAAATTTGATTTTTTATTTATTTTAAACAATAAATAAATTATTTATCTCAAAACTAAATCATAATTTCAAATAAAACCTACATAATCTTAAAAGTCAGTCTAATTATCTTAAAGTTTAAACTTTAATACAATCCAAATTAAATTCAAAATGTTAATTGTGCGTTACTCTATCAAAATTAAAAAAAAAAATTACTTACATTTTAATTTAAAAGTAAATTAGATTTTTTTATTATATCTAGATTAATTTGTCACTAAAATTTTTATAAAAGTAAGCTAAGTTGTTAATAGACTGAATATTATTTATAAAAAAAATTACTAACTCAACTTAAATTAGTGATAGAACATATTAATTAACTAATTTTAATTCTAATCATAATTGACCAACTCCAAATTTACTTTCAAAATAATCCAACAAACAGCCAAATCGAGATGCTGTTGTGTCAGAAACACGGAAAGTTAGGGCGCGTGTGGCAGGTCAAAGGTTCTAAAAGTATATATCTAAATATTTTTATATTATATTTATTTATTAGTAAAGTATTTTTTATATTGATTAAAATAATTTTACATAATGCAAACTGTCTATTTTAGTTACTGTACAAAATAAATATCATTTGTGTTTTTATAGCAAAATGGATTTTAAACCAGACTATAATTTTTTTTCATAGATACCATGGAAGTTAATGATTAAAAAATAATTGATATAATCTAATAAATATTTTCAGTTGACTCAATTTATTTCTTTTAGATGTTTTATTCATAATTTATTTTCAACATCAAATTGACTTCATATATTACTAAAATTTAATTTTGAGAAATAAAATAGAAGCTGACTGCCGTTTTGTTTGTTTGTTTCGTTTTAATTAAATATTTTTAATGCTAAAACCCAAATAGGAAAAAAAACTAAAATTTAAATTTATTTGAAATTAATTAACCTACTAAAAATCAATACATTAAAAAAAGTTAAACTAGTACGTAAAATTAATTAATCGACATAAATAATTTAATGATTATAAAATATTATATGTTTACAATTTATTCATTTTGTCAAGTTTTATTTTGTAAAAGAAGATGTTACTTATTTTCGTTATTCAATGACAAACTGCGATGATAGGTTTATTATTTTTTTACACTTCAACTTTTTAAATTTTTAAGGTAAAGTTTTCTCATTCATTAAAATTAAAATAGGAAAACAATTAAATTTATTAGATTTGAATTCTCAAGAACTCGTATATCGTTAACAAATATTTTTATTTTCATTAAAATTTTAAAGAAGTAGCTTAAGATAAAAAAAAAAATAACAGTGATAAAGTGGAAGGAAAAAGATAAAAAAAAGTTACATAAACTAAAATTTATAAAGTAAATATTTTTTTTTGTATATTTTTCTTTTTATCTATTTCTATTTAATACAAAACTTGAAACAAAAGAAAGAAAAATGATTCACTACCATTTTTTTATACTGGGAATCAATTTTACAACTTTATAGATTAAATTCTTATTCTAATCCGTATCACAACATTCTCATAAAACATTTTTTTGTTTTGCACTCCCTTTTCAAGCATCTCATATTTCATTCCTATTTAAGCATTGACAAAACAATTACTAAAAAAATAACATTTTTTTACTCAGAACATACGAATATAAAAATTAATGATATCTTATGCTATAAATTTATTTAAACAGTACTTTTATTCTAAACTTAAATAACCGTACTTTTATTTAAATAACATTTTTCTACTCAGAACATATGAATATAAAAATTATATATATATATAATTTATTTTTTTTACGATCATTTTATTTTTATAATATATAAAATAAATATAAATATATATCATCTTACAAAACTAAACTACAATTAAAATTAATTTCTTAACGTAATACCAGGATTATGGATTAATTAATGAGTCTTATATCATCTAATGTATGATTAATATTAATGTAATTGTAATTTTGATTTTGTTAGAAGATTCCTGAAAAGAAAGAAAGGAAAAATGGTGGAAGGTGGATCCCACCGTGAGAAACAGGAGCCACCCATGCCTAACCATATTTCTAACTTTGTTTGAGTTTGTTGTTGGTAATAAAAATGCAGTACAGTGACAGAAAACTTTTGTACTGTGGCTGTAGCCACACATGGTGATGCAGATTATGTATATATAAATCAAAGTTGAGAAAGGGAGCAAGCAGAGAGGTTCACGGCTTCATTTTCACCTTCTTCTTCTTCAATCTCTTTCCTTCTGCTTCCTTTGCATTTATTTTCTTTTGGACTTTTCTACTCAACATCTCTATTTAACCCTCTCTTTCTCCTTCTCCCTTCATCTCTCACACCATTTCTTCTTCTTTTTCTTTCATCCATCCACCATGGGTGGCATCAGCCTCGAAGAGATCAAGAACGAGAACGTCGATCTGGTATTTCTTCTTCTTCTTCTTTTTCTTTTTTTTTCTTTCAGATTTCCACACAATTTAACTTCTGTTGTTACATCTTCTTCTTCTTTCTTCTTCTTCTGTTTTCCGATTGTTTCTTGTTCTGCAAAAATGTTACTGCTCTTTGATTTTCTCCCTTTTCATTTATTAAGAAAACTACTCTTTATTTTACAAACAATTATTCTTTTATCAGTTCACCATGAATTCAAATCAAATATTTTCATAATTATCACAGTTATTTTAATTTTTTTTTTCTTTAAAAAATTCACGAGTTCTGAATGAAACTTTAATTTGCAGTTTTCCCCTCAAAAAAAAAAAAAGTTATGACAGTTATTTTTGTGAGGTGGGTATATTCTGCCAGTGTACTTGAAGAAGCTATAAATTCTGAGAACAGATAATTATTAATCATATTATTATTATTATTAATCTTTCTTCCCTTCAATGATTCAGAAGATTCATGTGTTGTTGTTTACATATTTAGAATATACGTATTTTGTACGTATTTGAAAGAATACATGAAAGATGTATGATGAAATTTCTTAGGATATACGTAATTGGGTCGCTACCTACTTTTGCTAATCTGTGACTACCCAAAATGCAATTTAGTAATTAAATGTGTGACCTTTTTTTCTAGGTTCTTATCATATCATTGAATAACTTTCGTTCTTGTTTGAAATTTCCACAACTTATTAATCATTATTGTTCACAAGTATTCACTGTATAACTACCGTTTGCTTACTTTCAATCGTAATTATTGATTACTAATAATATAAATTCATTTTTTTACTTTTCGTATATTGGGTCTTTAAAATATATTAAAAAAATTAATATATTTTAAAACATCAAAACTCATATACATCATCAGTATAATTCCAAAGTATAACAGAAAGAAAATACAAAAAAATTTAATAGAGAACTCAGATTTATTTTTTAAGGTGGAATCCATGAATGTTTGATAGAGACGAAAAAACCGATACCCTTTACTTATGTTTTTCGAATTTGATTTTTTTCTTAACTTTTTGGTATAGTATTTTAAAATTTTAGTCTTTCAAAATTAATATATTTTAAAATATAACAAAAGTATATTAAAAAATTCAATCATATTTCTTATTTTTAAAATTTTTAATTTAAGAAGGATTAAAAGTGTACGGATTAAAAAATCATGAAATGACAGGGAATAAGGTTGTTGTGATTATGTTTTATTTCGCATTTTGTAGATTTCGAGAAATCTACACCGTACGATGATGATCATCAGTGGCGGCACATAAGAACTAAAAATAGTTGTTGTTTCTTCTGCCACGGCACCCTTCACTGTTTTCCTTTACACCCTTTCCCATCAGAATTCTAAGATTTTTTTTTTTTTTAACTTTTTCAAGTATGTGAAATGCTTTTTATTTTTTTTTTCATAAAATTTAGTGTGAATTTAAATTTTATATTAAATAAAAATAAAAAGCTAACTGTTTTATCGAAAAAAACGTACATAAATTTTACTTAAATTGTATTGTTTTTTTTTCTGTAAATTTTTGAAGAAAGATAACAAGAAGAATCCGTGACATATTTCATTTTATTTCAAAGTGGATAAAATTAGACGCTTTAATTGAAATTAAGGTTAGAAATTGGTTATTCTAATAATTTAATGTTTATTTTTATCGTGTTTTTTTATGTCATTATTCATTTTAAGAAATTGGTTATTCTTTATTTTATTATTATTCTCTCGGTTTATTTGAGTTTTGATCTTTATAGCTTTTATTATCGGTTTTTAATAGTTTCCAATTATTAAGGTTTTGGTTGAAAATGAACAAAAACCTTAATAAGCAAAATTATAAAAAGGCAATATTAAAATTGATACATATGTTTTTGATCTTATTGTTTCATCCATCTATATAATTTCCATATTGTTTTATTTTACTTTTCAAGATTTCAACACAAAAAGGAAATCCAATATTCTTTGAGTGTGAAAATCTAAAATCTGCATCCTTTTCAATAGATTTTTAAATCTAACCCAATTACAGTTCAATTTGTCGATTGGATTCCATGAAAATGTCTTAACTATTTTTTTCTTTTCGGTTGAATAATTATGCAATTAAAGTTAACCAAGCCATTTTCCCAAAAATTTCAATCAATGCATATTAAAAAAATAATTCTAAAAAAATCAGGTTAAATTTTATATCAACTTATATTATTATTTTTTAAAATGTAATTTCAAGGAAAACTAAAATGATTTATGAGTGATGTCCTCAACGAAATTTGGGTATTTAAAAAACAATTTTTCCCAGTTACCACCATATTATTTTTTAGATCTATATTTGACTTTATTTTAGAAACAAAATTACATGCAATAGTTATAGAAATTTCAGCACAAATTAAGTATTGCTTAAATAGAAAAACTAATTCAAAACTTTTAAAGAGTAGGGTGAGTAAAAAGAAAGTATTTGTCAAGGAAGATAAATTAATGAAATATTAATTTTAATTTTCTCTGGTATTATTTTACTCTATTTTTAATGATTAGTTTGTGGGGTGGACACTACTATTACTAACAGATTGAAGAACTTTGATGTGAAGTTTTGCAGAATTTTGAGAAACTAAACTTCTGAAGGAATGAACATCTTAACCATTATTTCACTACTATTATTAGTAGCAGTATTTCTGAAAGAGCCAAATTAATGAGCTACATAGAATTTGAACACATTTTTGTGCATGTTGTTAAGTATTTTGAGGAATAACAATCATTGAACATAACCTTGTTCCCAGGAACGGATTCCAATAGAGGAAGTGTTTGAGCAGCTGAAATGTTCAAGAGCAGGTCTAACCTCAGACGAAGGGGCCAACAGGCTCCAAGTCTTTGGACCAAACAAATTGGAAGAGAAAAAGGTATGTTTTTCCCACAAAAAACTCATTGCAGTTTATGTTTTTCCCTTCATTAGATGAATGTAAATGATGATGTCTTGTTGGGTCATGTAACAGGAGAGCAAGGTTTTGAAGTTCTTGGGCTTTATGTGGAACCCTTTGTCTTGGGTCATGGAAGCTGCTGCTATCATGGCCATTGCTTTGGCAAACGGAGGAGGAAGGCCGCCAGATTGGCAAGATTTTGTGGGAATCATTGCTCTGCTAGTGATAAACTCCACAATCAGTTTTATTGAGGAAAACAATGCTGGAAATGCTGCTGCTGCTCTTATGGCTGGTTTAGCTCCCAAGACAAAGGTTTTCACTTTAACTCAAACTTTTTAACAGAGCTAATGCACAAGTGGGTCCTTGAAAGTTGCAACTGGTATTGTTTTGGTCTCTGAAAGTTTTGGCTTGATGATGAGTTTAAGACAAAACTTAAGTTACAGTCTCTTAGGTGTTTTTGGTGGTGTTATGGACTAAAAACTAGTTTCACCTCAGAGATTTGTGAAAGCAAGGCTTGCATTAAATGTCTACATAGAAACTCCAATTCTGATTAAAGAACAGCAGCATCAAAAGGACTTAAATAATTGTAAGAAAGTTTAGTACTTAAGTTCGTCTTACTAAGCTGTGAGCTTGTAACGATTTCATTGTTCAAAGGACTAATTTGTATAGATGAAAACAATCAGAACAAGAGCAACACAAGTTGTCAGTTTTGGAGATCAAATTGTATATTAACTCCTTGTTGATTCAAGTGTTTGCACCATTTATGCATACCATTTTTCTTTTATCGATGTTTGTTGAAACTTCTGTTGCATTAATTTCAGGTACTAAGGGATGGCCGATGGAGTGAACAAGATGCCGCAATTTTAGTACCAGGAGACATAATCAGCATCAAGTTAGGAGATATCATTCCGGCTGATGCTCGTCTTCTTGAGGGTGATCCTCTGAGTGTTGATCAGTCTGCTTTGACTGGAGAATCTCTTCCAGTGACAAAGAGTTCCTCAGATGAAGTGTTTTCAGGCTCAACTGTTAAGAAGGGAGAGATAGAAGCAGTTGTGATAGCCACTGGAGTGCACACCTTTTTTGGAAAAGCAGCGCATCTAGTGGACAGCACCAATCAAGTTGGACATTTTCAGAAAGTACTCACAGCAATTGGTAACTTCTGCATTTGCTCAATTGCTGTTGGAATCGCCATCGAGCTCATAGTCATGTACCCAATTCAACACCGAAAGTACAGGGATGGAATTGACAATCTGTTAGTGCTCTTGATTGGAGGAATCCCCATTGCCATGCCAACTGTGTTGTCTGTCACCATGGCCATTGGTTCTCACAGGCTTTCTCAGCAGGGTGCCATCACAAAAAGAATGACAGCAATTGAGGAAATGGCAGGGATGGATGTCCTGTGCAGTGACAAAACTGGGACTCTCACTTTGAATAAGTTGAGTGTTGATAGAAACTTGATTGAGGTGTTTGCTAAGGGTGTTGAGAAAGAGTATGTTATCCTTCTAGCAGCCAGAGCTTCCAGGACTGAAAATCAGGATGCCATTGATGCTGCAATTGTTGGCATGCTTGCTGACCCAAAGGAGGTAATGTACCAAAATCTAAGTCTTTTGAACTTGAATTTTGGATATGAGCATAATTTTGATGTTTTGATTGATCAGGCACGTAGTGGTATCAGGGAGGTACATTTCCTTCCATTCAATCCTGTAGACAAGAGGACTGCACTTACCTACATTGATTCTGATGGAAATTGGCATAGAGCTAGCAAAGGGGCTCCTGAGCAGGTAAATATGAGTTTAATTGGTACAATCTTGTGATTTGTTTTTGAAGATGAAATACAATGTTTTTCTCCCGCTTCAGATAATCACCCTTTGCAACTGCAAAGAGGATGTCAGAAAAAAGGTTCATGCGGTGATTGATAAGTTTGCTGAGCGTGGACTTCGGTCTTTAGGTGTTGCGAGACAGGTAAGCAAAGCTGTTAACCCTGTGTCTAGTTTTATGTTTGATTAGAAACGAAAACCCTTCCTTTATTGAAGCCTCGTATGATCTGTGCAACAGGAAGTACCTGAAAAATCAAAAGATGCTGCTGGTGGCCCATGGCAATTTGTTGGTCTGCTACCATTGTTTGATCCTCCCAGGCATGACAGTGCTGAAACCATTAGAAGAGCTCTTAACCTTGGTGTGAATGTTAAGATGATTACCGGTAGGATTTGAAGTCATGATTTGTTGTAGCTTGAACTGTATAATGAAAGCCTATAGCTCTGAACTTGCTTTTGGATCTGCAATACTATAGGGGATCAGCTTGCCATTGGAAAGGAAACGGGTCGAAGGCTCGGAATGGGAACAAACATGTATCCTTCATCTGCATTGCTTGGTCAAGACAAGGATGCCTCTATTTCAGCTCTTCCAGTAGATGAGTTGATTGAGAAGGCTGATGGATTTGCAGGAGTATTTCCTGGTAAGTGCTTTAGATTTATATATGTATCGAGTGTACCTTATTTGACTCAAAGAGTTATGTAATTCACTTCATTGTTCAGATGATAACAGTAATGGTGACCAAATCATCAATTTCTTTGTCTTTCAACTATTTCAAACACCCTTTATTTTTCCATGACTTCAAGTTCTATGCAAGTATTGAAACTGCTATATATTTATCAGCAATGTAATTATGTTTCAAATTGAGCAACACCTCAAATGTTTTAATCCTTTGCTCTTTGTATGATATCGTAGAGCACAAATATGAAATTGTTAAGCGGCTGCAAGAGAGGAAGCATATATGTGGAATGACTGGTGATGGTGTAAACGATGCCCCTGCATTAAAGAAAGCAGATATTGGAATTGCTGTTGCAGATGCCACAGATGCTGCTAGAAGTGCTTCTGATATTGTCCTTACCGAACCTGGTCTAAGTGTCATTATTAGTGCAGTGCTGACCAGCAGAGCAATTTTCCAGAGGATGAAGAACTACACTGTTAGTTTCCCTGCTTCCCTTAACTATTTGGCTTTATTTTAGCATTTTTGGCTATCTAATATCTAAAAATTAAATTGTGAAACAGATCTATGCTGTGTCAATCACCATCCGTATTGTGGTAAGTGTTGGAATTGGGTTGATACAAAAATTTGTCAGTTTTTTTCTACATATTTATGAAGTTGAATCATAAACTAATGGTTCATTTTTTATTTTGGTAGTTTGGTTTCTTGTTTATTGCGTTGATCTGGAAATTTGACTTTGCACCCTTCATGGTTTTGATTATTGCCATACTAAATGATGGTAACAACATTTTCTTGATTTCCATGTTTGAGTTTTTCATTTCCGCTAAAATCTTTAAACTGATGTCGTTATACTACCATACTTTTAGGTACCATTATGACTATATCAAAGGATAGAGTTAAACCATCTCCACTTCCTGATAGCTGGAAACTGAGGGAGATATTTGCTACCGGCGTTGTGCTAGGCAGCTACATGGCTCTAATGACAGTGATATTTTTCTGGGCAATGAGAGATACCAACTTCTTCTCGGTACATAATTTGTACTCTTGTTTCTCTTTTACCTCAGTATGATCTCCAACTTGTTGAAAACCAAGGTCTATGAGCATAACTTTCACTCTTGCAGAACAAGTTTGGTGTGAGGCCACTGAGAGAGAGCCCTAATGAAATGATGGCAGCCTTATACCTACAAGTCAGTATAATAAGCCAGGCTCTAATCTTTGTCACAAGGTCCCGCAGTTGGTCTTTTGTTGAAAGGCCAGGTCTTCTCCTACTAGGAGCTTTTCTTATTGCTCAGTTGGTAAGATTCAACCTCTTATTCTCCCATCATAAGTGTTACATGAAACTGTTTCTTAGTTATCTGAGTTCAGTATTGTTGTATGCTCTAAGCCAACCTAAGACTTTGTTTTTGTTGTCATTGTTGTTTTTTGAGTTGTTCTTCTGCTGAACTTTTAAAATACACTGATGTTGATATATTAAAAAGAATTTTAATATACTTCAAAACATCAAAATTAGTGTCTATCAATGTATTTCAAAGGTTCAGCATAGGGACAGCATAAAAAAACTCCGCTAAGAATCCAAATTCAAGCAGCATTTGTCATGTTTAGACATGTCTTGATCATTAAGTTATGCATTTATAACTCTCCAAAACAACCATAAGCAAAGAAAAAGATCTGCTAAACGATTGTTTAGTTTTGTTGGCTTTCTTTGGTGGTAACAAAAACTTGTGCTGTAATTGACAGGTAGCAACTTTTATAGCAGTATATGCTAACTGGGGCTTTGCAAGAATACAGGGAATGGGATGGGGTTGGGCTGGTGTAATCTGGCTTTACAGTTTGGTAACCTATATCCCTCTTGATTTTCTCAAATTTGCAATCCGCTATATACTAAGTGGGAAGGCTTGGGACAATCTTTTGGAGAACAAGGTATGTTCTTTCCATTTTCTCCTATTTATTAACACTAGTTGTATTCTTGATCTACTCCAAAGTTACAGAGGTTCATACCATGTTCATGTTCCCTGATCACAGACTGCTTTCACCACAAAGAAAGACTATGGAAAAGAAGAGAGGGAGGCTCAATGGGCCGCTGCACAGAGGACACTTCATGGTCTTCAGCCACCAGAAACTTCCAACCTTTTCAATGACAAGAATAGCTACAGGGAGCTTTCAGAGATTGCAGAACAAGCCAAGAGAAGAGCTGAAGTTGCAAGGTAACTCATGAACTTATATCATTATACTTCCTCTGGACTCATACATCCACAAAAAGATAAAGAATCTTCTCAAAGTTACTATTTAAAAATACCCTTATGCTTAATTCTAGGAATCGTTCTAATTTAGAAAATGCACTCTTATTCTATGAATTTCACTGCATGATAAAAATTGTGTTGAAAAGAGTGCTTGACAGTTGTTGTTGCTAGATTTTTCAATGTGTGATACAGAGGAGCAACGAATGATATGTATGATGTTTTTCTAACAATAGTTGAAATTGTGTAACAGGCTTAGGGAGCTTCATACTCTAAAGGGACATGTTGAGTCAGTGGTAAAGCTGAAGGGGCTTGACATTGACACAATTCAGCAGCATTACACAGTTTAAGGAGCTTGGACAAGCTTCAAGAAGAAACGATTCAGTGCTTTTTTTGAGAACAAAAATCACATATAATGACGAAGAAAGACTCAAAGGCCATGCTCAATCCATCTTTTAAGTTACATAAGAAAATGAGTCCTGTGAAAATTTGAATGGTCTCTCTCTCACTGTCTCCATCTTTTCTAGGAGATACTATGTTCTTTACGTATCAAATAACATAATTGGTAGGGTTTACTATCATCTTTTTACTTGGTGGTATTCTAGTGTTACTGTTTATTAATATCATACTAAAAGCTCAATACATTGGTAGTCATACCTTTGCTCAATAAGTCAATATCAAACTCAATCTAAATTTATGTTTTCTTCTTGTTAACATAAATTTATGACACCTCTGTTAACCCTTTTTAGGATGTTATCTTTTTATGATACTTTAGTCTTTTAAATAGCAATTGCAATTATTAAGTCAAATGTAGTTTATCTTTGGTCAACGGGAGATCAGTACCTCTCATGAGAATAGATATTTATAGATAGTTTATGATAGTATCCCAATTGCAACTCACAAGGTAGACTAACAAATATTTATAGGTGGTTTGGTAACAGTCTAATTGTATCTGATCCAACAAACTTTGTTAGAATAGATTTTAATATTATTTTAAAAAGTCAATTTTAAATTTAACTTAATTTCAAAATGTCAACTTGCAAAATAATATTTGCATTCACTTGTAATATGAAATTTGAACATTAGATGATATGAGACTATCAATAAGTGTTAAGAAAATGTTAAATTTTATCATAGGTTTCCCTCATTTTGGTTCCAAACCATCCAACATCTTTTATTTCATTTACCACGTTTTGTGGTTGTGATGTTCAATTTATAATGTTGTTGACATATGCTAAAAATTGTTTGACGTTTGAATTTCAAATTTGGGATTTATTGCACAGAAATGAAATATTGCTTTATAAAGTGAGTCTTGCTATTGTAGAACCAAATATGTATGTGTGTTGTGGACAATTGCTAGAATTTTGTTACAGTTAATAGAACATAGAGCAACAGAAGAATATAGAGCAAAGAATAATGAGTAAATGAATACTTCTTATTGGCAGAGAAGGTAAAGCACAGAGTTTATATAAAGTAGAAATAGTTATTGATAAAACAATAACTGTGTAACGAATAAAATTGAAAAAACTACTACTAGTGGGTTTGAATTATACTACAACACTCTTCCTTAATTCAAATTCCACTAATAGAAACAATACCAACACTTCTCCTCAGGAAATCAAATCTTTCACCAACAAAAGCTTTTGTAAACAAATCTACTAGTTGCTCTTCTGTCTTGCAATGAGAAAGCTCAATCCTCCTCTTATTCACCCTATCTCTCAGGAAGTGATATTTCACTTCTATATGCTTGCTCCTCCCATGCTTCACCGGATTATTTGCTAGATTTATAGCTGAGGTGTTGTCTATCCTTAACTTCACGGTGTCCTCCTTCATAACCTTCAATTCTGACAGCAACTCTCTAAGCCAGATACCTTGACATGCTCCATAGCACCCTGCTATATATTCAGCCTCGCAACTGGACAATGCAACTGTAGACTGCTTCTTTGAGCACCACGAAATAGGTGCTTTGTTAAGGAAGAAGATGTACCCTGAAGTACTCTTCCTTTCAACCACATCACCTCCATAATCCGAGTCACAGAAACCAATCAACTTCAGTTCACGATTATTTCTTTCGTAAGGAAACAAAATTCCAGTATTTGCAGTGCCTTTAATGTACCTGATTATATGTTTCACAACAAGCAAATGGCTTCTCCTGGGCTGATTCATAAATCTACTCATCACACCAACGCAATATGCCAGATCGGGTCTGCTGTTGCACAGAAACCTTAGCGATCCAATCATCTGTTTATACAATGTTTCATTTACTGTTTCCTCTGCATCATCATCCATCAGCTTGGCATTCACCTCCATCGGACTTTTCACTGAGTTGCATTGGCTCATCTTGAATTTTTCAAGCAAATCATTCACATACTTGTGCTGATGCATAACTATCCCAGTTGCAGTATGCACAAATTCCATGCCAAGGAAGTAATTGAGCACACCAAGATCTGTAATCTCAAATTCAGTCTGCATCTTCTTCTTAAATTCTTCAATGTCTTCTATGTTTGATCCTGTCACCAAAAGATCATCAACATAAAGGCATATGATCACCAATTTTTCACCCGAGGCTTTAACATACACTCCATGCTCAACAATGCACCTGGTGAAGCCAAGATCAAGCAGGTACGAGTCAATCCTCCTATTCCAGGCTCTGGGTACCTGTTTTAAACCGTATAGTGCTTTGTGCAATCTATACACCATATGTTTTTTACCCCTTTCACTGAATCCAGGAGGCTGTTGCACAAACACCTCTTCCTCCAAAGCCCCATGCAAGAATGCCGACTTAACATCTAGTTGAAACATCTGCCAGTTTCTTTCACATACAACTGCTAAAACTACGCGTATAGTCTCCAGTCTGGCCACCGGAGCAAAAACTTCATCAAAATCCACACCTTGTTTCTGCAGAAACCCTCTGGCCACCAACCTTGCTTTATACTTTGATACACTGCCATCTGGGTTTAATTTTCATTTGAAAATCCACTTTACACCGATACACCGCTTTCCAGGTGGTAGTTCAACAAGATGCCACATTTTGTTCTTTTCGATAGATCGAATCTCATCAATCATCGCTTCCTTCCACACGGGTTGCTTTAAAGCTTCATCAACCTCTACGGGTTCTATTCCAGCTAGGGATGGCAGCGGGTCGGGTTCGGGTCAGATAGTGTGATACCCGAACCCGACCCGCATGTAAAAATATATACCCGTACCCACCCCGCTACCCGCATGAAAAAAATCCGCGGATTTTTTTCAACCCGCGGATACCCGTTAGATATCCGTTTCAACCCGTAATTTTTTTTAAAAATAATATTTTATGATTTTTAAAAAATGTTTAAATTAAATTGAAAAAAAAAACATTATTTTGTCAAACAGAATTAAGATCAATGTTTAAATAATTATTTTATGAAAACAGGTCAAAAATCCATTTCATTCCTTTATTATTAATTTTATTTTTAAAATAGACAGATCCAAACTTTCTTTTTAAATTTTTTTTCATAACCTAAGATGGGCCAAGCCCAAACCCTTTTAGGGTTTCTCCTTTTTCCTTCCCATTTGGTGCAGTACAGGGGAAGTCCCTGGCGGCAGCAGCTTCTTCTACAGCAAACAATAACCCTCATACACCGTAGCCAACTGCTTCCCCAGAACTCGAACAATAATCCTCACACCGCAAGCCACCAAATCTTTTTTTTTCCTCTGAAAAACGAAACAGAAACGGAAAGAAAAAAGAAAGGAAACTTCAAGAATGGGCGGACGCCGGGATCCAAGAACAAACCGAAGCCGCCGATGATGATCACCAGGGAGAGCGCCAACACGCTCCACGCGCACATCCTTGACGAGGTAGGCAGCGGCTGCGACGTGTTCAACAGCGTCGCCAGTTACGTGTGGCGATAGCAATGCGAGATCTGTTTTTTGAGCGGCAGCAACACGAGATCTGTGTTTTGAGCGGCAACAACGCGAGATTTGTGTTTTGAGCGACAACAACGCAAGATCTGTGCTTTGAACGGCAGCAACACCGTGAGACCCTGCGACAATGTTGTTCATCAATGTGGCTCATTAAGGGTTAGAAGAAGAAGTTCAGATATTTGGTGATGATGCTGCTGGTGTGGGAGGGAAGTAATAAGACCCTTCAAAGTGAAATTTAGGGTTTGAGGGAAATACAAAACTCAACAGTTTAAAAAATAATTTAAAAGACCAAGGATAAAATTGTATTTTCATTTTTCCAACCGGGTAACGGGTACCTGCGGGTACGGATAGTGTGATATCCGAACCCGACCCGTTAACAAGCGGGTATTAAAATACCCGCTACCTGTTACCCGCGGGTACCTTTTACCCCCAGGTACTGAATACTCGTAGCGGATTTTATCCGCGAGTACTCGCAGGTACGGGTTTTTATGCCATCCCTAGTTCCAGCCATTAGTGATATATGCATCACATCTCCATCTTCATTTATACCTGCATCTGAATATACTTCATAGTTAGAAAACCTAGATGGCCTCACCGTTTGTCTCCGTGGTCTCTGAGATGTTTCATCCAGACTTCGATTTCCACCAGAGATTTCTTCAGATTCTTCTCTAGTATTGGAATCACTTGACACTCCATGCAACAGGGTCTTCTTCATGCTTGACTGCATATGATTCCAATCACAACACTCATTTTCAAGGATAACAACATCTCTACTCAACACCATCTTCTGCTTTACAGGGTCATACAGTTTGTATGCGCCTGTATTATGATAACCCATAAACACCATGGGATTCCCTTTATCCTCCAACTTAGTGCGCTTTTGCTCTGCTACGTGTGCATATGCCAACGAGCCAAACACCCGCAAATGACTCACAGTTGGCTTCGACCCCATCCATACCTCCAATGGCACCTTGCCTTCAACTCCTTTAGTAGGACATCTGTTAAGGAGATATACAGATGTTGAAACTGCCTCAGCCCAGAATTTGCGTGGCAATTCCTTCTCTTTGATTAGACAGCGAACCATATTTATCACGGTCTGATTCCTTCTTTCCACCAGACCATTATGCTGGGGCATGTATGATGCAATAATCTCATGCTTGATTCCTTCATTTTGACAAAATTCTACAAACACCAGTGAGACATATTCTCCACCTCCGACAGTTTTCAACATCTTCAGCACCTTTCCACTCTCCTTTTCTACTTGAGCCTTGAACCTCTTGAGCACCTCCAAAACCTCACTCTTTTCTTTGATCAGATAGACCCACATCATCCTGCTATGTTCATCAACAAAAGAAAGAAAGTACATGTTCCCTGCCAAAGAAGGAACGTCAATTGGACCGCATACATCAGAGTGCACCACTTCTAGACAATCCTTTAATCTCTTCTTCACACTAGACCGGAAAGGCTTCCTGGTTTGTTTGCCTGTCAAGCATGATTCGCATGCTTTAACTGGTACTGAGACATCTGGTATACCCGAAACCATACCCTTCTCACCAAGCCTCTTCAAGTCTCTGAAGTTCAAGTGGCCAAAACGTAAATGCCACAACCAACTTTCTTCTTCCTTTACCGTTGTTAAACACTGCATAGTTTCAATTGCATCTAAACTCACTTGAAATGTTTTGTTTCTCGATATTGTACTTCTCATAATCAGCTTCTTGTGACCATCAAAGATCTCCATCCTATTGTTGTTTCCCATGACCACAGTGAATCCCCTCTCGATCAACTGCCCGATGCTAAGAAGGTTACATTTCATTCCCGGAACAAACAAAATGTTGGAGATCACTGCCTGTGAACCATTTCTTCGTTTGATGATTATATCGCCCATACCTTCAACCATCAACGTACTGTTATCTACAAATCTTACTCTGCTCTTCTTGGTGCCATCAAAGTTAACCAACCACTCTCGGTTATATGTCATATGGTTCGAGCACCCAGAGTCAAGATACCAATTCTTGGTCAATGGCTCCAAGCTATCCGTAGTTGTCATCACCATCAAAGTCACTGGCTCTGAATCAGATTCTTCCTTCACGAGATGAGCTTCCTTGTTTTGAAACCCCTTCTTCTGTTTACCTTTGCCAGAGAAACATTCAGATGCGTAATGACCCATTTTGTGACAATTGAAACATTCAATGTTTCTCTTGTCTTTCTTCTTCTTCTGCCCGTCTTTGCCTTCAACAGACTCACTTTTTTCTTCTTGTTCCTCAGAATCATTACTATCTTTCTTCCATTTTCCTTTTCCCGACTTCCCTTTCCACTTATTGGAATTCTTTTTGCCATCGCCTTTGTAGTGTTGTACTTTTAGAGCCTGCTCATCAAGCTTGATAGAATTCCTTTCACGCATCTTCATCTTGTGTGCCTCCAAAGAACTCTGAAGTTCTTCTATCTTGAGCTTTTCAATATTTCTTGACTCCTCCATCGCCACCACAATGTGATCGAACTTCTGAGGTAACGATCTCATGATCTTCTCTACTATCATCAGATCGGTAATCGTCTCTCCGCAGCCTTTCATCTGGTTAGCAACTGACAAAACCGTGTTGAAGAAATCACTCACTCTATCTCCATCACCCATTAACAGATGCTCATACTGCCTTCGCAAGGATTGAAGTTTCACCTTTTTTACCTTTTCTCCTCCGGAATAACACCTCACCAGTATACCCCAAGCCTCTCTTGCCGTGGTTGCATTCTGGATTTTCTCAAAATGCGCATCGTCTACGCATTGGTGGATGATGAACAGCGCCTTATCATCTTTCATCCTAAGCTCCTCCTTCTGCTTCTCTGTAAGACCATCAAGACTAGACCCAGACCCCTTTTCTTCCACAATTGCACTGACGTCTTGATACCGGAACAAGACCTTCATCTGTGCACTCCACCTGTTTCAGTTTTTGTCTGTGAGAACAGGGAAGCTTGCAGCAGGATATAAGCCATGACGCCTTCTCTTCTTGCTCAAGAACTCCTTTCTTGACCACCTTCACTATTCGCAACTGCTATCTTCAACCAACACCGTACCACCGTACCACAAGGAACGAAGTTGCAGTCGCACACCCAAGGTTATCGTAACCTCCGCTCTGGATACCACTAATAGAACAGAGAGCAACAGAAGAATAGAGAGCAAAGAATAGTATGAGTGAATGAATACTTCTTATTGGCAGAGAGGTAAAGCATAGAGTTTATATACAGCAGAAACAGTTACTGATAAAACAGTAATTGTGTAACGAATAAAACTAAAAAAACTACTACTGGTGGGTTTGAATTATACTACAACAACAGTAACTCAAATAATAGGAATTTCAAGAAATTTAATTAGCTCAAAGAGCACCAAATCTAAGGAACTCTAAAAAATAAATATTTGTTAGAATATTGATTGATAAAGTATTAGGAATTTAAGGTGAGTTAGAACTCTCACTTGAAAATCAGTAAAAAAAGAATACATAAATTAAAGGAGTCTTAAACCTATTTTATGGAGGTTTTAAATTAGAAGTGATGACTTTGTCTTAAGTGACTTCAACTAACTTCTTCTACTAATGATGTTAATAGCTACTTTAACAAATTTAGTTGGTGCCTATTTGAATTTAAGGTGTGAGAATGAATACCTTTGTTAACTATGGGGCTATATAAATTCTCACTTGATTTTTGTCCTATTGGTAAGTGCTTAAACTAACAATCCTAAGAAAATTTTGTAAAGTGCTGGAAAACTAAAGAGAAGAATTCTAAAAGTCTAAAATCCAGTAAAATACAAACAACCAAATTATATGAAATGTGGAAGCAGAAAGAGGAATTAAAACTACAAATTCAATAAATCTAATTATGTAAAAAAAAAACACATATAAACATATTCAGATTATATGAAATGCGGAAGCAGAAAGACCAACTTCTAGTCACTGTTGCTTGCTTAGCTTATAGTTTTTAAACTTTTGCTCTCAAAACACGATGGTGATGTAAATGAAGTAAAAAGTAGGCTCAATGACCAAAGCAAAGAAGAGTATCCAATTTTATAAAGAACTCCAAAACCATCACAGAGCTTTTTGAACGTTGGAAGAGTTTGTTGCGGGAATCATGACATCTATCCACACGCGTTTGAAACGGTTTGGAAAATGAACCACTTTTAAAAGGATCCTAATTGAAACTGAAGAGAAAATAAAGGGAAAGGATATGGCCATAAAAACCAGAGGCCATTACTTAGTTATAACCTCTCTGCTACATAAATGATAACATTCTCTCACTTTGTCTGTTTTATCAACCATTAAACGTAATAAGAGACCAAATATATGAATCATGGTGACAGTTCCTCTAATAATGAGTATTATCTCCCTTGTATCATGATGTATTAAGTCTTATATCATAAGCTCTTAACTCTAATGAATAAACCATATGTCTATTCTAGTTCACAATTAAATGAGTTTTCTCAAAATAACTAGTTATATCCACAAAATAATTGAGGAAACATTAAATTGGATAAGAGTTTTATCAAAATTAAAGTACTTACAATGATTGTCATATCATGGAACCAAGTCTCATTCGCTTTACATGATCCTTAAAATTCTTTGGTGGCATACCTTTTTAGTTAAAGAATCAACAATCATCAACTCAGTGCTAACGTGCTCAACGATCACTTTCATTTCTTTAACATGTTCTCTTATGTCTAGATATTTAATATCGATGTGCTTACTTCAACTTCCACTTTTATTATTCTTAGCCATAAAAACAACAGTAGAGTTATCACAATACAACTTCAACGGCCTAACAATTGAGTCCACAACTCTAACCCCAAATATAAAACTCTTCGACCATACACCATGTGAAGTAGCCCCAAAATAAGAAACGAACTCAACCTCCGTAGTTGAAGTAGGAGTCAAGGTTTTTTTTTTGCTACTTTAAGATACAACTCCACAAGCTAACATGAAAACATAGCCAGATGTAGATTTTCTGGTATCAGCACAACCATTAAAGTCTGAATTAGAGTAGCCTATCACTTCCAAATTATCAACTCATATATACATGAGCATGAAAATTTTTGTTCCTTGAAGATATGTCATTACTTTCTTTGTAGCTTCCCAATGGTCAACATTTGGATTACTCTGATATCTTCCTAAAACTCCAACTGCAAATGCAATGTTAGGTCTAGTACAAACTTGAGCGTACATAAGACTTACGACAGCTGAAGCATATGGAATATTTTTCATCTGTTTCCGCTCAAGATCATTTTTTGGGCATTGACTTAATTCAAGATTGTCGCCCTTTACAATGGGAGCTACAATTGGTGAACAGTCTTTCATGTTAAATCTCACTAAGACTTTGTTGATATAGGTCACTTGAGACAAACCCACAATACCTCAAGATCTTTCTCTATGGATCTTAATGCCTATGACATAAGATGCCACACCCATATCCTTCATATCAAAGTTCTTTGAGAGAAATTGTTTCACCTCATATAACATACCCTTGTCATTGGTTGCAAGCAAAATATCATCCACATATAAAACAAGAAAACAATTTTTTCTCTCACTAACCTTCAGGTATATACATTGATCCATTATGTTTTCTTCAAAACCAGAAGAAGAGATAACTTCATGAAATTTTAAATACCATTGACGTGAAGCTTGTTTTAATCCATAGATGGACTTATTAAGCTTACATACCAAGTGCTCACTATTTATAGAGAAAAATCCTTCAAGTTGTTTCATGTAAATCTCTTCCTCTAGATCACCATTAAAGAATGATATTTTCACATCCATTTGATGTAACTCAAAGTCAAAATGAGTGTCTCCTTATAATCAATTCCTTCTCTTTGAGTGAATCCTTTGACAACAACTCTTGCTTTATATCTTTCAATGTTACCTTGGGAGTCCTTCTTAGTTTTGAAGACCCATCTACATCCAATGGGTTTTACACCATTAGGCAACTCAACAAGATCCCAAACTTGATTAGATGTCATAGAATCCATCTCATCTTTCATAACATAATACCACAAATTCGATTCCTTAGAACTCATGGCTTGTGAAAATGTTTCAGGATCATTTTTGGCTCCAATTTTATAATCTGATTCTTGAAAATACACTTCATAATCATTAGAAACCGTTGTTCTTTTGATTCTAGTAGATTTTCTTAATGTTGTCTCAACATCTTGATGAGAAACTTGTTGTTCAACATTTACTTGTTGCTCCTCCTCAACAACTTGATCTATATTATCATTCTCAACAATTTGTGGAACTTCAATTATTGGTTGTCTAATACACTTTTGAACTAGAGGAGCGTGAATAATTACCAATCTATCATTTGATTGAGAGGTTTGAGCTTCATAGTGGTCCTTTTCAAGATCAACAATTGAATTAAATCACTCCCACTAATAAAGTAATTTTCAAGAAACTTTACATTTCTTGATTCCACAATCCTAGTGTTATGAGTTGGACAATAAAATCTATACCCTGTGGAATTTTCGAGATATCCAATGAAATACCCATTAGTAGTCCTTGGGTCTAGTTTCTTCTATTGTGGGTTATAAATTCTTACTTCAGACAGACATCCCCAAATGAATACATGTCGTAAATTAGGTTTCGAACATTTGAATAACTTAAAAGGTGTTTTTAAAACAACCTTAGTTGCGCCCGATTTACTATATACACAACCGTCTTAAGTGCTTCAGTCTATAAGAACTGAGGAAGTTTTGTATTACTCCTCATACTTCTCACCATATCCATTAAGGTTCGGTTTCTTCTTTCTGTCACACCATTTTGATATGGAGAGCCAGGCATGGTGTATTGGGCAACAATTCCATGTTCTTGAAGAAATCTAATAAACGGACCAGGTACTTGTCCATTCTCCATGTATTTACCATAGTACTTTCCCCCTCTGTCTGATCTCACAATCTTAATTTGTTTTCCACATTGTAACTCTACTTCGATCTTAAAAACTTTAAAGGCATCCAAGGCTTCATCCTTAGAACAAAGTAAGTACAAATACATGTATCGTAAGTAATCATCTATAAAGGTGATAAAGTATTTTGGACTACTTGCATCCATATCCAGACAACAAATATATGTACGAATAATTTCTAGTAAACTTGAACTCCTCTTAGCACCTCTTTTGGATTTATTAGTTTGCTTTCCCTTAATACAATCCACACAAGTCCCAAAATCAGCAAAATCTAAAGTACCAAGTACTCTGTCATTTATTAATCGTTTAATTCTCTCAATTGAGATATGTCCCAATCTTCGGGGTTATAATACAGAAGAACCCTCATTCATACACATCTTTTTAACCCAACACTCCATCTAAAGTAGCGTTGTTTATTTATTTAAAAGAGTAAAGACCATCGTGTAATTCCCCAAAGCCAATAACTTTGGATTTATTCAATAAAGTAAAACCATAATCCATAAAATTAAAGGAAAAATCTAAAGGTGCAAGTTGTGAAATAGAAATCAAATTCTTGCTAAAACTAGGAACATAAAAAGTATTTTCTGAAAATAAAATAAAACAACTATTTAAAAATAAATTGCATGTCCCAACGACTTCTACACATGAACTCATATTGCTTCTTGAATATATGCATTGCTCACTTCTTATCGGTTTCCTTAGGTTTTCCATACCCTACAAGGTATTAGAAACCTGGATTGTAGATCCAAAATCAATCCACCATGCGTTATGACTAAAACTAGTCATATTAGATTCATAACAGACAAAAACAAACAAATTACCTTTCTTTTCAAGTCAATCCTTAAACTTTGGACATTCCTTTCTCATGTGTCCCTTCTTTTTACAAAAGAAACACTTGGACTCCTTTTTAATAACTGGTTGAGCAGGAATCTTTCCCTTCTTATTAAGTTGGTTATTCTTATTCTTAAAAGAAGTGGTCAAGTCACCTTTTCCCCTTCTTCTATCAATATCCTTTCTTCTTCTTGAAGATACATGGTTAATAATTCATTAATAGACCACTTATCCTTATATGTGTTGTAAGAGATTTTAAAGCGGGAATAATGGTGAGGCAAAGTGCAAAAAATATAGTGTACTAGGAAAGAATCAGACATGATAACTTTCAAAGCTTTTAGTTGAGGTACAATGTCCCTTATACACATGATATGATCACATAATCCCTTAATTCCAATGAGCTTTAAGGATGAAAACTACATTATAAGGGTGATGGCAAGAGATTTATCAAATGTGGTAAATTTCTCATCAATAGCCCTTAGTAAATCCTTGACATTCTCATACTATTCAACTGAACCCCGGATCCCAAAAGAAATGTTGGTCTCCCATTTTTCATAAAGATCAACTGCATCTAAAGTGCTAGTCTCAGTAATACTTGATGGTTCTGGTTTCCTAATAACATAGTCAATGTCCATCCAGCCTAAATGAAGAAGAACTCTCTCCTTCCAAACCTTATGGCTAGGGATGACAACGGGTCGGGTCAGGCACGAATAGTGTCTACCCACAACCCGACCCGCTGGATAAAATTGTACTCGCTACCCGTCCCACTACCCGTTGGATACCCACATTAAAAAAACCAGCGAATTTTTTTCAACCCGTGGGTACCCGTTGGATACCCGTTTTCAACTTGCGAATATTTTAAAAATATTATTTTATAAGTTTTTAAATGAAATTCAAATTAAACTGCAAAAAAAAAATACAAATAATATTTAAAATATATCCAAAACATATATCCAAGTAAAGTTAATGGATAAATAAATAAAAGTTAAAACTTAAATTAAAATTAATACAAACTAATAGTAAAAAATATATCCAAATACAAGTAATTTTAAAACTAATTGTTCTAAAAATAACACTCCAAGATTTATGTTTATTCTCCCAATTAATTCCTAAAACAAATAAATATAAATAAAGTCATTAATCAATGACAAATTGACACTATTAATAAAATTAGATTAAAATATTATTACCAAAACTACTAACATCATCATCATTTATCTCCTCTAGTATTGTATTAAGCTTCATGTTATCCACTTTCAATTTTGAAGAACCTGAAAAAGGAAAATAAATTCATTTGTCATAGTCAATCATTTGAATGAATATAAATATGTAATTTGAATTGTTCATTTAATTACCTTGTATGTCACTCCATAGCCAATCTTGAACACACATCAATGCCTCTAAAGTGTCTGGGTGTAATCTACTTCGATGTGGAGTAAGAAATCGGCCACTAGTACTAAAAGAAGACTTAGAAGCAATTGTTGAGATAGGAATGGCTAGAAAATCTCTTGCAATCATTTGTAAGATTGGATATTTTAATCCATTAGTCTTCCACCAAATTAAAATGTCAAATTCTTAATCAGAATCTGGTAGTGTCGGTTCCTCCAAGTAAAAATCAAGTTCTAACTTATAATTTGATGGTTCACTTTTCTTTGCAATCTGATGTTTTGCAAAATCTCTCCTTCAAGCATCTTTTCTTCCATCAACAATTTGGCTTACATTTATGTTTGGATTTTGACATGAAGAAAATGATTTCTTACCTTTCATGAACATTTCATACTCTCTTACCAAGTCCTTAAAAAGAATCTTCACCTTTTCAATTTCACAATCAAATTCATTGCCATATATATGAGGGAAAAAATAATCCAACAAATCAATTTTGTACCTGGGATCTAAGACAATACCTATAGCCATGACTCCACTGATCACACTTCAATACTAGTTAAACTTTAAAACCATAGATGCAACCATTTGGTGAATAATTGAATTAGGAGAGTTAAGTCATTCCATCAAAGCCAACTTAATTCCACATACCTTTGGAATGAAAATGTTGGCAGTTGGATAAGAAGAACCAGAAAACAAGAGTGTCACATTATAAAATATTTCCAACTTTTGGAAAATTTCATTTGCCATTTGCCAATCATGTGCGGTAGGCAAAACTTTATATTGACTCTCTCGTTGTGATAAAAGATTAAATACATCTTTGTATTGTATGGCTACTTGAAGCATTAAAAATGTAGAATTCCACCTAGTTCTGCAATCAACAACTAATTTTCTTCTAAATGGAATATTCAATTGTGCACATGTCTCAATAAATTTCTCTTCTCTTTTAGGTGTAGTTGTCCAAAAATTAGCACTTTTTCTGACCTTTTCAATGACATTAGTAATTATGGACAAACCATCCTTCACAATCAAATTCAATATATGTGCACAACATCACATGTGAAACAATTGGCCACCCAAAATAAGTGACCTAGGTGAAATCTTGTCTAAAATGCAATCAATCATAGCATCATTCGTATTGCAATTATCAACTGTCAAAGTAGAAACTTTTCTATCTAGATTCCAATCCATTAAACATTCAACCAACAATTTAGCAAGAACTTGACTAGTATGAGGAGCAGATACATACATAAACCTAAAATTGAAAGTCATATTTTATTAATTTAGTGAAGAATAATATTAATATAAAAATTACACTTAAAATAGAGTATATTATAGTGTTATTACCTCATAAGTCGACTTTGTAGTTGTTATAGTCATGTAGCCTCTATTTTGATTACTAGTAGTCCACATATCAATTGTAATTGCAACTCGACTTTTAATCTTTGACAACAATAATTTCAATTTCTCTTTTTTGGCATTGTAATCCTTCATAATATCCTTTTTAAGGTGTTTCGAGAAACCACTTTAAATAGAGGTTGTACAGTAGCACAAAATTCTTTAAAGCCTATGTGATCAACCATTGACATTGGATACTCATGTAGAATTATCATCTTACGGAGTGCATCTCTAGCAATTTTTTGATTAAACACATAATTGCCAACAACTACAGTTTCACCACCTTCTTTATGAGTTTTTAAAAATGATTGTCGGATGTCCCGTGTTGTTCGAAGCTTGCAACTCTTGAAATGGTTTCTCAAATGTGACGTACCTTGTTTTGCCTCATCTAGAAGACTTTTGGAACAATAATTGCACATCGCTCTCCATTTCCCGTCTACCTTTTGTTTCTTAAAGTGGTTCCAAACATTTGACAATAATCTTCTCGAGTTAACAGTACTAGTTGAACTTTTAGTTTTATTTGAATCTACAGGAACATCTTTTTGATTTGAATCTCCTACACTAGGTTCTATAAATTGTCTTTGTTAGCCATCTTCTATAGGAAAAAATGTATCTTGCAAAGACATCCTAAAAATAATTATCAACATAAGTTCCTCAGTTTTGTAACTTATTCCATTCTATAATGAGGCTCAAGTAACATACAATATATTATATAGCAAATCTATATAAACTTATGGGTTTCCTTTATCTATTTTTATTTAAATATCTTTTCTGGAAGTCGTTAATTTCGAAATTTAATAAATGTTAGACAAAAAATTATTTTAGAAAATAAAATTTAAAACCAAAACAAACAAACCCTTTTATTTATCAAAGTGCAATTTACTTATACTTGTGGTTGTGGCAGCAAAAGAAACAATGTTTATCTCTTAACTGACAACTGATATTATTTTCAATGATTTCTAAATATCAATTCCGTAATAGTGTCTGATTACATGTTTCTTTTATCGATAAATCTTGTGTCACAATACCTGAACCTTCCATAAATGAAGTAAATCGTGGGTTGTCATCTCTAGTTTAGAGACTTAATATGTAGCTAGTCTATAATAATGACGCAAGGAAATAATAATATTCAGGATCATACATTTTAAATATATAATATGGTCTACTACTTGTAGTATAATATCTATGTTTTTTTGTTGTTGTTTGTAATATCTGATAGTTTAGGTTGTTGTTTTGACACTGAATGTAATTATGTTTTCACTAAAATTGTAGCTCTATAGAATGTTTTGATGTGTTCACAAGTTCAACTTTTCAGTTGATTTGACACGAAATAATGTAAATCATGTTTTCACTGGAACTGTTTGAGTTCTTTTTACAGTAAATAATGTAATCATGTAGAAAGGCCAATAAATCTTCCTATTGTAGCTAGCGCAAAGAACTCACTTGAAGTATTCCTACTTGCTGCAAACTTGTTTAAAATAGTCTTGAAGAGTATTGGATGATTCAAGTTCAAAGGCTTTTAACAACAATTCCACATTCTGAAAACAAAATTCTACTTTAGATTTTGTCACATTCTTTGTTAATCGCTAAATTAATAAATAAATAACTAAATAAAAGAACAGAAAATGCGATTGTTACAGTAGCCAATGATCCTCAGAAAGAATTTAGTATACACTAATTACATTTTACATGTACATTTCTGGACATGATTATGCGGTTTAACGCATTTAAAAAATGGCCTTTGAGCATTACGCTAGCCTTTAAGGATAACTCCAAGGTTACTAAGAAAACTATCTAAGTACAACAACTATCTTGTACAAAAACCTGGATCATGAATCATAGTTTACTAGTATTAATAAATTATTGCATGTACATCACTTTTACAATGATCCACCAGGCAAAACAGATCATGCAGTGGATTCACCTTCCCTCCTGAATAACTCCTGTAATATCATCAAATAAAAGTTATATTCTGCAACTTCAGCTATGTATTTTTAATTATACCAAACAAGGAAAAACTTATGTCAGAAAAACATCTCATTGTAGAGCTATGAAATTGGAAAGTCCAATATGCTTTAATCCTTAAACTCGAATATTTGACTAAACCCCGTGGTGAAGAAAGAACACAACTTTTACTTTAAGAATATGAATTGCAATTCAATTTTTCCTTAACAATCCTCTATTTCAAGTTTTATATAGTTGACAGTTCCTCTGTATTCCTACCGCTTCAAACAACCTTACTGACTTTTGTTAAAATACTCTTCATCGAGCCAATAACACAAACACGTGGGCTGCTTCAGATTAAATGCACAAGATAACCAAACTAAAGTAATTGCAGCACCATTGAACCCACCCTGCAGACACAACATGTGTAAACAAAACAATGCACCAATACTCATTGTGTCTCGACCAACACATTAAATAAAGAGTTGTCGTAGCTACTTCAGCTGGATCTAGTTCCTCTTCGCTACTTCAGCTGGAACATTCATTTATCAATGATTTTTGCATAACAAAAGCACTAGAGAATTACATAGAAGACAAGAAACAACACTAGAGAAGAGACTAACATGAGAATATAACCATCAACAACAGTGAGAAAAAAACATAGTGTATAAGAATAAAACAGAGAAAGAAAGAATGTATAAGAATGCAAAATCAGAGAAGAGAAGAGAAAGGGTTAATTTTGTTTTTGGATTTCAACTTTCAGAGAAGAAAAAGGTCAGCATTCAGGATTTCGCAAGTTAGGGTTTGAAGAACTTGACAACAGAGGCAAAGAGTATTCGAACATAGTGTGAAAGTAAGAAAACTTAGCACGGTACCCGCGGGTACGGATAAAATGATACTCGAATCCGACTCGGGTTTTAAAATACCTCCTACTCACGGGTACCTCTTACCCGCGTGTACTAAATACCCATAACAAATTTTACCCGCGGGTACAAATTTTTTTGCCATCCCTGATTATGACTATAACCTTTCAACTCAGGAATACCACACTTGACATCAGAAATATTCACAGATTGAGAAACTACAAATTTAAAAATCATGTTCATTATGATAATTTGATACAAAATAAATGTCATGTTTTATCAATGCAAACATGTTTTTATCAATGAATCTATTAACATAAAACTTGCTTGTAGGTTAAAGTCTTACTCAATTAGACTCATTAATTATGTCACATTTTCTAATTCTTGTGAAAAAATTAAAAATTATAATAAATATTTTATCCTAATTAATCATACAAATGTAAGAAAATTCTAATAGGTATATTTCATCACATTACATATAATTAATTACGGTTAATGTTTCATTGAAGTGACCTTTATAATATAATTCTAATAATTAAAGATATTGTGCCTACTCTCTTATTCTTAAAAATTATATTTATCACTAAACATTAATATTCTCTAAAGGTGTTAACAAAATAAAATATAAAAATCATATGATAAACATATAATACTAAATTTATTATACTAACATTAAATATTAGCATAAATTATACATATCTTTTTTTAATTTTAATTTAATTTAATTGCATGTATAACAATAGAAAAATGCTTTTATATATATATATATATATATATATATATATATATATATATATATATTTATTTATTTATTTATTGTACATAGAAAAAACAAGTATCAATTAAGAACCAGAAGGAAAGAAGAAAAACAAAACTAAAATACGTTTCTTATAAATGAAACATACTTAAGAGAATATAAATCATTCTCTTCTTTAAGAGGTTCAAAATGAAATATGAAAACAAAATGTGTTTCAATCATATGCAACCTTTAACTATGTCCCAAAGGAAAAAATGCGTTTCAATTATCTGCAACCTTTAGCTAGGTCCTAAAGGAAACCGTGTACCAAAAGCATACACAAAACGATACCCGATGGTTTTAGCATAAAAACATGAAAAAGCAGCATTTCATCATAGAAACTTCACAAAACGTTTTCTTCTTTCTACCCGGTTTCAAAACAATTATCAAGATTAAAAAACCCAATATGCAAAGGGTGAACCAGACAAGGGAGATGATAAACATTGCTATGATACCAAATGAAACAATTTAAACTACAAATTCAATAAATCTATATATGTCAAACAAACACATAAACATATTCAGATTATATGAAATGTAGAAGTAGAGACTAACCTTCAACTATTATTGTCTGTTTGTTTAACTTCTAGTTTCTGAACTCTTGCTCTTAAAACACGATATGATGATGTATATAAAGTAAACAATAGGCTCAGTGACCAACTCAAAAAAGAGTATCCAATTTTATGAATAACTCCAAAACCATAAGAGATTTTTTTTAACATTAGAAGAATTTGTTGAGAGAATCACGACACCTATCCACACACGTTTGAAACGGTTTGAAAAAAAGAACCACTTTCAAAAGGACCCTAACTGAAACTGAAGAGAATAATAAAATTATTAATATCTTAAAACAATAACTTTTAGATAAGATGGATAAAATTTTATTCACTTGAAACTAATTCAAATAGCTACAAAGCTAAATTATAGATTGTGAATAAATTGTTCAATATTATGATATTAAGAGATAAGACTTAAAAAGTTTAATGATTCTATAATTACAATTTTAGAAAGTAATCTATATGATACAATAAAATTATATGTACAAATTTAGATAAAATCGTTGACGAATGATCAAGTTTAACACAAATAATTTATAACATTTATTATAAAGTTACAAAAATAAATTATAATTATAAAACTTTAAGATCTTCACTAATGGAACAATACTGGTAGAAGTCAATCTTAAAAAATTATCTATAATACTTCAAAAAGATTAAGTCATAAAGAAGTGATAAGTAAAACCCATAAAAAAATATTATTAAAAAATATAATTGAAGAAAAAAAATTTTATAATGTTCAAATAAAAGAAATAGTGCAATAAGTAGAGGAGAACCTTTTAAAATAGATAAAAACGGAATCAGAAAATATTTTGAAACTGATTACAATAAAAGAAAAGAGAAATTGGTATTTTAAACATTAAAAAAAACTACAAACAAAAAAATTTTAGAGAAAGAATTTTATAATTATCTTATCAAATATATATATATATATATATATATATATATATATATATATATATATATATATATATATATATGGGGTTTGCTAACTTGCATACGTCTGTTTTTCAGTTGATATATTTTAACAATGTGTATCGGGTTTCAGTAGACAAAAATACGCTTATATATTATGAATTCTAAATTTTAAGCTTAAGGATATTTTAATAATTTTTATTCTCAAAATTTTTTTTAAAAAAAAAACCCAAACCTTTACTCATCTCTCTCATTCCTCTCGACCATTTCTCTTTCATCTCTTTACTCCAACATTTTCTCTGTCATCCCTATTGTAGCGCCAATTGAAAAAAATCAGAAACAGTCTTATTTTAATAATTTTCATTCTCAAAATTAAAAAAACAAAAAGAAATCTCAAACCCTTACTCACCTCCTTCATTCTTCTCAACCCTTTCTCCTTCATCTCTCTCACTCCAACATTTTCTCTGTCATCCTTGCACTAGTCCCAACTGAAAAAACATTAAGTTATTAAGCAATTTGCTTTTGTAAAAAGTTAAATCATTGGCATATTCGCCTTCCGAAAAGGGTTCATTCAAGATCTTTTTAATTTCATTATCTTCACAATATATATTACAGCCGACGGGCACGACTTGCATCAAGACTTATGAACATCATTCCTTTACATTCTAAGACTACTACGTAACATTACTAAGTGGCCATTTAATTTTTTTGGTAGAAATTTATTAACTTGTTTTCCTTTATAAAGAAAAAACAAATCAAATACAATAAAATTCTCAACGATAAAATCAAACAATAAAAATTCTAAATCCTAAAATTTTATTTAAAATTATATAAAGAAAAAATTAGGTGCTTTAATTTTTTTATTTATGTAAGTATTTGTTTTCTCTAACAATTTTATTCACCTATTATTTACATTTTCCAGTACAGCAGTAAACGCAAACAACTAGTTATTTGTTATGTCATAATCATTATCATATTTTCTTAAAATATGAAAAAGAGTGTATCATTTTGTTAGTGTAAAAATATATTTAAATAATAATTAATTGTAGAAACAAGGAATAATTACTCACTAATCTCTAAAATATAGGGGTTATTGGTTATTGGTTGCTCCTTTGTTGTATCATTGTATTCATTTTTTAATCTGGAAATTTTTTGGTCATGGAGATGAGAGAAAAACAAATTAGATAAGTGGGGAAAGTGGATTAGGATTAGGCAAGTGTTTCTGTTTTTTTTCAATTGGGGCTAATGGAGTGAGAGAGAAAGGATTCAGACGAATGAGAGAGGTGAGTAAGGGTTTGAGGGGTTTTTTTTTTTAATTTTGAGAATAAAAATTATTAAAATACCCTTAAGCTTAAAACTTAGAATTCATTATATATAAAGGTATTTTTGTTTACTAAAACGCGGTATGCTAAAATGTACCAACTGAAAAACATATATATATATATATATATATATATATATATATATATATATATATATATATATATATATATATATATATATATATCATTCTTTATACAATATTATTTTTCTACTTTTTAAAATTAAAATAATTATTTAGCCAACTTTCTTAAACTAAAATACTTTTATAACAAAGAATTAACAATCAAAATAAATAAAAAAGTATATATAATAAAATTATGAAAATTATTTATATTTATTTTTATAATTATAACTTTATTAATGTTTTTTCATAAAAAAAAAGTGATTTATTTGTGTATTAAATAATGAATGCATTAGTTAATTATATTATATATTTAAGAAATTTAATATTTTAACTTTAAATATTTTTTTATTTAATTATATGAATATTTTATGTTTCTAATCTTAAACTCTATATAATATTTTCTTTAAAATAATTTGCAGAAGTCATATTTAAACGATAATTTTTTTTTACGGAAATCATAATTATACTTAGTCGAAACTATGAATTTTAAGCTCAAAATATTGAAATTTTCTTTCCTTTTAATCAGTGAAAACATATATTTTGATTGTATATGTTTATACTCATTTTAGCTAAATAAAAAATAATAAAAATATTATTATTATAAATAAATAAAAAACTTGCATAATTTTATTATAAATAGTTATTTTAATTTTAAAAAATAGTCAAAAAAATTAATTAAATTTAAAAAACGGTCATTTAAAAATTAAAATAGATAAAAATTATTTTAGTTTAAAAAATATATTTAAAGAGCCAAAATTAAAAAAGAAAAAATTGTGTACCTAAAATACGCTTATATATAGTATAGATTTTAAAAATGCATTTTTTGTTTTAAATTCCCACCCAATTTTCATTATTATATAAGAGACTAACCTTTCCTCAGAACGCACGTTACTGATTCAAGAGCAGAAGGTTTCTTGTTCATAGGGTTTACACTCCAACATTGTTCGTGAGTATTCCTTTTCACTCTATCATTTTGTGTTTAAATTCTTGTCTGAATGCTCACTTTGTTACCATTTTTTTTTATTATCAAAATTTTTTTATTTTTCTTATGAATTAAACAAATGGATCTTCCAAATAACTGCAGATTCAGGTTTATCCATGGCCACTGAACCAAAAGCAGCCACCGAGGACGTCAAGATCGACCTCTTCGAAGACGATGATGAGTTTGAAGAGTTTGAAATCAACGAAGGTAAATTTTCCATGTAAATCTCGTTTACCCTGTTTAGGTTTTTTATTTTTGTTTCTGGAATGTTTTACATTTGAAATTTGGAATCAGCTACCTGACGACGTTTTGATCCGTAAGGAATCATCAAAGTTAATGCTTCAGAAGCTTTATTTTTTAGTTAGTTTACTACATCGAAAGACAGGTGCTGCCATGGAATGATACATAGACAAATAATAATTCTCTGAATTTGGGGCTACTCAATTAATTAATTAATTTTAGGAGATTCAGCATTTGAAAGAAAAACCAATAATAATAAAAAAGAATATCTTTTAGGGATTTCTGAACTTTCTCACAAATTTATGTTAGCATTGAAGGTACATTTTGTTATTTGCTATATGGTTTGTTATTTGTGTAGTCTACTATTGTGTATGATTTTTTATTTGTGTAGTCTACTATTGTGAGCAAAGAATCTATAGCTTGCTTCCGCCACTGTGGTTCATCTCTATAGCTTGCGCTCAACCTTGCTAGTCTGTTCCTTTATTGCTGTTCTCCTTGCTTCTCTGTTCTGTTATTATGGTGCCTCGTCTACTCTATGCAATATGAAACTCCTCTTTTTTTTTTTCCCTCTACTTTGGATTTGTTACGATTATTAGTCAGACTCTTTGGCTTTGATTCGTTTATTTCATTTAAAACCTACATTTGTTATTTTCTGTCTTTGTTTATTTGGCTGAATAGTCTTTCTAGTCCTTGAAAGTATTTGTCATCTTCTTGTTAATCCTTAAAAGCCTCTAAATTAAAAATCAGTACTCTAAAGTAAGATTTGTCTTTCCCGTTAGTCCTTTGTAACGAAGTTAGTTTGTCATTGTGACATATTAAGTGAAACATCAGCTCCACTTGTCATGCCAAGTTGAGATCAAGGTGGCAGCTGACATATCACTTAATGTGTCTTGTTAGCAAACCAACTCTAGTATGAAGAATCTTACTCTAACATACCAAGTTTTAATTTTTCTGCTTTTAGCGACTGACTAGAGGATAGCATACACTTTTAAGGATCCGAAAAACTATACAGCCTTGTTCATCTCCTATTTTCCAGAATGTTTGATTTAGTTTTTTTTCTCCTTTTCTAAGGAGCTAGGTTAGCTTGTGAGTTAATTATGTTCTGTATGTTGTCTGACTGGTTCCTTGTTGTCTTAGATCTTTTAGTTATGACATATAGATATATGAATTTGAACCTTTGGTTTAAACTTAGTTCATTGTTATCATTAACAATATACTTTTCTTACCCTGTCATAATTATCACATGTATATATTTGTGTTAATTTTGTGTCTTTTGGGAGGATCTTACAATCCGTATTACGATCTTGGTTTTCACATCATTGATGTGTACCATGTGTGTTTTGATACAGTGGTCTCAGTGGAGAGATTATATTTAAAAAGTTGGCTCTATATCATCAAAACCTATAAATGCAGGCAGTTTTCCTCTTACAAGATAACTATGATTTATTTTTAAAAGTTGGCTCTGTGTCATCAAAATCCTCTAAATTCGGGCAGTTTTCCTCTTCTATACAAAAGCTATGGGGCTTTTTTGGTTGGTTACTTAAAGAATCATCTGCAATACTTGGTTATTTTACACAAAAATTATTTTACGTAAGGTTGGTTGATGTTCATTTTATTTTATGTTGATTGTGTGGATGTTATGGTGTACATTTTGGGCTCAAGAAAATTTCTTTTGATTGAGATGTATTTATGGACCACTTACGGCATGCTATCGAACCTTGTGGTATTGTTATGGGGCTAAAATTTCCTTTCCCTATTTGATGTAATGGTGGTGAGCTTTGTAGTTACAAGCAACGTGGGATACATGGACAGGGTGAAAGGACTTCATGCAATTTAACAATTACAATTTAATAATTGTAAGTTGAAAATGAGACTAATTATTATTCTCAAATCATGAAAAAATACATTCTCAAACCTTCTATTTGTAATAATCTAGTTATCCTAAAAAGGGAAATAGGGAAACTAGGAAACCTAGGAAAAAATAAAATAAAATAAAATATTATGTATCTATTTCCTCTAATTAGGAAGATTCTATAGATATTATCCCATATTACAACACTCCCCCTCAAGTTGGTAAATGAATATCAATCATTCCCAACTTGCCTACAAGATCTTGGAATCTACTCGGAGGAAACCCTTTCGTGAAAATATCTGCTATTTGAAGTTCTGTAGGAACATGAGTTGTAATCACAAAACCTCTGTCAAGATTATCTTTGATGAAATGTCTGTCAATTTCAATGTGTTTGGTTCTTCATGTTGTACAGGATTATGGGCTATGCTCATAGCAGACTTATTGTCACAGTGTAGTTGCACCGGGTGCTCCACTCTGACTTTCAGATCATCCAAGATGATTTTCATCCAGAGTCCTTCACACATTCCTTGAGCAAGGGCTCGAAATTCAGCTTCTGCACTAGAACGGGATACTCTACCTTGCTTTTTGCTTCTCCATGTTACCAAACTATTTCCAAGAAATACACAATACCCAGAAGTAGATTTTCTGTCAGTAATAGAACCTGCACAGTCAGCATCAGTATATATCTTCATATTCAATGTCTCTTCCCTTTTGAATAATAGCCCCTTTCCTGGACTTGACTTCAAGTATTGGAGAATTTTGTCAACTGCTTGCATATGTCTCTCTCTTGGATCATGCATAAATTGGCTCACTACACTAACTGCATAAGCAATGTCTGGTCTTGTGTGTGATAGATAAATCAATTTTCCCACCAATCTCTGATATTGGGCCTTCTCTACAGGAGCACTTTCTTCACTTCCAATTCTGTGATTCTGTTCTATAGGAACAATTGAGGTTCTACATCCCAACTTTCCTGTTTCTTTGAGGAGATCAAGTACATATTTCCTTTGGGAGATGAAAATTCCATTCTTGGAGTAGGCAACCTCTATCCCAAGAAAATATTTGAGTTTTCCTAGGTCTTTCATTTCAAATTGAGCTGCCAATTTTTCTTTTAATGCCAATTTTTTTGTTTCATCATCTCCTGCAATAATCATATCATCCACATAGACAAGCAATAGAGTGAGTTTACCTGTAGTGGAGTGCTTTATGAATAAAGTATGATCTCCTTGGCTTTGTCTGTATCCCAGGGAAACCATTGCTTTTGTAAATCTTCCAAACCATGCTCTAGGGGATTGCTTAAGACCATACAATGCTTTCTTCAGGAGACATACCTTGTTTCTTTCATTTTTCACTTCAAAACCTGGGGGAATCTCCATGTACACTTCCTCATCTAGATCTCCGTGAAGAAAAGCATTCTTCACGTCCAGCCGGTGTAAGTCCCATCCAAAATGGGCAGCCAAAGCGAGAATAACTCGAACTGTATTCATTTTTGCCACTGGGGCAAATGTCTCCTCATAATCAATCCCATATGTTTGGGTATGTCCTTTTGCCACCAATCTAGCTTTATATCTTTCTATTGTCCCATCTGCCTTATGTTTCACTGTGAATATCCATCTACACCCTACTGCCTTCTTGTCTCTTGGCTTATCAACAATCTCCCAAGTTGAATTTCTTTCTAATGCATTCATCTCTTCTTTCATGGCTTGATTCCAATGTTCAAGTTTCATGGCCTCTTGGATTGAGGTAGGAATTTCTGTGGCATCAATGGCAGCAATAAAACTTTTGTGCTTATCAGAGAGATTGTTAGTGCAAACATACTGAGAAATAGGATATTTAGCACATGATCTTCTTCCCTTTCTCAATGCAATGGGTAAATCCTCAATAATACTTACCTCCTCCTCATTGATATCTTCAAGGATCCTCACCTCCGGATCAGACAATTTTTCTTGCTCTAGAGTCGAAGTGGGTTGTTCTCTTCTTGCATACTTTTTGCCAAAAAAATTGTCTTCTTCTTCTTCCTCACTGTGGACTATGGTAACCTCATTGCTTAGGTCTTGGGCATCCTGCAAAGACAAACATGGTAATGACAAGAAGGAGAGTTCATCCACTTCAAGTGCTTTCTCCCCCTGAAGTGATGGACTGACATAAAAGGATTTTGTTTCATGAAAGGTGACATCCATGGTAATAAAGACGCGACGACTCTGAGGATGATAACATTTGTACCCTTTTTTATTAGAAGGATACCTAATAAAGACACATTTAAGAGCTCTAGGATCTAATTTACCACGGTTAGGAGGATCTAATTTGGCAGCATCTGTTTTACACATCTTCATTGCTTGGATCTGATCGAGTTGCATCCAAAGGCCATTCAGGATCCCGTAATATTCTGATACGGAAAGGGAGCCTTGTGTGGTAGTAAATATCCTGTTCTTGAGATCATGGATAGCAGCAAGATTCTTTTTTAAAGAGAAAGTACTCTGTAAATCATCCCATATTTCTTTAACAGAAGAATGAAACATATAATTTTTCCTTATCTCGGGAGCCATGGATTGCCATATCCAAGTCATAATTAATGAATCTTCATTATCCCAAATTGAAAAATTTTTGTCTTCTGGTGCTGGTCCTCCTCCATGTATATGATCAAGTTTTGAGCGACTCTTGAGAATTCTCAAAATAAATTGGCTCCATTGTAAGTAATTCTGACCCTCCAACCATGAGGTATTTCCTATATTTGGTAGGTCATTAGGTACCCCCAAACGAATACTTTTTTCGTCAGACATCCCGTACCCAAGAAAAAAGAGCAAAAACTTCAAACTCAGATCTACTCAAATAAAGGCCAAATGGGTCGTTACCAACCCTAAGAACAGAAACAGGAGGCTCCGGCGACCTTTCTATGACAGCGATGGTGAATGGGTTTCACCGAGAAAGAAGGAGCAAACGAAAAAGTCAGATCTACTCAAATACAGTCCAAATGAGTCGTCACCGACCCTACCAATGGACTCAGGGGCCTCCGGCGACCCTGTCTGTGACGGCGGCGGCGAGTGGGTCTCGCCGGAGGTAGGCGCGTGGGCTACACGCGCCGGCGACGGTGGCGGCGCGTGGCGGCTCCGTTCACGGAGCGACTTCCGGCTCTGTGATCGCCGGTGTTGGGCGCACCTTTCTGCCCTATCGACAACCCCAACCGGCGACGGCGGCAGCGGTGTTGGTCGGACAGTGGCGGCGGTGCGGCTTGTTGCAGCGGAATCTAGCCCCTAAGATCAGGAGCTCTGACACCAAGTTGAAAATGAGACTTATTATTATTCTCAAATCATGAAAAAATACATTCTCAAACCTTCTATCTGTAATAATCTAGTTCTCCTAAAAAGGGAAATAGGGAAACTAGGAAACCTAGGAAAAAATAAAATAAAATAAAATATTATGTATTTATTTCCTCTAATTAGGAAGATTCTATAGATATTATCCCATATTACAACATTGTAACATTGCAACCCGTAACTCCCACGCCCTACAATAACACTTAAAATTTCTAGGTGTACATGTACAGCACGCCCCACATTGAAGCAAAACACACTATGTTCCCCTTTTTTTGTGCTTGATATGAACTAGAACTCATGTGCATATTCCATTCTGCTTTAACATTTTCAGCCATACTCATTGGATTTGAGATGAGGCTTTGGTCTGTGATGAGTGAGCTCTTCATGCTGCTGATCCTGTTTCCCGTTAGCAATGAACACTTAGTGTGCAGATATTATGTAATTGCTTGAATTATTTTGTTTTCTTTCATTTCTGGTGATGGTATTTGGATTAGAAACTGCATATTCAACTTGATTTGTTGAGGGTGTCATTCTAATGTTTCTTCTTATTTCTGTTGCAATATATTGTTTTACAACTTTCAGAGTGGTATGACAAGGAGGAAGGAAAGGAAGTGACTCAACAGTGGGAGGATGATTGGGATGATGATGATGTCAGTGATGATTTCTCTCTCCAATTGAGAAGGGAATTGGAGAGCAACACTGAGAAGAACTAAATACTGATGTAACTGAAAATTATGCCTTGTTAGGAAGGAAATGTAAGACAGCAGGAACGCAACAGGAACATAATATTCCGGTTTTTGAATATCTGTGTAGAAGTTATTGAGTATTTGTACTTAAATTGAACTCTGCATAATTTGGTGACGATTCGCTTATTTTCATTTTGGGGTTGGGTGTGTGCTTGTCTATGAACAATTCTCGCCGACTGCACTTTCTTCATTTTCTTGCCTTTCCTCTTCTTCCAAACTTGGTTTTCGTACACGAGAATAAATGTTAACAGAAAAGCCTGGAAAAAAATTAACTAAGGCAGCATTTGGTAAATGACTTCATATACGTTATGGTAATTTTTTATTTTGTGGGTATACTAATTCTTTCAGTAAGCTTAAGTTATTTTCAAACGCTCCCAAGTTTGACACTTCTTTTAGGAATAAAAGTTTATCTGTTTGATTCAGTTTTAGTTTTCAGTCGTGGACAAAGTAAGAGGGGGTGAGAGTGAAATTGAGTTTAAAAAGAAAGTGTTTGATAAAAGGGTACAGGATTGAATCAAACCAGACTGATATCAATAGAAAATGAAGTTGTAGCAATAACATAAAATATATATGTTTGATTGCTTGAATTAAATTGAATTGAAAGCAACCGAAAACTGAAGTCATGACTAGTCTCTTCTGAAACTATTGCAGAATCAGAATTCTACTAAGCTGACTTTGACTGTAATTTTAGTATTCATTAACCCAAAAGAAACAAATGGAAGAAATTAATAAGATTATTTGGCAATGATCTGAACATGGTCACAATTAGTAGCTTAGTTAACCATCGAGCAATCACGCCGGATTTCACCCTGGTTTCCTGTTTTAATCCCTAGTCGTCCTAACTTTGTTATGGCACTTACAAAAGACGTTTCAAAGAGTGTGTTGTTGGATGCAAATAAGTTCACTAGCTCTCTTGTTCTTTTATGAGTAAACAAAGCTTGATCAGAAGCAAGAAGCCCTTTTCCTTGCTGAAGATTCTTGTAGTATTGATTATCAAATATCTTTGGTGTTATTGGGTCCATTTGAACGACTGTTTTGGGGTCTGCATTTTTTGGACAGTCTTGTTGGAGCTGTATTGCATACGCAGGATTAAGTGTATGATCAATGCTTTCATTGCCTTTGAAGTTGTAAATACGTTTGGAGAACTTGTCGCAATGAGAGGCTCCAACGGTATGTGCTCCTGCAACCACTCATTTCAATCTACATTATGAAACTGTTATGTTAAAACTAAGATTGCAATAAAGCTTGGTATAGATTTTCGACCTGATGCAAAACACAGTACTTGCTCTGCTCATACTTGATTTTGGGGTTAAAATGCAGTTTGAAAATTGATTAAATTTACCATCTTACTGAAAAACATATGTTTGATTCATCCTAATGTATATAAAAAAAACATGTATTTTGTTCATTATGAATGAAATACCTGATAGAGCAACTAGATCAGTTAGGGTTAGTCCATGTGAAGCAAACATTTGGTTCAGTTGTTCTAGCTTTAAATCAGGCTCAGGTATATGGTTTCTAACACTTCCTTTTGTTGAGACTCTCCCATCTAGCCTTCCCAGCTCTACTGCATAAGATGGTCCTCCTGCCTGAAACCAAGTGAATGTTCATTTTCTGTTCAGCTAATTGTACAAGGAATAAAATCATTTTCCATGTAACCAAAAAAGAACTACTAAGACAAATAAATAAAAAAATATGATACTCTATGGATTATGCAGGGATCCTAATATCCCCAAAATACTTGTCTAATTCAATCCCAACAGTAACAATAAAATCCCTCTTGAATCTCCCTCTCTTCCTTTATACAATGTAATAAACTCTTCTTGCTATGTCTCTGGTGACATTTATATAGTACTGCTAACCATTGTATAGACAAGTGCTATACTAGGATTGAACTTACTTTACAAATGAAAGAATTTATGAATTTTGATTAGAAGTTGTATTGCAAAAGCTATAGCTTATTATAATTACCAGAGCTATGACATCCCTAGTTGCCATTGCCAAAATGTCAGAACATGAAACCTTATTCTGGCAGCCAGGTACACTGTCAACTGCAGCCTTGGCTTTGATCACCGTGTCAAATCCATCACCAGCTAGTGAAAGATCTATAGGATCATCCTTCTCAGATGTGTGGTTTGTTGAAGCTAGCATCACAGAAGCGTCACACCCCTGTCCAACATGCACAAAAATAGAATCATGTTCTAGTATCAACTGTTATTGCCAAAGTGGTGCATGCAAAGGAAAAAAGATGGAGATAATGAGTTATAACAGTGCTGACCCTAACAAAACAATCATGGAAGAACAGCCTAAGTGTAGCAGGAACTGTCACATCTGTCTGCTGAAGTTTCATCTCAACTGCTCTCCGAACAATCGATTCAACATTTGGACATGTGTTTCTGTAGTAGTCAACTCGAAGTTGAGCATGACAACCAGCTATAAGCAGAAGAAGAAACACAAACACATTAGCATGCAAAATGAGGCTTTGAGAACTCATTTTCACTTTGTTGCAGTTCCACTGTCTGGAATATTACATTTGGTTTAGTGCTTGCATCCTTAAATAGTCAAAGGAGAAACATCTCTCTCTCTTCTTTGAAGAATCCAATGTGTTAAATTTGAAAGAAACAGAACAAGAGGTACACACCAAGGAGAAGTACTTTTGGAAAAGTGTTGAGTGATTTTAGAATATCTCACTGAATTGCTCAGATTATAATGTGTTGAAGAGGTTGCATGTAGGAGTGGTGAAACAAATTGTTTATTAAAAGTGCACATAGTATATAACAAAAAGTTAAGCTGTCCCTCACATAATGTTTTTGATGCTTTTCTATATTTTAGTTATGAAATTGGATTCCTGCAAGAAGTGAAATGGTGTCTGTATGCACAAAAATCTCAAATGTTGGCATTTGGCTAATGATTTACGTAAGTTCCTTTGTATTGTTCTTTTCTGGTGTATAGAGCATATCAATTCTTTACTTTATTTGGGTATTTAATGCACTAACTCAGTTCAAAATTAATGGAAGAATATCATGCTCTACTTAGCCATGTGTTCCCCACCATCATTGCTTCTTTTTGTTTCTCTACTCTACATACTAGAAAAAACAACTCACAGGTTTTTCTCCTTGCATCTTTGAATTTTGGATTATCATCTAACTTAATTTTGAAAAACTTGTCACATGGTAGGAACAACTACTTTTATTTTATAAGCCAGGAAACAACTGAATGCTCTAAAGAATTCAAAATACTGTTATTTTAAAATCTCGATATCCTTTAATTCTGTAAAAAAAAACAAAAACTTCAATGAAAAGTGGAGATGCGGGGGATCGAACCCCGTGCCTCTCGCATGCAAAGCGAGCGCTCTACCATTTGAGCTACATCCCCTGTTGAAAATTTAGCTCAATTACCTTTATAAAGTTTTAATAATTTAATTTGAAAATAGATTTTTGTTAGGATCATTTCGGGTTCGTGTTTACCGTTGAAGTTTGTTTCAATTGGGTCCTCTAATTTTGGATGATCAATTAGGTTTCTAATTTTGTCAATTTGAATTAATAAAAGCTTTTCAGTTAACGACCTGAAGTTTTTGAACATGTGGCACGCTGACGCTTCCAGGTGGCACCGTTTCAAGTGCATAGGTGGATTATAAAAGGGTGAAATCCCTTCAAATACACCCTTTTAATTTAGGGATTTCACCTTCAAATACACCCTTTTAATTTAGGGATTTCACCTTTTTATAATCCACTTATGCACTTGAAACTGTGCCACCTGGAAGCCTCAGCGTGCCACATGTTCAAAAACTTCACGTCGTTAACTGCATTTAACAAAAAGGCTTTTATTGATTCAAATTGACAAAATTAGGAACCTAATTGACACTTCCAAAATTGGAATTGAAGGACCCAATTGAAACAAACTCCAAATATAGAGACCTTCGAACCTATTAAACCTAATATTTTCTGTAAACAATAAGTTTGTTGAACTATTTTGTATTAATAAAAATATTTAATACATCATCGTATTTTATTTCTGATGATTTTTTTTAATTTTAACATGTATGTTTGTAAAATATAACTTTATTTAAGTTTGATAATTATTTTTCCTAAGGTTTAATTATATATACAATAGTAAAAGTAATATATTGAATTGTGAAGTTAGGTTAATTCGGTTTCATTCACGTTATTTTGAATCTTAATTAGATTGAAACTAAAATTCAATGATCTAATCAAACTTTGGATGAGATGAAAACAATAACTATTTCAATCCTTGTTTACAAAACCAGTAGAGAATTAGGCGCAATAGTAAAATTAGTAAAATGACAATAGAGATTTTGTCTCCCAAATTTACATGAAATCTTATGACAATCATATATATTATAGATACAATCTTTAATACTAACAAAGAAAGAAATAGAAAATTATACAAATGTATCATTGTGAAAATTGAAGATACTTATTGTAGATAACCAAGTGCTGAATAAGATTTTTCTAGATGTTTCTTTGTATTAGATTCTAGTTTCATTTTGTAATAGTTAGTTTCGGTTAATTATTGATAATTGTTTTTTTAGTAAATTAATTTTCATTTGATAAGGTTTTAAAATTTGTTTGTATAAAAAATTAATGACATGATGATCAGAATTAAAGTTTAAATGTGTAAGAGGATATATATTTTATTAACACTTGTTGAAAACATATAATGAAACAAAATAAAAAACCAATAATAACAAAGATAGAAAGAATTTATAAATCGTAACAAGTAGAAGTAGATAAGAAATTAAAATTTTAACACAACTTTAAAGTTTCAATCCAAAAATTTATGAGGAAAACCGTTAAAAATAGGAGATGGTGTTTGGTTTCTCAAAATCGTAATTGAGTATTGATACTCATTTTAGCATGGTTGAAGGTCACTTAGTTGAATATTGGTTCGATGTAGTTGTTCTTTTGTCTAGGAACTTGCAAAGTAATTCCGATGTTCAAGTCATCAATAGGTAAGAAGTAAATACAACAATGATAATGATTGAATCAAATTACATACCTTCTAAATAATGTCTATTTATAATAAATGTGTGAACTTTTGTTCCGCATGGACCTAGTTTTTCTCATGTGTTCTAGTTTATGATTTTCTAATAGATATGGTATCAAGAGTCAAACATTGATATCCTAATATAAGAATCAATGCTTTTTTTCATTGAATATTTCTCATGGTTTCTTCCGATAAAAATCAATTGGAGAAACATGACTATGGAATCATGACTTTCAAGAGTTATATTTCTACTGCTGTCGGATTTGTGACGAAATCAGGTATATCTAACTTTGCCCTTAATCTTTCTGTTGTTACTAAGGGTAGTGATTGGATAATTGATTCAAGTGTTACTGATCATATGACTTGTGATCCTCATATATTTACTAATTTTTCCTCTAACTGTTCTAAAATTGTTATTATTAATGTTAATGGGGACTCACCTCTTATTGAAGGTATAGGTACTATATCCCTCTAACCCTCCTTATCGATTCCTAATGTTTTATTTGTTTCTACATTAAACTATAATCTTATCTCCGTCATAAGTTAACCAAATCACATTCTTGTGTTGCCTTGTCTTACCCAACCCATTGTCTTTTTCAAAATATCTATTCCAAGGAAAAGATTGCTAGTGGTAAAGAGAGTGGATGACTGTATTATCTTGAAAATGTCTCATAACAAACTCATAAAAGAGGGTTGATTTGTCTTTCTAATGATCACATACAAGATAAAAACAAAAAAGAAATTTGGTTATGGCATAGATGGTTGGGACATCCTTCTTTTGGTTATTTAAAAAAAATTATTTTCATCACTATTTCATAAATGCAATATTTCTGATTTTTTTTCTTCTGAAACTTGTGTTATGGAAAAAAAATCGTGTTGTGTTTCCTTTAAGCAATAACAAAACTGATTTTCCTTTTTCATTAATTCACACAGATATTTGGGGCCTGCCCCGCAATTTACACATAATGGAAAAAATGGTTTATCAGTTTTGTTGATGATTGTATTCGGGTAACCTGGGTATATTTGCTTAAACATAAAAGTGATGTGATTCGTTCTTTCTATCATCTGATCGTTACACAATTTAACACATATATTAAGGTCATTCGATTAGAAAATGGAGGGGAATATCTTAAGACAGAATTAATAGAGTTCGTGAACTCTAAAGGCATCTTTCATCAAACTACATGTCCTTATTCACCACAACAAAATGGAGTGGCTGAGAGGAAAAATAAACATATATTATAGGTGACAAGATCACTTTTGATAGGTGATAATGTCCCATCTCATTTAAGGGGTGAGGTTGTGAGCACTACTGTTTATTTAATTAATCAAACCCCTACTTGTGTGTTGAACATTCGAAGGCCATTTAATGTGTTGTCTGATCATTGTATTCTTCCTCCTATAGTTTATTTACCACTTCATATTTTTGGATGTGTTATATATGTTTACTTGCACCCACATTAACGTAAAAAAACTTAAAGAATGAGTGATTAAATGTGTTTTTGTTAGGTATGGATCACTTAAACAGGTTATCGTGCTTACCATCCACCATTAAAGAAATTTTATATCTCTATGGATGTGACATTTAATGAGCATGAACTTTTTTATGTTGATTCTCCACTTCAGGGAGACAATGGAGTGAAGTGCATAATCATGATGTTAGTATGTTTGAAAAATTATGTTGTGAATAAAAATTATCGTATGAGGATCATTCTGTAGGAAGTGAGCAATCCTAAATATGGACATTTCTTTTCTCGATAATACAATGTCTTCTGATCATAACCAATTGGCTCAATCTTCTCCACAAGTTCAGCTTGACTCTTTAGAGGTACCTTCTGATCCTATTTCTGATAATACTAATTTAGTTAAAATTGATCATGGAATTGATTTTTGTCTGCGTGAGACCACCAACACACCAAACACTAAGTCTACTAATGTTCAATATATTCTTCCACCTCGTTCTAATTGTGGTCAACCTCCAACTAAATATGAATCAGACCTCCGAGCCAAAGTTAAATATCTCATTAGTAAATATGTGTCATTTTACAAGTTATCCAAGTCATATGCATCATTTGTATCTCAATTATCTTCAATTTCTATTCCTAGTAATATACAGGAAGTTTTGGCAGATCCTAGATGGACCAAAGCAATGCTTGAGGAGATGATAACTTTAGAAAAATAACAACACTTGGGATCTTGTGTCCTTACCAAAAGGGAAGAAAACTGTGGGCTACAAATGGGTCTTTACAATTAAGCATGAAGCTGATGGAACTATTGAAAGGTATAAAACACGACTTGTGGCTAAAGGTTACACTCAGTCTTACGATGTAGATTACCAAGAGATGTTCGTACCGGTAGCCAAACTCAACACTATGAGAATACTTTTGTCGCTAGTTACAAACCAAGATTGGCCTCTTTTAGAATTTAATGTAAAAAATAATTTCCTACATGGAGAAATTTCAAAAGAAATTTATATGGATTCTCTACCAGGCATGACAGATTCAATTGGAGTGAAGATTTGCAAATTAAAGAAGGCTCTATATGGATTAAAACTATCCCCAAGAGCATGGTTTGGAAGGTTTACCAAGTTTATGAAGGTTTTTGGCTATAGAGTAAGTAACTCTGATCACACCTTATTTTTTAAGAGAGAGGAAAGGGAAAAATTACAATTTTGATTATATATGTAGATGACATGATTGTTACAGGAAATGACCAAGTTGAGATTTCTAGTTTACAACAATACCTTGTATCTGAGTTTGAGATAAAACAACTTGGAAACCTCATATATTTTGTGGGTATTGATAGATCAAAACATGGTATTTTCTTATGCCCAAGAAAATACATTATTGACTTACTATCTGAAACTGGGCTGCTTGGGAGTAAACCAGCTGATACACCAATTGAACAAAATCATAAACTCTTTCAATGCTCAAATTCAGCAAGCATAGATAGAGGAAGATACCAAAGGCTAGTAGGAAAATTAATTTATGTGTCATACACATCCAGATATCACCTATATAGTGAAATGTTGTTAGTCAACTTATGCATGACCCATGAAAGCTTCATATGGATGTTGTTAAGAGGATTTTGAGATATTTGAAGTCCGCTTCTGGAAAAGGAATTTTGTTATCAAATCATGGAAACTTAAAGGTAGAAGGGTACATTGATGCAGATTGGGCAAGTTCAAAAGATGATAGAAGATCTACCTCTGGATACTTTACTTTTGTAGGAGAGAATCTTGTAACTTAGAGGAGTAAAAAAGAGCTTGTAGTAGCTAGATCTAGTGTTGAAGCAGAATTCAGAGGCATGACACTAAGTGTATGTAAACTTTTGTGGATTAAAAATATGCTATCAGATTTGGACTTTAAACCAAATGAAGCTATGAGTTTGTACTGTGACAATACTTTTATTATAGCAATTGCTCACAATCTTGTGCAACATGATAAAACAAAGCATGTGGAGATTGATAGACATTTCATCAAAGAGAAACTTGAAGCTGGAATAATTTCATTTCCTTTTGTAAGATCAAAATTGCAGATGGCTGATGTTCTCACCAAAGGAGTGTCAAGAAGATTGTTTAATGAGTCTCTATTCAAGTTGGGAATGTGTGATATCCATGCACCAACTCAAGTAGGAGTGTTAAGATGTGTCAAATATTCTATTAACGGATATTAGACAATCAAATATTGTGTTAGTCATAATTTAGATATTATTATAATTTGTGCATATTTGTGCACCTGCCATTTTCTTTAATAGAAAAAGAATTATAGGATCCTTGTATGTATATGTATGGTACTCTACTCTTTGAAATAATACATGAAAATTATTTTTTAAACCTTTTAATAATTATAACTCTATTTTCATATGTTTTCTTTTGGATGTTTTAGTGTGTGATTTTGTAAATATTAATATGATAGTTGGTTTATGATATTTATCTACGAGTGGTTGAAACCAATACAACGAGGATTTGTTGTAGTTTTGTTAGTGTATGCGTTAACATATGGGGTAAAAAAAGATGTATTGTGAACTCTAACAATACATGCTTAGTTTATAATTGATGTAATTTAAATATTTTATTGAAACTCCTTTTACATCTTAGTTTACAATTTCTTGTGTTTTGTCTATGTTTCTTTCTTTTATAATAATCACCTTAATGTGAAATATCTTTTTTGGGTTTATAATAGTTATATTGTGTAGAAGTTTTATAAACTTTATGTCACCTTTATCATTATTTATTTTGAAAAAAACTATAGTAATTATATATATATATATATATATATATATATTTTGTTTTTTTTTGTGAAATATAAAAAATTATTGTAATATACTAAAATAGTATTATAGCAAGAACATTTATCAAATATATATTAACACCGTTTCCATTTATTCTTTTTGGATTCCCATTTATATCTGTTAAGTGTTAAATTCGCATATTATATACGCACACAAAATATATTGTGAAAAATTAAGAAAAAATTGTAGTCCCTTGCAATTAATTATAGTGTTTTTGTTGTAGAATCATATATTTTATATCATTAAATAGTTTAATTCTTAAAAAAGTTATAACAATTCTTTAAAAAATGGAAATATTATTATAATTAAATGACCTCAATTAATCACAAATAAAATCTTATATTTTTCAAATTCCCACTCAACAGTAATATGTGCTACCTATTTTAATCTCTCTCCAAATCACCAAAAGTAAATCCTATAAATCACCAAATAAAAAAGATATCCCTCAAAATAAAATCTTCAATCTCAAAACAATACAAAGAAAAGAAACATATTTTCTAAGATCACAAGAAAATTTATTATCATTGGAATCCCGAAATAACCAAATCAGAATGAAACAAATAAAAAAAAAAAAGAGTGAGAAGAAGAGACAGAGAGAATAGAAAAGGGAAAAATAAATAAATAAAACAAAAGAAGAAGAGAAACACTGTTACCAGAGATCGAGCTTTAACACACTCAGAGCAAAGTTTCAATATATAAATCGTAAAAAAAAAAAAGAAAAAGAAAAAAAAAAGAGCCATGGCCATAATCAAGTTTCCAAAGATTCAAAAGTAGCAACTAAGGTTGGAGATTTCTATGCAAATTCGCGACCTATGTTGAGGTCAGAGCTTAATCAATGCAAAAGACCCTTTTGTGTTTTCCTTCAATAAACCCCAAACCCTTAACTTTTTTCCACTTTTTTTTTTTTCTGTTGTAATTTTAAAATTTTGACCCATTTTTTGTTACGTATTACTTTATTAATATTACTGTTTTTTGTTTGTCTTTCTCTAATTTTTTTTTTTTTTAATTCAGTGATCTCTGCGGGACTCAAAGTTCGTGCAGTGTTGGGAATTTCGGGAAGCAATGAGGGTTTTTTAGATTGGTGCAAGTGGTGTGGTAAGGTTCTCTTTGTGCTGGTTCAAACGTAGGGTTTTGATTTGTCATTCAATTTGTTGAATTGAATTTGGTTTTGGAGTGTTTTGTCCCAGTTTGATCTCTAGGGTTCTGGGTGATGGGGGCAGTTGAGATTTGACTGTGCGTGCATTGTGTGAATTTTGTGGTGAGTGAAATTTGGGCTAAAGGTAACGGTGTTTGGGTTGAAAGTTGCTTCTTTCTGTTGGGGGCTTAATGTTGTTGTGATGTTCTGTGGTGAGTCTGGTTGTTATGATTGGCAGAGGCTGTGATTGTTGATTTGGGGTTGAATGATATGGGGAAGGGGAGGGTTTGGGTTGTTTGGAAGAAGAAGTAGCTGTTGTGATTATTGTGGGTGGGTTGTATTTTGATTTGTTGGGTAGTGTATGATTCTATTGATTGAGAAATGCAACCCCCACTCAGTTCAAGAATCAATTTGGTGGAATTAAAAGCGCAGATTGTGAAGAGGATTGGAGCGGAGAAGTCAAAGCAGTACTTTTATTACTTGAACAGGTTTCTGAGTCAGAAGCTGAGCAAGACTGAATTTGATAGGTCATGTTATCGGGTACTTGGCAGGGAGAATCTTCCGTTACACAATCACTTCATAAAGTCAATTTTGAAAAATGCTTGCCAAGCCAAGACCCCACCGCCAGTCCAGCAACTGACAGGTCCTTCAAAAACTGGAACACTTGTCAGTCATGCATCTGGTCGAGATGATGGACATGAACATAGTTTTGTTAACATGCAAAATCAGAATGTTTCCATTTGGTCCAATGGGGTTGTGCCTGTTTCGCCACGCAAGTTAAGGTCTGGTGGCCGTGATCGTAAGCTTAAAGATAGACTGAGCCCTCTTGGACCAAATGGAAAAGTTGATTCTGTTGCTCATCAATCCACAGCTACAGAAGACAGCAGTAGTAAGGTTGATATGGCGAATGATATTCTTACTCCATGTGATTATCAAAGACCTACACAACATCTTCAGGTATTTGATGAGCTTCTGGAGAATGGTATGGTTGATGCTCTTCAGAGACCTGCTGAGAAACCAAGAATACATGGGAAAGGACCAACTGATGTATCAGTTATTGAAAATGGGGAAGAGGTGGAGCAATTACGCCGCCTAAATTTTTCTAGAAGTCCGTTGGTAGCACCACTTGGGATTCCCTACTGCACCACAAGTGTTGGTGGGGCCCGCAAAGCGTTGCCATTGAATGGCACTAGTGATTTTGTTAGTTTTTGCGACAGTGGTAGGTTATCTAATACAGATACATTGAGAAGGCGCATGGAGCAGATTGCCACAGTTCAGGGTCTTGGAGGTGTTTCTATGGAATGTGCAAATACATTGAATAATATGTTAGATGTGTACTTGAAAAGGTTGATCAGATCTTGTGTTAATTTAGTGGGAGCTAGGTCTGCAAATGAACATAGGAAGCTCCCTGTCTCGAAACAGCAGATTCAGGGGAAGGTCCTTAATGGTGTCTGGCCAAATAATCATTCACATGTGCATAGTGGGCTGACAGAATCTGAGGCTGGACACGGACCACCACACTTGGTATCTTTGCATGATTTTAAAGTTGCTATGGAGCTAAATCCACAGCTACTTGGAGAGGATTGGCCGGTACAATTGGAGAAAATTTCTATGCGATCATTTGAGGAATGACATCTTTTGACATTGTTTTAAGCAAAGGTTGGTCCTGCTTCTTCTGGTTCTGATGGCTCAGTCACGGCTGGTGATCATTGGCACAGTAGTTCTGTTCCTGTTCCCAGGATGAACCAGATGATCCCCCCAAATGGACAAATCTAGTCCTTCGGGATCAAATACGGATTTGGATCTTCAAATCATCCTATCTCTGCTATTGTGCAGGGCTAGGTAGGATGGTTCAGAGATTCACTTATCTGCAACCTAGGGTAATATCAAATGAAGCCCAGGATTGGTTGCCGTGTTGTATGAATAGCATTGGTGTTGGCTGTGTTTGTCATTGGTAGAGATCTCAAGGATTTTGCTTGCTTTGCAGCCAATGACTAAGAAGACTCAGAAGGTTTTGTGGGAACACTTTTGCGTAGCTGGGATCAAGGAACTAAGACCATGTATAAGAACCAAACGGTTGCTCTGTATGTATTTTTAGAATATGAGGATTGATTGAAATTCAATATTAATAACAAGTCAATTAAAATTTCCTTTGATCATTTCAGTTTTACGCTTGAACACCATCATGACTCCAAATTTCACCATTACCTGCGGTAATTTTTGTTTTGAATTTTAATCATCATGTGGATCTATAGCTCATATACCCTGTAGTTTAGTTCTAATTACTTTTGGTAAAAATAAATGAATTTCTAGTCATATGTTAGACTTTCAAATGTTGACATCCATTTAATATCTTCAGAGTCTTGTGTATGAAGTATATTGAGTTGTTTTATCTGTTTGAGATTTGAGTAGTTTTATGGCTTACGTATATGTGGATCTATAGCAAAATTTTGAAAGAAGAAAGTAGAATGATCTGAGTTGGCTTTCTATTGTAACTAAATATAATAAATGAAATTATAAAGTGAACCAAATCCCTTCAACTTTTTTGGATCTTATATCAGGTAGTGATCCTTCCATGCAACTTTTAACTGATGTTTTGTTGGCATTGTACCATCTGATAAATGGGCAACAAATTGCTTATCTGGGTTAGGATTTTCTTCGCTTTTACAATTCTTATTATATAAATAAAATTTCTTGTGTATTTAAGAAAAGTCCAAAGGAAATATGAAACTGTTGTAATGTATAGCATGGTGAGAACTGCAATGTAAAATGGCTGTAACATTTATCCTATTTTATATAGACATGTGGATACTGACTCATCTCATATTGCTTGTTGTAACTTTCTAAAGGCTTGTGAGTACCTTATGTGTTTTCTATCACCGTGACATTCTTCTGCATGAACATCAAAGTTTTGAAGGTTCTAATAAGTAGCGAGGGGAAGCTTTGAAGGCATATTCATGGTGGCTTTGTGGCAGATGGCATTGCATTCATACAGAGCAAATATCTGAGAAATTTTGCGTACAATATGCACCTGACTGATTTCTCCTAATCTTTTAAGTAGTGATTGAAAAGTGGATATTTGTCTTAAACCAAATTTGGAACTTTGGAATGTATTGAAAATCCACTGATTGCATGAATTGATTGAAATGTGCAAAGTCCTTGAAAAGTGGAAAAGAACACTGCTAAGAAGCAGCTGAATCCTGGTAAAAGTGATTATTGATTTTACTTGCAGATGCATACAACACTATCTGTGTATAAAATTCACTTAGACCTTTTTGTTCAACTTCTGAATTGGGAGATCGATGGTTTTATGATAATAATTATATTTTCTTAAAAAAAAGTACATAACATTATTTTATTCATATATATAATGCTATAATTTCTGTACCGATTTATTATCTTTAAAATTAAAATTAATTCAATTAATGTGCTTTAATCTTTATTATTTAATTCAAATAAATGTACATTTTATTCTTTAGCTTTTGTATTTAAAATTGTTATATATTTTTATTTTAGACCAAAACAACATAACGGTTGGATGTAGGATTGAACTTAAGTAATGTTCCATAAATAGATGCTAGGACAATTTGATATATGAAATTATTGTATGATTGTTCCATTTCAAGACTAGAATAACGATACTAATTATTCTATGAAAAATGAGATCAAAAGAACATAGTAGTCATTCTATTATTTAGATTTTGATGCATAAATACAACAAAGAACTTCATATGCACTTTTATAATAATATATCATGTGAATGTCTCGATTTTGTTTGTATATTTTATATTCATATTTTTGTTCTTTAATTACAGTTTAAAGTTACAACCCCTTTTAATTTCGTAACTACTTTGAAATAAAGATTTCCTAGCATAATATACTTTTACTTCGAACTGAATTATCAAATCAATTTTGTCGAATAAAAAACATACAAATTATGCTAAAAAAACAATAATTTGAAGTTTTATAAGAACAACAAAGGGAGAAAAATCCACTCTCTTAAAAGATGAAGATATTGGCTATGTAAAGATGAAGATTAAAAGAGAGAATTTTCATCCGAAACATATCAAGAAGTTTCAAAGTCCATCAACCCAGTGGCTTAGCTTATTAGTGTACGGATGAAGATATTGGCTATGTAAATCTGATCAATAGGAAAAGGAGAGGAAATCTGAAACTGTATTTTGTACAAAATGAAAAGTAAAAAGAACAATGCAATCAATAAGGTGAAGATGAATTATTAGACAGTGCAGCAGATAATTTACAAATAGGGCACCAGTTCTTCAGCCCCATCCACTCCTGTATACAATCCACATGAAACCTATGCTTGCATGGCAGCTCCCCAACTTCATCTCCAGTAACATATTCCTCCTGCATATTAAGTAAATGTATCCAAATCAATAAAATCCATACAATGTTAGTATAATAATTTTTTATACTGTCAACTACTCAAAATTCATATTGCTGGAGTTAAAAATTCCACCAAACATCTATATGTTCATCTTTTGAGAAAAGGAAACATAATTGTTAATGCTTATCCTCTCTCCCAGAAAGGAAGGTCTAAGGCTTTATAGTAGAAGCTATATGTAAAGGAAAATGCTATTGGTATGTCCAAAGTGGATAACTTTTGATTGTCCCCTTTGTTTTTTGATAAATATCTTTGAAAACTATGTATAATGAAAAATAATGGGTGTCACCATAGTTGAGATGTCGAAGTTCATAATGATGACTGACTAGACTTTATTTGAAAAAATACATAAGGTAAGAGATGTAGATAACTGTACACAGTTTAGGTTATTTGACATTCAAATTATAGATTTGGCATGCAGGAATGACATGTGATAATTTTAAGGTTTATGATGCTGAAAACATTAGTGGATAGATTTTCCATTTATGGAAATGTTAGAGACGTCATAAATAATACATGACCAGAGTTAGTTCAAATTATTTAGTTTTACTCTAAGTTTGATACTGAACATGATTATGAGTTGTTTTCCCTGTGAGCATTGAGATACATATTATAAAAATACCTGGCAAATGCAGCATTTGATGTCATCCTTATCCTCATTACAATTCTCATGTGTGTCATGTGTAGGTGGAGACTGATATATACTTCTTTTAAGAGATTCTGCAAGTGCTTCCTCCGATAAAGCTGTGCTCACAGTTCCCATCCTCTCTTCCAGGGCTAAGAGTTCCTGTCATCAATCAAACTTTTGGAGATAAGAATTGACAATTGATAAACTTAAAAGAATAAAACTTAGATTTTTAATCCCAAGGGTGCAACATTTCCAACCTTCCACCTTAGCATTCTACCTATAAACATCAATTAGACCAAGGTTTTAAGCACCAATATTACTTTTAGGAACATGCATTATTCTTGAGAAATTTTCATCCAAAACTTTAGTACCGTACAGCCAACAAAGCACAAATCATCGTTCTAAGTTTGATGCAACAAAAGGGAATAAGAAACTGATTTGAATCCCATGACATTAAAATACCTCATAGGACATGTTATCAATATCCAACCGCATGTCTCTGTGGTGATCATAAAAGTTTAATCCATTTTCGTAGATGTCTGTCCCGAACATAAGAATTTGCTGCAAGGACAGAAGATGAAAGTTGTTAGTTAGATAACTGGGCAGCTAAGTTGAGTTAACTTTTAGTCAAGAATTACCTCACGGGTTAGCTCTCCACCTTGTTCAATCCTCTCAAGGGCCAATACTACCTACATACAATAAAATATAGTACTTTATTTTTAAGTTCTCTTATCATGGAATACTAAAATATGTGCTCACATGTTCAAACCAAAAAATTACCCCTTCAATACTAGACATATTGTAATGCCAAAAGCTGTCCCCATTTAGAGAATCAGTGATGTCATCTTCTTCTGGAGGAGACAGAGGTAAGTCTTCACTGCTATTGCCTGGTGAATCACATGAAATGCCATGATGATTAACATCACCAGAATGTGGGAACTCACTGGTTGCCAAAGGGTTTTCATTTCCTTGGCTAGAAAGCCTTCCCCTGGCATGACCACTAAGTGATCTTTGAGTTCTTACTGGTGCAAAACTGGTATTCCGGTGAGAAAGTGTATTTCTTGTTCTTCTTGAATCAGATATAGATATGCCATTTCTGGAGCCAGAATTCCGTCCTTCCAGTGAAGATCCAATGATATTCTTCCCTCTGACAGTGGAACTACTTTCCCCTTCACCGTCTCTCTTTTTTATTGTATCCTTCCTTCTATTATGACTTGAATCTGATGATGAACAACCAGATGGGATGACATCAGATATAGTGTTGCATCTGATGTTCCTCAATCCATACCGGCTTGAAACAGCATGTATCACTGGACCAGGGCTTTTGATTTCTTGTCCACGCAATCCTGGTCTTTGATTAAAATTCCTTTGAGATCTAGTATTTGATACTGAACTGGAGCTTCCTACTTCCATCAGTCTCACATTACTAGACTCTGAACTTCCCCCCCTGGATTTAGGGCCTCTCTGAATTTCTTCTGATGAAGGGATGAGCTCTGGAGATTCTGGTTCATCCTGTACACTACTACTTTCAGGGGAATCTGCCTCAAACTGAGAGGATAATATTTTCCGAGGTTCTGTAGTTCGTTTTGCTGGGTTACTAGTAGATCTAGAAGAACTTCCAATTTCTTCTTTGCTAGTTGAAGAGGACTGGAATAAAGGCCTCACAGATTTACCCTTTTCAGAAGATCTGACTTGAGCAACTTTGGGAATATTGGCTCTACTACTGCAACCCAATTTGCTGCAAACTTGACCTGTTCGTTCTCTAGTATTAGCAGTATCTCTAAAAACATGGGTCATCCCCTTTCTAGGGACTGCCACCCCATCCACACCTCTTCTACCAGAACACTCATCCATCAATTGCTTATTACCACCAAATCTGCAACAAATGACATGACATAGTAGTTATCAGATAATTGAACACTAACAGGGCCAACAGACTAAAGAATATCAAGAGGATGGACAAAGCAATAATAAAATAGTTTGAAAGAAAAACTTGAACAAAAGGCATTAAATCAGTGAACATAATAAAAGAAATGTCATTGTTAAATGTTCATAGAATGGATAAGAAACAGTTCCTTCGGGTAAATTGTAATAAACCCATCACAGATAGCATGTAAAATATCCTTTGACTATTTCAAGCAAAGGGCCAATTGTTGCATTATTCTATTTAGTTATAAGTCTATCCAAAATCCATGCCTGTTTCACCCTACTGGCATTCTTTTATAAAATATCTTGACCAAGATAAGCCGGTTAAGTAAGATTTTATATGCTCAATCAGACACTTCCTTTGGGAATTTGAACTATATAACAAATCACACTCAATGAATAATTCTTATAAAAACGATAGAAAGCAGTCAAATTAGAAAATTTTTGGGGTGTTAAAACATGAGAAAAGCAAGTACAAGAGAATACATGCACTTATACCACATGATTAAAACACTCTACACTCAAGAGTGATCAACATTTAAGAAAATCAGCAACAAGAATTCGCCAGACAGTCAATACTTCTAGCAAGAAGCTATATTGAATTATTGAATCTCCCAAGCAGCCTGTTACAAACCATGAAAACATGTTCTAGAGCTTCAACCACAAACTTACAACGATATGTCTAGTTTGACTACAGGAAGAGTTACTGCAATGGTTTTGTACTAGTATCTACAACCATGATAGTGTGCTTATGTATCAATTACAGGTTCTCTAATCACCAAGGAAAAAACACCAATTCTTTGTTTTATATAGAATACAAAAGACACGGAGCTCCTTGTCTAACTTCTCAGAGAATAGGATACTATTGAATCTCAAATTGGTACTGTTAGATAAACACCTAAGAAGGAAACAGATTAAACATAATATAAAGGCTTTATTTCATGCTTGGGTATTTTAGAAAATTAACAACAGGAAATAAGGTTAAAAGTATGATTAGTTTTGGTTCTACTAAAGAGTAAAACTGAGAACATAAAAGACATAAAAGACAAACTTTGCTAGTTTTTTTGGTGTTATTCCTCTGTTGAGCCTTCAAAAGACACTAAAGTTGGTATATGAAACACTTTTTAATATATTTTAAAATATCAAAAATCAATGTCTGTATTTTGAAGACACAATATAGAGACAACACTAGAAACTCTGCAGAGAATCCAAATTCTACACAAAGATTGATTAGACAATCAAACCATAATCATATTAACACACGTTATTATCCTTATAGTCTGATAAAGCTATTCAATTGGGGTACTAGTACTCTCAAAGAACCCCAAAATCTGAATCATTAAAAATAATATTCAGCTAAAATATGAACAATTCAAAACAGGGAAAAGAAAAAGAGGAAACAATACATATTAGAAGATGATCAACAGAAAACAACATGAAGAAAACTGCAAAGTAACTTCATTTATCAATTGATCACAGAAGAATCAACTAACAAACTCAGTCTTCAGATGAAAATCCTCAACAACAATCACCCATAATTTCATCCCCAAAAAGAGGGTGTCGCTTCATTCATAAAGAACACAGTTTCGCCCCACCGTACAATAATCACCAGGAAATAAAATAAAATAAAATAACTAAAAACAAAAATACCCACATTTCCCGTTATTTCAGCGCTCAAAATTAGCTCAACACAACAAACCAACAGTGAACCAAAAGAAAAAAAAAATTATTTTTTTCAAAAAATAAAATAAAACAAACAAACCATTTTCAATAAAATTTACAATTAATTGTTCAACAACAACAACGAAAACAAAAGATGTTTTTTTTTTAAAAAAAAAAATTGAATCAATTTCTGAGTATCTGGATGATCACCCCTACAAAAAGAAAATCAAATAGTATATACAGTTTTAATTCGGGTCCATAATGATTACCCAAATTTCTTCATCCAAAGAGAAGAAAGGATTAAGGAAAAGGAAAGATGGGGTTGGAAAAAAAAGGAGAATTTTCAGGTGAATTCAATAGAAAAAATTCACCTTTTTCTGCTGCTGCTGCTGCTGTTGGTGGTGTTTGTGGTGATGTTCTTCCTCTCTGGCCTTAAAAAAAATAGAGAAAAGAGTTTCAGAGTCTGAGAGAGAAAGAAAACATTTAGAGAGAAAGAAAGAGAGAGGGAAAAGTGCAAAACGTGTGTGAATGATCCAATGCTGAGGCAGACAACATTTCTTTAATCACTATCTTTTCCAAAGCTAACAAAAAAGGCAGCAACTAAATATTTATATATATTTAAAATTAGATATTTATATTTATTAAATTAAAATTAAATATTTAAGAATAATAATAATAGAGATTATTTAGGGAAGTTTTCAATCAGAGATGGATGAGCTTTTACTAACAACTACCTTAAAACCCATATACTTCTTTTATTCACTCATAATTTTAGAATTATCATTAACTGTGAAAATATCTAATTATTTTTCTTAACTAAATATTTAAAACAGACTGAAAAACAGGAAAGTTAGTTGCACCAATAGGAATGAGTTTTTATTTATTTTTATGTTTAATTTATTTTATATCTACGTTTCTGTTTTATAAATATTGAAAAAAATTTATAATTTATTTTTAACACATCCTAAGAGATTAAATTATACAGAAGATAAAGTTATCTCTGCTAAATGTTTCACATAATCAAGTAATTATTTTTTGTAATATGTATAGATATATGAATGATTTAAGATTGCTAGTTTTTATATTATTTTGGATATAAAATGACTAATAATTAGTTGATAGTATAGAATTTCTATACTAATATATTTCAAGTAATTATTAAAATACTCATACTATTATCTAATCCTTAACTACTTTTATAATACTAATTTAAAAATAAATAGTTATAATTAAATAAAAAATGTGCTGAAATTCTAAAATAGAAAATGTCTGTAATTTAATAATAAACCGCAACAAAATACGTTTGTTATTTTCATAATAATTACCTTTAAAATCGGTTTTCATCAGTTAACAGAATACAACTAAATGTAATGAAATAAAAATTTTATATTAAAATTATTTTTTAAAGAACATATGAATTTAAGAATGCTGCTAATTGTGGTAATGTAGATTCCGTAAATCACAATTATAATGCGCTTCATCATGTATTACCTTTTTTTTTATTATACGAATATCAGTATAATTTATTTTTACAATTTTAAATATTTTAAAATTAAAGTTAACATAAACAGATTTATTCACTCGGGAAAAGATAAATTTATCTTGAAAGAAGCTCATCCACGAAGAAACGTGATTTTGGATTGGTGTAAAATGAATAACTAACGTGAGGTTGAACTTTAAGTCGTGTTTGTTGTGCGTGAAAACAAAAGAAAAAAACCTAAGCAATTTAGCAAACAAATTAAGGAATTTGAAAGGATATAAAATTTGCAATAATCAATTTCAAAAGAAAAATAATATATTTTTTATTAAAAAAAAATCATGCCAAATTTTATAGCTAAAAAATTAAACAAAATTCAATGACTTCATGATAAAGTGTGTTAAGAAAAGGTATGTCCGGAACAAACACTTCATTGTTAGCTAATTAAATTGAATTATGGGTTAGGTTTTTTTTTTTAGTGTTCATCTCTCTATAGATTTTGATATTTTTAAAAATATTTAATATATCAAAATCAATGTAAATTAAAAGTATAACATAAAAATAAGGTTAACAATAAACTTAAGACTTAATTGAATTTTACATAATTAGTTTACAGAATGACATATTCTTTAGTTGAGATGAAACTTTCAATACATTATTCAAGTCGAAATATATCGGAATACATACTTCTCGTTGATATCAGATTAAGAGGTAAACTTTAAACCTAATTTAATTACACAAAACTGTAGAATGAAGTTTGCATATCACTTTGTAGGAAGAAGTTTACATTCAGGTATATTTTATAAACTGATCTTATGTGTAGTTGATATAAGACTTACTAATAGGAAAAATTAACAAAGTCTCAACATTAATGTAATTTGAGTAGAAAAACATCACCAAAAATCTAAAAATAATCTTGAACATCAATGTAATTTAAAAGCATAAAAGAATAACATCACCAGAAACAAAACGAAGAATTTGAACTCTCATTGTTAAGTTTATGTAAATGCATGATAATTGCGTTTAAAAAATTGATAATACCTTACTGCCGAATTGCGTCGTTCTTTCATTGATGAATTCCTTCTGCTTAAACAATACAATAGCAAATTATGTTTTGAATTTCTATATATAGCAAAAAAAAAAGTTAGATTCTTTATCCTTTTTATAACCTTTTTATATAGTATAAACGAATATTTTAAATTTATAATAAGATAAAATTATCTTTTATTTTAATCAATATATAACGAAAAGATCTTAAATATAGTAACTATATTAAATATTTAGGTGATTATCTTAGTTCCTTAATATTTAGTTAAAACAAATAAATTTCTGTTATATATATTGTAATATTAGAAAAGAAAATGTCATGGAACTTCTTTCATTATTCATATTTAACGTTTCAAATATTGATTTTTAAGTTATTTGGTATTATTAATTTATTTTTTATTCGTATCTATTATGTTAGAGTTAATTTACTCTTTTATTTATTTATTTTATTATATTTGTTTTTGTCAGGGTTAAATATGTTTTTGTCCATTAATTTTAAGTGAAAATTGGAATTAATCTCTCTTCAAAATTTTGGTCTTAGATTTATTTGATGTTTCAAGCACGTTTCAAGATAGCATGTAGGTTGTTTACACTGTTTGATACATTTTTGTTTCAATGTTAACTAAGAAACGCATTTTAAATAACAAATAAAGTTCACAAAATTTGGTTAAAAGACTAAATTATACATTTCTAAAGTTGAAAGATTAAATTAGGCCAATGTTTAAAAAATGGATTAATTCTAATTTTCACTGAGAACAAAAACATATTTAACTCTTTTTGTTAATATTTGTTTTTATCTTTCATTCATATCTCTCACCGTTTATGATATATAATTATTTAGTTATTTAATAAAATTATAATTTGAAAATTATATTTTACTTATTTCTTAAAATAATACTATTTTAAAAAAATAATATATATTTATTGATAATATATACATTATAGCTATATAAAAAATACTTTCATATAACATTTGTCTTATGATATATATTAGAGAAATATGTTAATAAACAAATTTTATGAGTCCATTAATATACTAATATATATGTTAATATTAGAGTTTTTATTACACATTTGATATATTAGACTATGTTCATTCATTAATTACATAAATTTTGAAATATACATTATATAAATTTCTTAATATACTAATTAAGTAAGTATAATAAAAAGTGTTAGACAAATATATTAAGATTCGAGAAATTAATATAACTTTTACCTATACATATATATATAAGTTTCTTCATATATAAATATAAATAAATAAATATATATATATATATATATATATATATATATATATATATATATATATATATATATATATATATATATAAACTTTCTAGCTATAAATTATTTTCACCTGATTATATTAAAAAGTTAATTATAAATTTAAAAAAATTTATTATTATTTTTTATACCTTTAAATCTTTTTAATATTATATATATTTACATGCATAAAATAACATATAAATAAACATCAACATAAATATATGTTTAAAACTAGTAATTTTGAAAAGGAAATACGATTATTATATTTTTTGTCAGACTATCCCTGAAAAATGAGTAACTAACCCTTAAATAAATTATGAGATTTTTTTTTTTATAAATTGTATAGTATTAAAAATAACTAATTAATACGTCAAAACAATTAACACATTCGATAAGAAAGCCAGATTATAATTTTCCTCGTTAGTTTTTAAAATAAATAATTGTACATGCATATATTTTTATAAAAATATTATTTTATATAAATATTTAATTTTTCTTCCAAATATTTCGTAAATTATGTTAATAAGTTATTATCTTGTGTTTGTTAAAACGTTTCTAAATATTTACTTACTAAAGGATTTTAAAAATAAATAAAAGGTATATTAAATAATGGACATTAAAATTTGTTTAGTTTTAGTCCTCGCTTAGATATTTGGAATTTGTTTCTCATTAAATATTTTTTATTTTTATTTTTCTCTTTGAATTTTAAAAGACTATGTAATTTAATGTTATTTTGAATATGAATAAATTATATTAAGGAAGGAAATATTTATAAAGAGAAAAATATATGTTAAATATTTATAAATTGTATGTTATTCATTTTGAAAACAATATTTTAATTTTACTGTTAAATATATTTTTGGTATTAGATTTTGTTATTTTATTGTTAATTAACTTTTCTTAACTTCTTATATAATATTCAAATTTAGTAGATTTACACTACTAATTGAACTATTACAATTTAAATACTAAGTAATAGACATCACATAAACATGTAATATATATTTAAATTTTTTCATGAATCTCAATGATAAATTTTTGAGATTATGTAAATTTTTTCAACCAGAAGGATTTAAATGCAAAACTATATATCTATGCATCAATTATATTATATCTAACCATAAAACAGTTTCATTATTTTTCAACTCTTTTTACTCAATTATAAATACGATTATTGTAAGTGGATAAATCAGTCAAACACAGAATGCAAGATAAAAGAAAAGACTTATAAATAGTTCAAAGAATTAAAAACAAGCAATCACTTACAAAAAATTTCATGCACATTTTTCACAATCATCTAGGCCAACTATAACAATGTCCACAGGATTTCCTGTATTGACTCAAACGTCATTGATTTTGTGTCTGTCATAAGATCCTAATAGATTTTGGTTTGAAATTTTAGGACTTTACCCAACCTTCCTATATGAGAGGGTTAACTCATTATGGCATACTAGAAATGTTCTCTTTCAAACCAAATCCCCTCATCTCCATCGACTCTCACTAAATAAATATTTGCTTATATGCGAGTTAGAATACCTAGTAGAGTATAAATAATTTCCTTTTGAGCTCTTTGTCAATACACATTGCACAATAATGAAAAACTTTCTTCCTTAAAGTCATTCCACTTTCATCATGTAATGATCCAAATCAAGTCATTACTAAATAATAATATTTAGTACAAAAGTGTAAATCTATATACTATGTATTTACAGTCCTCCAAAATTTTAAATAATTTTTTTAAATAAAAATATTTCTTATTAATGAGGAGGCATTGTCGAATACACGAGTACATAAATCTATACCTTCATCCATTTCTATTTACAATATCACAAGTTTGTTGTCTATCATTACTAATACTTGTTAAATGTCTACTCTGTATATATAAACATACATATAAAATCATCGCATGTGAAAACCACAATCACAAAATATAAGAGTAAGCAATGGCCATTGAATCATAATACATATAACTTTATTATCATCAATTTAATTTAAACAATTTGTATCATATAAAAACAATATACCAAAAATTTTGGATAAATTAATTGATTCCACTTTATAATATCTTTATAAATATTCAAATAAAATTTTTCATAGTTGCTGGTCGGGATAAATGAGCTAATAATCTACTTATTTAAATCCTCAATATTACACCTCTAACTACAATAAGTCAGATTATTTAGTAGTGGTTAGTCAGGATGAATAAGCTAATATATACTCATTTAAATCCCTATGGTTATACCATCTTCTTCTGCTATTAGGGCTTGGCCTAAGGATTTTGTGATGCCTTACCCTTTTCAGCAAATGGTTTTATCACTTAAGAATGCACCACTCTACTTGGCTAGTCCTCAAATCTTTCCATCATCTTAGCCTTTTTCACCAAAAGACAAACCTCTCATATATACTTTGGGCCACTGTCTATTTTAACTTTAACCTTAAGCCTTCCACAAATTTCTATACCTTCAAGCCTCAACTCTACTTGAGTGAAGAACCTCGTCAAGTACTCAAACCTTACTACTTACACATGCACAAACATCTCTCTTTACATCATCCTAAAATATTCATCTTCATTTAAAAACTTTGTGATATCTCGAAAATACTTTTCCAAGAACCTCCTTTGGAATATTAACTCATTATGAGGTCTCGACTCTAAACTTTTACATCTAGTGTGAAAGATGTTGTCTTTTTGTGTGAACTAGGTTGGTTATGGAGAATCCTTCTTATCATAAGAAGTTTTCCCCCACAAGGATGGCCCTTTTGGTGGGGCCTTGTGATGCAATGTGACCTCTACCAAGACACTTAAAATATTTAATCTTACTAGTGCGAGTTTGAGATATTGTTCCCACCCTTGGCTTATCTTTTTCTTCTCTCTTTTCTCTTCCTAGATTCTTAAAGGGTTTTGTAAGAAAAGAAATGCCTTATATCTCAAGCCAAGAAGGGGGGGGGGGGCAATTGGATTAGCCCTTTTAAAATGATCTTTTCAAAATATTTATGAGTTCTTTGGCTTTCTTGAAATCAATAAACAAAAATGATGAATCAACAAGTGAGATAGTGAAGAAAAATCAACACAGACAATCTATATTGGTTCGACTATTCCAAGCCTATGTCCAGTCCTCCTTCAACAACCTGAGTTGAAGGGAATCCACTATAATTGATTGAGTTTATAGAAACACAAAGATACCTCTCTCAATGCACTCCTCTCATAACTCAAAATCATATAGCAATCGGGGGAGATGAACAATCCTCAATCTCTTACAATACAAGAGCACTCACAACCCTTAACCCCTAGCAAACCCATGCAGGAACATAACACAATACAAAGATTGTCAATGAAGATCTTGATCTCTAAGATACATTCCTCTAGCGCAAATCAAATCAGAACAATTTTAGCACACTTTTCTTGAAAGAATCTTAACGGATAACCAACTAATGAAGCCTTGATTCTCCAAGATCACTTCTTGAATGCTCCTGTAACCAAAACTCAATGAAAACGTTAGTATTTGAAAGTGATAATGAATTCTTGTTTTGAAACAGGCCTCAAGATGCATATATATAGGATTTTTCAAATCCTGACGCATTACAATTGATTAAGATATTTATGTAATATGTTAAGCTTTTGCTTATGTTTTAACATATAATCCTGAGCATGTAATCGATTATATAAACACATAAGCCAATTATTGATTTAATTGACAATTATAACATATTAGGCTATTAAATGAAATAGATTAAACAAAGTAAATCAGTTTAATCGATTAGACAACTTATGTAATCGATTAATCCTATACTTAAGCAAATTTTCAATCCAATTTCTATTTAAAACAGATTAACTCACTTATGAAACAAATTATGGCTTGCTTTCTATTTTAATTGGTTATATACCATGTATAATCGATTATTACAGAACAGTTTACCCTTGTCAAGCTTACTAAGTGATCTGGTGAAATCTAACAGGTTATATACTATGATTAATTGATTATTTCAACCAGAAATGAGATATTCAATCTGTTTTAAGCATGATTCATTTAAAAATAAGGAACTTATATTTCAAGCACAAACATAATAAAGATAAAACAATTGTTATGTCATTTGTTGTGCAAGAAACCATAAAACCTTTCTTTTGTTCATCATAAAAAATAAAGATATATAAGGAGGTTAACAGGTTCTACTTCTTTTACTTTTTTTTCCCTCCCTCTTGTAGTCTTTCTTAATATTAGAGCTAGAGTGAATCCTACTTCTCAAAAGTTGTTGTTCCACTTTGATGCTTAATTATATCAAATCATTCAAATCTTGATATGGTAGCAACTCCACTTTATCTCTAATTTCAAGTTTAAGCCCACTAAGAAACCTAGAGATGGTGATCTCATTCTCCTTTCTAATTCCCATCCTTATGATATAAAGCTCTATCTTTTTCCTATATTGTTCTACACTTAGATTTCCTTGTTCGAGCCTTTGGATTTATCCATTAGCTCACGATTGTAGTAGGAGAGAATGTGCATCCTTCTCATGGCATTCTTGAGTCATTCCAATATTGAATTAGAGGGAAATTAGAGAGCCTTCCTTTAACTAGGGAAGCCCACCAATGTAAGGCATTCCCTTAGAAACTTAGGGTGGCTAGGGAGGTTTTTGTTTCTTTACTCACTTGATGACATTCAAAGAGTTGTTTTACCTTCATCTCCTAATCTAGATAGACCTCTACATTTTCCTTTCCATGGAAATGGAAAGATCCACCCTGATCTCTCTTGGAGGGTTCTTATTGATAGGGGGAGCTATACCTACCCTACATATCTATGTCTTTTATGATGAACAAGAGAATGATTTTATAGTTTCTTGCACAACAAATGGCATAACAGTTCCTTTTTCTTTATTGTGATTGTGCTTGACATATATATTCATTATTTGTTATTGAATCATGCTTTAAAATAGATTGAACATTTCATTTCTGGAAGAAATAATCGGTTAAGCAATGTATATAATATGTTAGATTTCTTCATATCACTTGTATGCCTAACAGGAACAAACAACTATGTAATAATTGATTACATAAGTTGTATAATCGATTAAAATACAATTCTATGCTAATATTTGTTTCATTAGTGTATTGATCTATTTAGAATGGAAATTAATTTGACAGTTTTCTTAAGTGTTGACATAACCGATTACATAAGTTTCATAATTGGTTAAATATGTTTCATATATCAAAATCAATTTGATTTAAAGCCTGAACTATTTTTAACAGTCAAATGAATTTATTACATACTTATGAGAGAAATAGTCTCAATAGATCATCATCAAATTTTATACCTACTCCTGTTAATTGATCATAGCGTTCTTGAAATTCATTCAAATGATTTGAAACAAGAGTTCCTTCCTTGTACTTCAACTCCACAAAATTTTTCAGTAAGTACAATTTATTAGTCCCTAACTTATAAGCATACAAGACTCAAGCTTATCCCATTGATTTCTCGCATGTGTCTCATTAGCAACAAAATTATAAATATTATCATTAACAAAATGCCTTATAAATCCACATACATGTTGATATTCAAAATCTCATTATTCATCTGACTTGGATTCTGGTTTATCAAAAGCAAAAACAAGAAAATGCAAAATTTTTCATAAATAGCAAGTCCTTCGTCTTGCCCTTCCATTGGTGATAATTTTCTCCATTCAAAGGAATCAATTTAGTATGTGCCTACATCATTCATGTAAGTTAAACAGTCCCTCAACCAAAGAGCTATGATGCCACTTTGATGGGAAAAAGGGCCAAAAGCAATAGCAATTTAATAAAAAGTAATAACACAACAGAAAATCAATCTCCCTTCTTGTGAGAATTTGCAGGCAGCACCAGAAACAAATAGGGCAAAAACAGAATCCAAAGCAAAAGAGACACCAACAATTTTTAACGTGGAAAACCCCTCAATGAAAGGATAAAAACCACGAGTCATCCAGACCAAAGAAAAATCCACTATGATCAATAATATGGTACAAAAGAGTCTCCAATAAAAACATCAAATAGGGTTTTCAATTAGTCAAACTAATTAAGCATAAATGCTTACAAATGAGAAACAAAGAATATAAAAATTCTCCAAAATAGAGCTGTTGATGTGAGGCTGTTTTCTCCTAAGTTAGATCTCCGATTGACGATCGAACGGTTAGAATGAATAACCATACGTCTGGAACCCACTGTCCAAAAATCAGCCCGATCAAACGGTGAACGACTTCACAAAGACGAAAACACTAGTGTAGGTTTTGTGTTATGCGAGAAAGACTTTCTCTTTTCTTTTCTCTCTCACTTGGTTTTTTCCTCTCGTCAAATGACTTTAATGTGTCCTACTAATTTGTCCAATCTCTACTAAAACAAAGTGAGACACAATGGTCCACATTATTCGGACTACTCTTCACATAGGAAGGGAGCCCAATAACCCAACAACTCCCAAGCCATGTGGAACTATTGGATGTGGTAGGAACATAAGTCTCTCAGTCGAGGTCTAAGGGAAATGATTGTTCATCTCCAATGGATGGATTATTAAGGGACTGATGGTTCATCTTAGAACCTCATTATTGACCGTACAATGCGTGTTAAATGGTCTTACTAGGATCCTAGACGTGGACATTTGGACAAGTGACATAATATAAGTTACTTGAAGTTTTGAACATGTACTCCTGAGGTTGGAACATGAGGGAAGATCAACTTGCAAAAAACTCTCTGACACTCAAGTTAGTAAGAGAGTTAGGATCTTGTTGTTAGCAAAATATAGGATAAATAAAGATCAAAATATTTTGATGATGATATAAACAAGTTCAAAAATTCAACATACAAGAAGAAAATGGAAGACTTGTAATTTATATATGTAAAACTTTTTTAATAAGTCTAGAAATTATGTATAGATTTAGTTTTAGAAGAGTTTCAAAACACCTTGTACAAAATAAGTCAAGAATAACTCAAAGGTGTCAAAAACTCTCTGAAATAATTGATTATCCTTATATGTAATCGATTATCCAATGTGTGTTTCAAAACTTTCAAAAACTCTTTAGAATAATAGATTATCATTTTTGGTAATCGATTATCATAAGTCAAGATAATCATTTTTCCAATCTGATAATCGATTATCACTAGTTGTTATGACAATCAATTATCACATTAATAATTGATAATCATTAGTCATCATTATTAGCCATTTCTAGTTGTTTTACTAGTTATCATATTTATTTCTTTTGAATAATCAATTAACACTTGAGATAACTGATTATTAATGAGAATTATGGCTTAATAACGAAAGTTTTGGACTTATTTATAGTTAAAACCTATAAATAGAGTGTTAGGCTTACGGTAATTACACTTAAGAAAAGATATAAATTATTATGAATTGTCATTATTGAGATAATAAGCTTCACAAAGTAAAAATTATATAAATAAATATCTAAAACTCAATATTTGGCAACATCACCTGAAGACTTTTCACATAGGATTAATTTTGTTCACATAAATTGTTACACTAAACCTTTATCAAAGAAGATTTTATCCTCTGTACATCTATTCGTATTGTTAACAACAAGAAATTGAGCATACAATTTCATAAAAGGTGCTTTCATGTTGACATCCTCTAATAGTCATTGTGTAATTTTTGTCTGTATTTAAGGCATCTTAATTTAGATGTCTAATAGCCTTTGTGTGCACTCCTCTTATTCTATTCAAAATAAATATTTGTTTTTCTTAATACATATCTAAGATGCTATGATTATCAAAACTTTATATTATTTATTATCATAGGGTCGTATTAATCAAATTATTTCAATTGATGAGGATTATACGATTCCTGATATAACATTCTTATATTTAAATAACTATATATTATTTATTTTATTATTATTTCAAACATAAAAAAATAGAAAATCTTATGCTTTAGTTAAATTCATAAAATATTTTGTATTTTATTTTTAAAAAGTCTTCCAATTGAAAAAATTTGTAAAAATATGGTAAAAATACTTAAAAATGTTGTCATAATTATATCTGTTTATAATAAAATAAAATCTCATATGATATTTTTACTGAGGAATTTGATTTGTAATAGCTTTTGCAACTTTTATATTTTGTCCAGTGATATTTTAATTTCGTCCTTGTAGTTTTCTTATTCTTCAATTTCTTTTTTATTTTTTTATTTAACTTCTAGTCTTATTAAAAATGACTAATTCATATGAACAAAATTTTACAAAAACTAGAAGGACATGATATATTAAAAGGACTAAACCAAACTAGCATAGATAAAATCAAATTTTTTTATAAGAGAAAATTTCGAAAATCTAAAATAAAAGACGTTTCTATTTTGTATATAAAAGCATAATAAATAATTATTTATTTTGGAGAGGACAAAGAAATGTAAGCAAGAAAAGAAAGAGACAAAATGGTCCGGAAAGGATTAAGGAGAGAGACTACATTTTTTATTTTATAAATTCTATTTTTTATTTAATTATAAGTTTTAAAGAAAATATATTTGGAAGATAATTTATATTAAAAATTTATTAACTAGATTGATTGAATCCTATCTTATCATAAATATAAGTTGAAAGGACTGCAGATGAGATAAACGATGGACATAGTGTTGTCACCTTCTAAAATTAGTAGGCGAACTTATCACAAAAACACACCTTTTTTTTTTTATAACATTTATTATTTTTGAGTATTTTTAGAAGAAAAAAAAAACCATAAATTAATTTATAAAGTTAATTTGTCATATATGAGCTTGTTCCACCATCCGGTTCCCTAGAATAGTAATGTTACATGTCAATAAACACATTTAAGATACTGTCTATTTTAAACTTCAAAGATTTTATTATAATTTTATCTTAAATTAGATGAAGAAGTTATATTTAAATTGTTTTTAATCTTTAATTTTTGATGAAATAAAACTATTGTACATTTAAAGTAAGTTTGAGTTAATTTAAAAATTAAATATGTAATTAGTTTTTAAATTTAGATATGAAATTAGAATTTATTTTTATCTAAAATATTGAGATATTTTAATTTCAAATTTTAAAAATAAATAGATATAATTTTTTAATTTAATTGTATAAATTTTTTTATTGTGTAAAATATTTTCAAGTTAACACTTAATCTGTTTATATTATTTCATATATAAAATTAGATTAAAAAGATTATATTTATTTATTTTTATGTTTGAAGATTAAAATATATTAAAAATTAATAATAGTAAAATTCTATTTTTATGTAAAAGTTTAGAGATTAAAAACATATTTAATATTTAATATAATGTATAAAGAATTTAATTTTTTCTTTTTCTTTTCATATGAAGTTCGATTTTAGTCCCGACTATTGTCTTTTTAATTTTAAATTACATTGTTTTGATCTTTCAAAAATATTAAGTTATTACTTCTTTTCTATAAAGCCTTCGTCTAAATTACTTAAAAGAATAAAATTGTGAGTTTCAAAATTGGAGGAAAAAAAACAGAATTCTGAAGAGATAGAATCTAAGTTTAAATTTTTGTAAAGGAAAATTTAATCCATAATTATTTTACTAAGAAAGATTAGTTATGTGTGTACATAATTAAAGTCGTAAATTAGGTAAATGATAAGTAATGATGGAATGATTGTTTAGTCTTCTCAACTAAAAATGTTTGTGTAAAAAGATCTGATCGTTTTTCTTGACTGTAGTGTGAAATTTCATTGAAATGATGAACAACATTGAAATTTGACTCTCTAGAAGAAATTGGTTGAAGAACTTAAAGCCTGTGTAGCAATTGTGTTAAGTTAGGCTTTTATTCAAGTGTCTAAAATGTCAATAATGTTTGTGTACCCCACAATGAGTTTTAGTCTAATTAATATGTATTTTGAAGTTTGAAAATGTATCAATCAATAATATGATTAAGCATGATGATATGGATTTTTAGAAATATAATTTTTAAATGGATAAAGAAGGAATATTTTTAAATACTTCTTTTATAAATTTTATCTTTTTAGAATTTGATTATATTCTTTCTAGTATTTAAGCTAATAAGCCATTTGATGAAGACATGAATGGAAATTATTTTTATTAAATTTAATAAATAAATATGATTCTTAATAAACGAATTTTAAGTTTAACACCAGTTTTATAAAATTGATTTTAAAATGGGATTTATATATTAATAACTTATTTTATATTTAATTTAAGATTTCAACAATATTTCTTTAAGAATTCTTTTGAAAAATTTCGAATTTCTAAATTTTCCTACTTTTATTTATTTTTTAATTTTTGGCCACCATTTGAAAGGTACTAAATTAAGTATTTATATTTAATTTTATGGTCATTTAAATGTTGTAAGAATGTAGAAAATTATGTTTTAGAATTGATAGTGTGTTTAAGATACCGAGATTCAATTATTTTAATATTAAAAGTTTAAATTATAAATAGAATTTTATAAACGAGTTTCATTATTAAAAAATACACATTCTCTCTAAAATTCTTTCTCTTAGAGTTCTGTTTCCTTTCTCTAAGATTTCTTACAATTCATTTATCCTTTTGAAGATCGAAAACCGTAGTAATTCTCCTTGTAGTAAGCTCATCAACATCCATCGGTAGATTTTCAGTTTAGGTAAGTTAGTTTTCTATCCCTTTTTTAAGTTCAAGTTAGTTCATCCTTTGTATATGAGCAAAATTTCGCTTGCATATTTCTATAGAGTTATCTATAAGTTTCTTTGTGGATTAATAGTTCTAATGGCATGTCATGATCATGTTTGTATTGTTTTTAGGAGCATGTAGTGTTTATTGTGTGTTTGAGGGTGTTATAAGGACTTTGAGTTGTTTGGACTACTGCCTAAGGTAAGGGAAGCTAGTTACTTTAATGTATGTGAGTTTGGTAAATTTGATGTTTTGCTTGTTGATGAATTTCTCTTATGTGTATGACTAAATTAATTTGTATGGTTTGGATGATTGTTTGTGTTTGATTGTTGCCTGAGTTTGTGTTACTGAGGGAACTTGGAATTTAAGCAATTAAGTAAATTGGTACGAGTTGTAGTGTGTAAGAATTGTTTTCGACCAATTCAATGAAAAACAAGTATCAATTTGAGCAATTGATCAGGTCTAAGTTCACTTGATATTACAAAATGTAATTGTTTTTAATTGATATAGTGCTAAGTGGTGTTATGCTGGCAATGAGCACCAACTTTGTCTGGGAGTAATTTAGCTCTAAGACACTGAGCGCTATAAAGTATCATTGAACGCCCATTTTGTCGAATGGATTTGGTGTTGAGCGATACTAGGGTGTCGTTGAGTAATATTTTTGTATTGCATGTCTGGAGGATTTAGTTCCAAGACGCTAGGCAATAGAATGGTGTCGCTGAGTGCGAATTTTGTGAGAAGAATGGTGTTGAGCACCACCTTTTGTGAGAAGTCTGGAATTGAGCGTCACCTCTGAGCATCAATCTGTATGTTTGAATTGTTTTCTTCTTTGGCCATCATTAGTAGAATTATAATGGATTGTGTGCATGTTTATGAACATTATGGTGTTTTAAGAATTTGATGATAATGTGAAATAATGGGCAAACTCTAAAAGGAGGAAAGGGGTTGAATAGAGTTTGAAAACTTTTCACAATTAGTGTTAGACATTGTTTGCAACGGTTAGACGGTCTGCAAAGAGTGTTGAACACTTAAGGATTTCTGAAAGCGTTTAGAGACCCAGTAAAAGGATGGTAGAAATTAAAGCTCATTTTTATAGTAGTTCACTCAACCTGAGCTACGTCCAGTTTTCCTTTAAGCATTTTTAAAGGGTTCCACTAAATTTAATAAGTTATAACAAATTTCACCACTCCTAGTTTACGATCACATCAATGGGCTAAAACCATTTAACTCCCACTGAGTTAAACAAATCAAGTGTTTTAAATCACTTCGATTATCCAAAAACAACTAAGTGTTTAAAATAAGTATATATGAACACTTCTTTTAGAAAGGATATGATCGAAACAATATAGATATGAAAAACTTGTTACAAAGGAAGTATCCTGAATTCTAATAATTATTCACACTCAAATAGAGTAGAATGAGTTATGTGGTGAGAGTCGTAGGAGATCTTAGCCACCAGAGTGTTGGTTCTAAGCGCGAAGGAGATTAACCTTGTAAGTGGTAGGGTGATAACCCCTTTGTTTATGACTTTGCAAGACATAAATACCATTACAAATGCACATTTATGTTAAAGTCTTATGCTAAAGACATGTATCCGGATAATTGAGTCTAATGTCAACTTTTTGTTTACATATATGACTTGTTGTATGTTATACATGTGTAGTTTATAAATTGGTGTATTGCGATTAAATTAGGCCAAATCTTTTGGACATTAACTTACTATTTTACTAGTTTATGTTTTGTTGTGCTTTTGTGATGACCACTTGACAGTGTGAGCAGATTTTAAGGTAAGTGATGATATGCATATGATGGAAAGTTAAGAATTTATAGTTTTCTTTAGAAATTCTTTCTTCTATTGAAAAACTCCTGTAGTTTTTAGTACACGTGTATATATTATATTACTATAATTATTATTATGGTGGATAAGTTATATTAATATCTTATATGTTTCTAATTATTTGTTTTGTTTTATTAATTTTAAATGTTTTATTTTGTAATTTGATATTATTATATGAGATGTTACAATGAATGGTAAGGATGTTTCAATGAAGTAAGAATGTTGATCATGTAGGTTGTGGTCGTAAAAATTTTGCCAAAGTGTTAGATACACAGTAACTTTTGCAAGTATTATAAATTATTTTAGAAAAGGAAAGTTAATTAACTCCATCAACTTCATTCAAGTTGATTTAGATTGATTGTAATGTATTGATATTGAGGATTCAGTTAGAGTTTTGTGTATGTAATAATTATATAGGAATGATACTGATATTTGAGTTAACTTATTTTACATTGTATTTCAAATAACTTATTGAATTAAATTGATTTACCAAATCATTAAATGTAAATGTAAAATCAATGTTTTGAACAATTTAGACATAATATAAAGAGTGAAATGTAATTACAACACAACTAAAAATAAGTTTTTTGTGAATTTGTACCTATAGTACTTAAATGTTCAACTGTTCAAACTTTGAAATGAAAGTTGCATAGTGTTTCTAAAGTATTATACAAATTTCTTTATTAATATATATATATATATATATATATTTATTTATTTATTTATTTATTTGGAAGTTGTATGCATATATTTCTTTATTTATTACCAGTACAGTTATAGAATGAGGGCTTTATAGTTTATATATTTGTTTAGTAGTTAACTGTATTTCAAAAGTAGCAATATCTGCAATTTAAAAAGAAAAAAAAAAGCCATATTTGATGAGATGGTAGACAATATAATTAATATAAAAGTGACTAGAGAGCATTTGAAAGACCTCATTAAGACGACGACGTAAGGCTAATCTTTCCATTTGTGATCAAATTGGAAATAATTTCGTCACATTAATGGCAATCTTCTTCATATTATTACAAATGGAAAAGTTTAAGCCATCAAATCAAATATAAAATGCTAATTGGGCCCACTCCATTATTCATAAATATTTATACTTTTTTTAATTAATATTCCTTAATTACTTTAAACATGTTTTGTAGACCACCTTGGGTCGCCTTGTTTTATATAAATATCTTAATATCTTAATGTACGTGCAATATGTGTGTATCTTTTCTTTTCAATTTGAATGATTATTTTTCTAGAGTCAAGGATCAACCATTAAAAAATTATATTCCTTTTAAAACTTATTTTCTTTATAGCATTCTTTTGATTAAATTCCCATCACATATTCAATGGATTCACTATCAATTATGTGACACCATATATTGGTATGTGATTTTATTTTCTTAAAAATAAATGAGTTATATTAATTTAGGTTATACAATTATTTATGAAATATTAAAAGTTTAAATATCGTGTACATTCTTATTATAATTTTTACTATTTAAAATTATCTAAAATTCTATATTCATAGTTTTCATTTCTAATAATAAAGAGTGTACATACATATATTTGGAGGGATGGTGAGTGTGTACAATAATTTATATATCCCAATGGAAACTTAATATATATCATACAATATATATATATATATATATATATATATATATATATATATATATATATATATATATATATATATATATATATATGGACATTGTGGGAATTTAGTTTCAATGGTTTTAATTATAGTTGATAAGACTTGGTAATATTGTTGCATATAAGGCACCAAAATTAACATTTTCTTTTCTTTGTCAATAAATGTATTTGTTGGATATCACCAAACAATTCTCCTTGCTTTATTCTTGCCCTCACATAAAAAAGGAATAAAAAAAATCTTATCTGTTTTCTTTAAAGTCAACATCTTCTCAGGGTATAATTGTTTATATGTATTTGTATGATTATTTTAAATTAAGAGTGTATTTATAATAAATACGAGACATGCACTTTACAATAAGATTAAAAGTAATAATATGTATTCAAGGATAAATTACGTTCCATTTTTTTAGATTGGATTAAAAAGCATTTTGAAACAAGTTGAACCAACAAAGATTAAGTTTTAAAGAAAATTTTGAGTTTTCTTTTTCATTTAAATTGAGAGAGCGTGTAAATAATAATATTTGCAGAAGATCTCACATAAATTAAAATTAAGACAGATTTATAATATAAATATATATAAATATTATTTTATAAGTTAGTTTTGTAAAGTGTAGTTAAGACAATTTACATTTTATATTATAATCATAAGTTAGAGTCTATCCTCATAAAATTATTTGTTTATTAGATATATTGTTCTATTTGTATTAATATCTAGTTTTATGAGATGTATATATTTTGGATTAAAGAGGATGTGTTAAAAATTTTACATCGATTAAAGATAAAATACTTTTATAGTAAATAAATGGATGCGAATCTTATCTTACAAACAAATCTTGTAAAATTGAATTAGACATTCATTCTTAAACGATGGATTTATATTGTAAAACAAGTTTAAAGCTTATACGAAATAATTTTTTTAAGATTTTAATATTTTTAATTTATATTAGAAAGCTTAATTTCCTTAATACTAATGGAAATTAATATTTAAATAAAATATGGACTAAGAAATTAATATATTTTAAATCTTTTAACCAAATTTATCTATTTAAATTAATTTTACAAAATAAAATATTTGTCCTACTTTTTTTTTTTGTGTTAGTTTGGCATGATTTTTCAATTGGCCACCAACCAACATGATTGGACCAATCTGTGGTAAGTTGCAAGTAGGTTGAAACCAAGGAGTTATATGTTAAATTTATATTTTTCAACTTTCACTTTATAGACATTCATAGCAATTTGTATTATTGTTGAGCCTAAAGTTTGAGATAAGACATTTTGCTTTCTTATGTTTTATACTTTTAAATGTAACTAACTACATTTATATTTTTTCAATTGATCTTTTTAAGGACAAATGTTACAATGAAATCACTTTCATAAATGGTTTATGACGAACAATCTTCACTTATCATAAGATTCATCTAATCACCGTGAAGATATTTTTCTTAATTTTCTTTATAATATTATTATCTATAATAATATATAATCTATAACAAAGAGATATCCTCTTTTATATGTTTGTTTTTCCAGTTTTAACATTAGCAATTATTTTAAAAATTAATTATTTTAATATTTATAAAATATTTATATAATCTAAAAGTCTTAATTCAAACTTTCACGTTACATTCATTTTTTCTGAAATAAACTGTTATTATTTTCATTTCCAATTCTTCCCTTTGATCTTCAAAACTGAATCTTTTTACTGCTAACATTCTTAAAAAATAAGAATATTATTATACAGTCACATTCTTCCATGCAAGTTTCATCTCCTATCTCTTCAATAAAGCTTTCACATATTCATCAGGTTTGTATTTTTCCATACCTTTTAAAAAAATAATTGTTAGTTTATTTACCAACTTCACCTTTCTTCAACCCAAGCAAGCCCAAATGATGCCCTTTCAATTCATATTGCTCAATAGTTACATTCGTTTGTTTACCATTCTCAAATTATACCCTTCAACAACAACTACTTAATAAAAACTCAAAAATACATTAAACTTCAAGACCTTCACCAACAAATTCTTAAAGGCAAATATATCACGATACTTTTCAACAGTATTCTACGTTGCATCTAAACTAAGCTATCTAAAAAAACTCAGCTCAATATTCGATTAGCTCAATCTTTGATTAAGACTAAATCAGTTTAATTTTGAATTGAATCGACTCTATTTTCGATTTGGGACTGACTTGACTTAACCTTTGTCTTAGACCTGACTTAGCTCAATTTACGATCCAAGTCCTTTTGACTTGATTTGACCTTTAGTTGGGGCAAATTAGGCTTGACCTTTGGCCTGGATCTATTCAACTCAAACTTCGGTTCAGGCTGACTTGGCACAATCTTCCACATGGGTTGACTCAGCTCGATTTTCGACCCAAGTTGACTTAGTTTGACCTTCGACCCAATTCGACTTAACTCGAACTTTAGCTTGATCGATTCAGCTCAACCTTCGACTAAGGCCGGCTCGACTCAACCATCAGCCCGATCCAGTTTAGCTTGACCTTTGGTCCGGACAAATTTTTCTTGACCTTCAACCAAAGCCGACTTGGCTCAACCTTCAATTTGACTCAGTTCCGCTTGACTTTCGGCTCAAACCAACTTGACTAGACCTATAACCCAGGCCAACTCGGCTCGACCTACGGTCTAAACTAACTCAACTCAACCTATGGTTCGAGTCAACTTGGCTCCACCTATGACCCGGGCCGACTCGGCTTGACCTTTGACCCGAGTCGACCTGGCACAAACATCGACCCAAGCTTACTCAACACGAATTTCATCCTGGGTCAACTTGGATCAAACTTCGACATGGGTTGAATCGTTTGGACCTTTGACCTAAACCAACTTGTCTTGACCTTTTGCCTACGTCGACTCATCTCTAACTTCAACCTGATTGACATGCTCGGGGTCGACTCATCTCTTCTTAAACATCAGCTTGATTCTAATCGATTTGACTTTTAGTCCGAACTGACTCTACTAATCCTTAAGTCCAAACCAACTTGACTAAGTTTTTTGTTTGTTTTTAGTTGACTCGACTAAGTTTTTAGTTTGAATCAACTAAACCTTCAACCTGACCGACTCAGCTCAACCTTTGACCAAGGTCGACTAGGCTCGACCTTTGGTCTGACTCGAATCGGCTTGACCTTCAACTTGTGCTGACCCAATTAGACCTAAAACCTTGGCCAGCTCAGTTCGACCTATGGTTTAGACCAACTTGGCTTAACCTATGGTCCGAGTCGACTTGGCTCAACCTATGACCCGATTCTACTTGACTTAAACTTCGACTAAGGTCGACTTGGCTTGAACTTTGACCCAAGCTCACTCGGCTCGAATTTCATCCTAGGCTGACTTGGATCAAATTTCGACACGGTTAAAATCGTTTAGACTTTTGACCCAAGCCAACTCGCCTTGACCTTTTGCCTACGCCAACTCATCTTGAACTTCAACCTGATCGACATGCTCGGGTTTAACATGTCTTAACCTTGAGTTTGCGTCAATTCTTCTTAAACTTGGACTTGATTCTAATCGATATGACTTTTAGTCTAAATTGACTCTACTTAGCCTTATGTCTTAACAGACTCGACTAAGTTTTTAGTTTGACTCGACTATATTTTTAGTTTAATTTGACTAAACCTTCGACCTAAGACCACTCAACTTGAACTTGGTGAATAGATGGAAAAAAGTGAAAATTTAAATTTATCATATTTTAAAAAATATTTAAAATCCGTCTATTTTATTCCTTTGAAATACTTCCAACAAAATTTAAATTTAATTTTTTCTCTAATTATTTTATCGAAACAAATTATTTTAATATAAAAAATTTTAAATGTTTCAAATAAATTCTTCTACTTCATCGAAATACATAATTTTATATTAAAAATTAGTTGACCCACACATTTTTATCGAAATACATTTAATGTTATTGTCAATTAGTTCACCCACACAGTATATTAAGTTATTGTCAAGCAAGCAAGGGTGACATGATTTTTGGTAGAATAACAACTTTAACTTCTTTCCTTATATATATAGATATATAAATAAGCATTAAAAGTTGAGCTTGTTGGCTTTTTAAGTTGAGTTGTTTTGGTTAGTGCTTCCAACACACATTCAACCTTATATAAATAAATTAAAGAAGATAATAATTAATGGACAAAGTGTCTATGCCCACTATGCATAGTGTTCTCCACAACATAGATTATGCTCGAAGCTTAATTACCACGTATTTACTTCAAATTATTTTTAAATAATTTCCTATTTCTTTAAACAAATTCTTTTCAAAAAGTAGACAAATATACACTTAACTAATTAGCTAGTAGTTTAAAACTCCATTTACAGAACAAAATAATTGCTTCACTTGTCTGCTTGTGGTTGGTGTATGAATTGACATGTTTTTTTTTGGCCTCCATCTAAAACTTTCATCTTTTTTTAACCATGATTTTAATTCCAATTACTATCTAACACTTAAAGTAATAATTAACATTATGAAATTTTAAACACATACGAATACTTTTTTTCTAAAAATAATAAATAATGTTCCATTAAGATAAATTTTTTTTCTTTTTAACTAATTTTAAACTTGTGTCTATCCACGGGGACTTGATGCTTATTTGTGCATTTGTTAAAAGAAATTTAGAACATTACAAGAAAACTTGTAAATAATGATTAATTTTAGTGATAAAAAGTATGTTTAGAGACCAATTTTTTTAATTAAAGACAAATTTAGAAATCAATTTCTTTAGTAATCAAAACTTTCGTAGTTAATGTTAATATGGATAACAAAAAGGACTAAGTTTAATAGGTCAGCTCACAGTTTGACATCATTAAAAAAATTAAATGTAAGGAACCCAACCTTACTTAACTTGACATGTCAGTCCAACAAGTTAGTCCGACAACCAAACATCATTAAAGAAAAATCTAAATGTAAGGAACTCACCCTTACTCAACTTAACAAGTTAGTCCGAAAGCAATAATTTGTACTTCCACCTAGAAGCATGAGTTTTGTGATTTAGATGATGTTATTGAAGATCAAAGAGTAGAGAAGAAGAGTTCTTCTAATGTTGCATTTAATAACCGTGAAAAGGGAAATGATGAACATTGAATGAAGAAATGATGCTGGAGTAGATTGTTAAATTTTAAAATTTTTAATATTATAGTAATTAAATGATTGTGTGAACAAAAATTATTTAATGTCTAAATATATTTTGATATATATTATGAAAATTTCAAATATAAGTAAAGATATTATATTCAAATAAATAATAAATTATTCAAATGTAACCTAACAGCTTTTCTCACAGTTTAACAAACTAATTTCAATCTAGCAGTCTGATCAATTCATTAGCTTGACAGCTCGATAAACCAGGTTATAAAAATTTATTTATTGTAAAAGTCAACCTATTATTAAGTGATAAATAAGTACACTTATTTCATTTTTGGCGGGCCAAAATTGGCCAAATAATTACAAATATAATCTAATAAAAAAAAACTATATTTTTTTCTCTCTCTTATTTTTTTTTTTCAACGTGAAGAACAAAACAAGAAAAGGTCAACGGTGCATCCTAATGTGTAGCACATCCACAACTTATTTGATAAAAATAAAAAGTTGAAAAACAAAAATATTTGTTTTGATTCCATGGCCTGCAATACAGCTTTTTTTAGTTGTGCGTAATTTTCGCTTCTTTTATTAACTCATTGAACTTTTTTTAATTTTAATTTTTAATTTTTAATTTTTTTCTCTCTTTCAATAAACCCTTTTTCTCTTTTTCTTCTTCTCCGTCTTCTTTCTCCTTCCAATGCAATTTTTCTTTGCTTTTGTGCCACAAATTCACTCTTCCATGAACTTTCTTCTATCAAGGTAAGTTATCTAAACGTGATTCCTTACATGCTTTTGCTTTTCTTCATTTACGCCTCCTTTCTTTTTTATTTTACTTCTTTCAGTTTTTTAGTTTCTTTTGTATCAAAATTTTGGAATCGCGTTTTGGAAACGCTTTTTTCTAAACCTTTGAAAGAATAGTGGGAAGTACTTATCATTGTGTCTCATGCTTTTTTTTTTCTCTTTGTATTATTCACCTTTGCATTACAAAAGGGACATTAGTTTTTGGTTTTTAAAAGATTTTATGAGTGATGATCATAATCATTTCTCTAGCACTTTAGCTCTTTTAATGCTTCTTTTTTGTTCTATGTTTTCTTTAGGTATGTACCTTTTTTTTTTCCTTACAACTCATTCAAACAAAAAAAAATTCTTATAAATTCCATGTTTTCTTACAATTATTGAGTTTAGATGATAATGTCCATTTTATTTGGTGAAACTTTTTTTTTGTTAGTTAATTAAATGAATAATCACAATTTAATTTTCATTTTTGGTATATTTGTTGTGACAATTTCTTTACAAGAAGAACAATTTTGACATTTGGTGTTCTCACATAGGAAAATAAAGTGAAATGAAACTTATGTAATGAGAGTTTGCACTTTCAAAAGATTGTGTTAAGAAAATTTTCATTTTAGCCTTAAATTTTTTTAGCATTATTCATTCACTTTAATTTTAAATTAGTGAAAATGTTATTCACTTCAATCTCTATTGATTAAATCAAAGACTAAAACTTTGATATATGCTTTCTAATCAAAATTAATTAGAATTATATTTCAGTATAAATTCAGGTAATAAAGATTTGTATTTGGCATTACGAAGATTATATGTACTTGAATTACACACAATATTTAATTTTTGAAACATAAAATTATATGATACTATGAAAAGAAAAGAAAAAAGTAATTGTCTGTTTTTTTATTTATTTATTTATCTTTATCATGAAAGTATAAATTGAAACTGATAAAACACATTACTTCATAAATTCTAACTCTAATTCTAATTCTAATTCGACAAACAAAGCAAACTATAGATTTAAGAAACTATATATAAATTTTATCTTAAGTAAAATTAGGAATTAAAACTAATAACCTTTCATTAAATAGACAACGAAAGGACATAATTTATTTTACTTTTTAGAGAAAAATAATTTTATAAAATAGTGAGTCCATGTTTCTACCTTTCCTTATTTCATTCCAAATGAACCAAATTACATAACTTTCAAAGTATTTACTCTCTAGTGTCCATCTATGGTTTACTTTACCAAATAATTAAATATTTAATTTTATTTTTTCTATTTGTTTTCTTTTCTTTTAAAGTTAAATATGTTGTTTTGTCTCCAATATATTTTAAAAAACTATGTTTTATTCTAAACTAAATATATATTTATTTGGTCTATACACTTAATAAAAGTTATGTAAAACATTTTTTTTATCATATAAAATATTTTTCGTGACAAATGAAATATCAAAATTCACTATAATATATATTGATTTACATTACCTGGATATAAATGGTACGAAGATGAAATAGAAACATAATTAAGTTATGGATGGAACACAAATTTAATATATAACGTGAAAGTTATTCCTTTGTTTTATTATAACTTAAATAGAAATAATTTTTTGACACACCTAAATTTTTTACATTAATTTGATAGTATCCTTATTTACTTTTTATTCTTTTTTTTTTTAATTACAAAACTTTACACTTTTTGGACCATTTTACCCTTGTATTTTGTATCAAATGAATGTAAAAGTGTGTCATGATATTATTACTCTAACTTAAAAGAAAAATACTTTTTGACATACCTAAATCTTTTATATTTATTTGACATTATCTTTATTTTTTATTTTTTTTTCTTGAAAAAAAATATAAAATTTTATACTTTTATAAGTATTTTATCCTTGTATTCTATATGAAATGAACGTAAAAGTGTGTCATAATTCCGTAAAGAGGTCAGAAAAATTCGTTAGGTTAACCTAGTAGCCTTTGTTTTGTAACATTGTGTAGGTTGATTGAAGAATTTGTGTAGCTAAAAGACACCCAAAGATATAAACATGGCAACAAAAGCAAAGGAAAGTTATGTTGTTGGAAAGGAGAAGAAGGCCACAACTTCAAATTCTCACACCACAACCACCAAAAGGACCACCAAACCCTTAACATCAACATCATCAACAACGTCAACAACAACACCATCAACAACAACTACTACCTCCATTAAGAAGCTTAACAGAACCTCTTCAGACAAAAACATCCCCAACTATCTGAAGCCCACTTTAACCTCACGCCATGAATCATCATCCTCTTCCAAACATCCCAAAACTAACATTCACAACAACAACAATATCAAGAAGACTTCAGAAGTGAGAAGAAGATCTTTGGACAAACCACTTTCCTCTTCAAACATCACAAAACCTTCACCACGTAGGTCCTCCATTGGCCCACTTTCCAAAACCACTATCCCTTCCAAACCCATTTCAGATAAGACCACAACTGATGCAAAAACTAAGCCCCTAAACACAAGGGTCACAAAGAAAACCACCCCTTCTACTACTATTTCCTCTACAGCCACTAGGAAGGTAGTAGCCAATAGGGATCATCATGGTTCTGTGATGAAGTCAGCAAAGAATACTCCTAAGCAAACTAAGAAGGCCTTGAGTGTTGAAACTGAGCAGGTTAAGGAAGTTACAAGTCAAGAAGTTGAAGTGGTAAAGGTGGAGGATGAAGAACACAGTGTGCATGAGGTTGAACATGAGCCTGAAATGTTATTATTACCTGATGTTGAATGTGAAAATGAGATTGAACATGTGATGGTGGTTGATGATTCTGAGCCATCTCATTATGAAGTTGATGATGAGAGGGTGATCTCTACAGTGTCAGAAGCAGAAGAAGAGAAGGCAAAAGATGAAGAGCATGAAGTGGAGGAAGATAAAGAAAACAAAGATGGAGTTGTTGAAAATGAGAAAGATGAAGGTGGGGTGGTGAATGGAATGGAAGATGAGAAAAGTGAAAAGAAGAAGAAGAAGAAGAAGAAGAAGAAGAATAATGAAGAAGAAGAAAATGAAGAAGAGGTGGTGAAGGTTGAGGCAACAACAGCATCAAAGCAGCAGTTAGAAGAAAGGAAAAATGGGAAGAAAGAGGCTCAGATATCCAATGTTGTGATTGAAGAAACTACAAGCAAGCTTATGGAGGAAAGGAAGAACAAAGTTAGGGCAATGGCTGGGGCATTTCAAACTGTCATTGATCACCAAGCCTCATCAAAATGAATAATGTAATCATTATATATATGTATTTCATGGGAGAAACTTCTTTGTTCACAAACTCTATGAATCTATAGGAAAGAAGGAAAAAAAAAAGTAGAAAAAGAAAGAAAATATGAGATCAGGAGTGGAAAGAGTTTACTCTGATATGTGTACATGGCTTTGAAAGCAAGTGTTGCCTTCAAACTTTGTTAATTTTTATGACTAGTTGAGTTTTTAATTGGATTTCATGTTCATTAACATCTGTAATTAAAACTGTTGTTAAATGCATATATTGTTATGTCTTTGGTCATTTTAATACCTCTGTTTAAGTAGAGATGTGCATATTAATCTTCCTATAATAATTTGCATTTGTGGTAGAAATAGCTTGAATGAAAGAATGAACTCTAGAAAAATAAAGCTCATAAAATCATTTATTAAAATATAAATGTTTTATCAAATTCTATTAAACATTAAAAGGCAGATGTCTAATACTTTCAGAAAAAGTTCACAAATGCTTTATAATATAGTCAAATGTGTGTATTTTCTCTAAAAGTTTACAATATATAACAACTTGGATTGACAACAAATTAGTGTATAAACTTTACCGCAAGTATAAAGTAAAGATTGACAACAATGATTGAAAACATAAAACAAGAAGTTCTCCATGGATGAAGAACAAAAACACAAATAAGAAAAGAGAAAGAGACAATTTAAAAATAAAACAAGTAGAGAAAGAGAATTTTCAAAATTCAAAAACTAAAAACATAATTTTTGTCTATATATTTAGAGATCATTTAAGCTATATATATATACTCTCTGATTAGTTTCAATATGAACCTTATATGTATATATATACTCTTTAATTAGCTTCAAACATGAACCTATATCTGAACTTTAGTTTGGTTCATATGCGTAATAAAAAGTTCAAATTAATACAAGAAAAATGGAATCCGTATGTCTTCTACAAAAATTAAACAAACAAATATGCCTCAAGTTCTAATAATGACAACGGAGAGAAACTACTCTGGAACATTAGTTCTTAAATGAAACGACAATGCCGAGCTTGCAAGTCATAAAAATTTTCCCCGTAGTAATCTAATATTTTTAGATCGAATTCTCCTTTTATAATTAAATCAAATTGTTATGAAGTATTAAGGACTAACTCTCAATCCCACAAAATCTGTTAGTGAATTGAGATTTGTATCCATTTTTATATTATAAATTGGTCTTATCTCTAGTTGATGTAGGACTTCCAACACACCCCTCACGCCAAAGTATAAACATCATTTCGAACATAACACTAGACATTAATGGATGGTCCAATAACGGTCCGATAACAGATGGAAGAAGATGCCTAACAAATAACAAATATCTATAGAATAGACTATAACCATAACTCTAATACCATGTTAAAAAATGGACATTAGGCATCGACAAATCTATACAATGTTAACTTTACATTAAATGACAATCTTAATGACCATAGTTATCAAACTCTCGAGTTAACTCAGACGAATTTACGTTCTGGACTTCCGAGTTAACTTGAAAGTAAACTCGTTTTCTAAATAGACTTGGTGGAATAGACTGTGAAATCGATATTTAATAAAAAACTTATAGCATTATGTCTAGAAATGCATCAAAATTAATTATACTAATTCAGGTATTCATGTTTTACATTATTTCTATGACAAATATATATATATATATATATATATATATATATATATATTATTTATTTCAAATTTTATAATTTTGTAGACTTATTTGAATTAGGATATTATTTATATAATTTTTTTTATCTGAAATAAACTCTTATGAGTTTGTAAGTCGAGTTTACTTGACTCTCCCGAATTTATGTAAACTTTCAAATTTAACAACCTTATTAATGACAATCCTAAAAGTATAACAGTCTAATATTTTAGGAAACTAAAACTAAACTAAATAGCATTATAAATACTACTTCAATATTCTAATATTTTATACCAATCCAATAAAGTCCTTCACCCTATCAAAAACCTTAATGACAATCCTAATATGCACAATAGCCTGAGATTACTACTACCTGAATCAGCTTTACCCACTCAAAACAGCCTCTCAAATAAATCATATATAAGCAGACATGAAGGGAAAAACATCACGAGGCAATTTCAGTTCGTATGTACTTGTACTAAAAGACTTATTTAAATCAGATTTTTTCGTAAAAGCTAAACTTGTTATATTTACCTTTCACAAAGGTCTGTCCATTTTACTCGAGATACTGGTGAGATAAACCTACTTAATTGCTCTGGTGTAAAAACTCCAACTGCTCTAGAGTTATATGGAGGAGTAGCAAATGAGTTCGTGTAATTTACAATGACAACCATAGGATATCGCTTCGCTAAAATTAAATCAACTACATGACCAACAGATGTTGAACTCGTAACACTGGGAGGAGGGCTTCTCATCATAGTTGAAAGTGGGGCATCCAACTGCATCGTAAATTTATCCCAATATCAATACAAGACACAAACTCAAATGTAATGAACGGGTATGATTCAATTTATATATATGTACAAACAGTAGCACGCAAAAAGGGAACCAAAACGTTAAATGATCCGAGTTGTGTAGCCAAGAGTGAATTTTAGGTTACAATGGATCATAACACTAACAATAATAATTACGGTCATATAAAATGATGAATACACAGTTAACATGAACCGGAACATACACAGTAATGTATAATAAAAGAAATAATAACAAAATATCAAATTTTACATCTTACCTGAAAATAAATGCAGAATTATTATTTGTTAAAGTAATATTATATTATGCCCCGTATTTTTGTTTAATTTTTGACAATATGTTAAGTTTGACGTACAGTAACAGTATACATAGACATGTACGTTTTAGTTTAATAATTTGATTTGTTCATATATCTGTCCGTGTAGCATTTTTTTGTATGAAATTTACATGGATATCTGTAACAAATTCAGTAAACAGTTATTGGACTAATATGTTTAGTACATATTATTGTTGTTTTTTATAATATTTAATGTTGGATTTTATAGTATAAGAGACAAAAGAATGAAAGGGAGACTGATATCTTTTAATGATGTATAGAAAGAAAATACAAGTATGTATCCCCAAGGAAGCCTCCATTCCTCCACTAGAAAATGTATCCAGTCTATATCCCAAAAGAAAAATATCTGATAACCCCTTCTCAGCCTATTCTGTTTTTATTTATACTCTCTCTCTCTACTAACAAACTAACCTCTTTTCCCGCCTTAAATTTCCTCCCCTTTTATTACTTCTCATGTATACCTTTAACTTCCTAACATATCTTCACTAAATGAATCAACTAGCTCGATGAGCCTAGTGAGTGGTATCACTAACAAGAGGAAAACATTTTCAAAAATATTTAAAGGCTTAAGGGTGGTTCAGTTGTTGACTGAGGAGTGAAATGACCACATGATACTCCGTCAGACGATATGTTCTTTAGTGGTATCACTAACAAGAGGAAAACATTTTCAAAAATATTTAAAGGCTTAATAAGGGTGGTTCAGTTTTTGACTGAGGAGTGAAATGACCACATGATACTCCGTCAGACGATATGTTCTTTAGATGAGTGTATTGGACATGCTAGAACCAACCTTTAGGACAAGGTTCCATTAAACTGTGATCTTACAACCTTGCACGACCAAGGACTATTAAATGCAGTAGTTGTTTGTGTATGAATTAATCTGTGTTTCCCAAATGGGCCTGCTACCAAATCCGCATGTTTGTGGATGAGTGTATTGGACATGCTAGAACCAACCTTGAGGAGAAGGTTCCATTAAACCGTGATCTTAAATGCAGTAGTTGTTTATGTAGGAATTTTTCAGTGTTTCCCAAATGGGCCAGCTACCAAACCCACATGTTTGTGGATGCCCAACTTATATTGTAGTGTCTCTTAATGAGAGGAGAAACAAAAAATTCCTCTCAAACTATACTTTCCTTTACTGCTTTGTAGAATAACCCTGTACCTAGGAATAGTCACCAGTTTTGTCCTATCAAAATGCCACATAAGTTTCCCCTTAAATTTTTCACGCATGCAACCTAATCCTTCCAATTTACATTAATTGAAAGAATTCAGTAATATTGTTAAAGTACCCCAAATCATGGGAAAAGGCCAATAAAAACTACATTCTTCTATATACACTGATAGTACTTCAATTATATGTTATAATTCCAGGGGCATATTGGGCGGCCAAAGACAGTCCTCACAAAATTTATTAACATCTACACATGCAAAATGCCTCGACTACATCGATTAAATAAAGATTGCAGGATTTTGCTGTATATCTTAGTAGAACACCATTTAATGAAATAGTAATCTCACAAATCATTCTAAGCAAACTAAATACCTGCTTGCAATCTTCACGGTGTAATAGCCCTATACAGCTACCCCACTCATCCACAACAGGAACAACTGCTTCATCAAAGAAACGCATAACCACCTTCCTCAGCTTTATGGTACCTTGTAGTGGCCGTGTCGCATCAAATCGTATCATATAGTTCTCAATCGGTTCAGAAGGTAAAACCTACACCAAGAGGGTCCATAATTAGAAAAAATACAAGTTCTCCATGCATAAACTATCATAAATAAAATGCAGTGTAGATCAAACAGTCAAGCCAAGGACATAACAAACATACATGCAGAGATATAAATGCATAAAAACCTTGAAAGGATGTCAATGCAACATATGATCAGTACCTGAGGAAGTAAGTAGGGACTGAACAAAGACTTTGAGAATCCCAACACGGCCTCAATGCGATAAGCTACCTATATCACAAAAGCATGGCCATAAGGTTGACAGTTTAACATTTAATAAAAACATTCATATAAATGATACCCTGTTTAAAAATGTCTTTCTTCCTACAACATTTGACTATTGTATAACATGTGATCCACAGTAAAATTATATACATATAAAAGAAACATGGTGATAGACCATCAATTTGCAATGATCTACAACTTTGCTGAAGGAAAATTATTTGCATTCTGAAAAGGGCGTCACCGAGTCAGTCAAAGATTTGGTCCAGAAATATGCTATGATGAGAAAACACTAGACATTCAAATCAAGGTTAGGAATTTTAACATCTAATGGTGGGATCTATTCAAAAAGGCATTGTATACCATTATATTACATACCATGCCCCCACGACTTGTCCAGGATATGCCCTTCCATCTTGAAATTATCTCAGCAAGTGTTTTAATGGCAACATTGATCTGACCAAGAAACACCACAGATGCAGATAACATAAAGATGCTAAGAATTAACTTCCCGAAGACAATCAAAATGTTGAAAATTAAAATAAAAGAAGGCAATTTAAAGAATTTTCTCTCTATAAAGAAGTGTGAAGCAACAAATGAAGACTAATGTTAGAAACCAATTTCAACTGTAAGCAATCAAATGTCCAAGCATAATACCTAAAAATTTAACTTCACATACAAGAAAAACCAATTTGAGGTATATGTTCAAAACCTGCAAGAATTTAATTTCTTTGAGCACTTTAGACTCCTTTTGTTGTTCATATCAAGCTGAACGTAGAGGCTTGGGAGTTTCTAGAGATGCCTTAATTATAAAAGGAAAACCTCAAGAATAGACTATAGATCCTGCAAGGCAGAACAGCAGTGCGTGCAGCTTGATGTCTTCCATGTCTGATCTTAACCAAACTCGTTTGTCGTATATGAGATTAGACCACAAGATTGAGCATGAAACAGATGAGCCTAACATTCAGCTGCAAGCTCAACATTCAAGCCTAGCCAATTCTTTGATTTCTAATGTTTTTGTTAACTTTGTTGAGAATACTTGCAACTCTCCTAGCACATACTGTAAGGCACACTAGGCTAGGGCATCCAAACAAACAATAATGTTTCCTAAAACTCATCTTTCGGCATTGGAATATTTCAGAAAATGATAAAGATGCCTCTCCTTTTTTATCTGTTTGTTGTGTTAGGAAAGCTCACATGTTATCCCTTCCTATGTCTGAAACAGTCTGCAAAATTCCTTTAGAATTGGTGTACAGTGCCTGGTGGGGACACTCACCAGAACCATCTCCCAATAAATTTTCGTGTTATATCACCTTTGTTGATGCTTATTCAAGGATTACGTGGATCTGTCTTCTAAAAGTAAATTACAAGCTTTCACTGCTTTTCTAAAAGCAAATTACAAGCTTTCATTGCTTTTAAGCATATTAAAGCCATGGTTGAGCTGCAGTTTAATACTTCTCTTAAAAGTTTACAAACTGGCTGGGGATGAGTGTTTAAACCCCAACTATTATTTAAGGGAACTTTGTATTAATCATTGATTAATTGTCATAGATAGAAAACACAGACACATAGTTGTTGACCTTGGTTTACTCTCCTTACTCATGCTTCTTTGCCTTTAAAAATTTGGGATCATACTTGTATAACTTTTGTCTATTGCATACAACTTCTCTTAATTTTAATGTTCTATAAGTTATTCTTTGAAGAAAAAATCCAACTTATCAGTTACTCAACTCTTGGATGTGCCAGTTATACTCTTCCAAAGACCTTCTAACTCTGACAAATTTGTCTTCAAATCCCATAAATGAGTGTTTCTAGGTTATTCTCGTGTTGACAAGGGTTACAAATGTCTCTCACCTATGAGAAACTTTTTATATCTATTACAAAGTAGACTTTAAGCTAAACTCAATCTAACAAAACCGGTTTGTAAGATGAGATTTGCATCACTTATATATTATAAGTTGCCCTTATCTCTAGTCAATATAGGATTCCCAACACACACCCCTCACGCTAAGACATACATTTCGTGCATGGGACTAGACGTTAATGAGTGGTCCGATAGTGTGTGAAACAATAGACCCAACAAATAACAAACTTCGCTAGGATAGGCTAACCCATAACTCTGATACCATGTTAACAAATGGATTTTAAGCCTAACTCCAGATATTGTTTTTCTATTGGAGGTAATTTGATTTCTTAGAAGAGCAAGAAACAAAGTGTTAAGGCAAGATTTAGTGCAGAAGCATAATGTAGAGCTATGGTCGCAGACACTACTGAACTTGTTTGGCTTAAACAATTACTTAAAGAGTTGCAATTTAGAGACATCACTCAAATGACACTTCTATATGACAATCAAGTTGCTCTTCATATTGGCTCTAATCTTGTCTTTCATGAAAGGACCAAGCACATTGAGATTGACGGTCATTTTATTCAAGAAAAGATTGTATCTAGAAATATCAAGGTTGAGTTTTTTAACTTAAGTGAGCAACTAGCAGATATTTTCACTAACTCTTTATGAGGACCTACAATTGATCATATTTGTAACAAGTTTGGTACATATAATTTATATGCACTAGCTTGAGGGGATGTAGATATTGTTAGTTACAATATCTTATGTTCGTTACCAGATTATGAATATTTGGGCTTAGCCCATATTTTCCTTTATTATTCTTCATTATAAATATATTACCCTATGAGATTAATCCTATACCTAATTTTCCCTATTTTCACAATATCCAAAGATTTTGTCTTTATTGCGTGCAAGATTCCTTACAAAGATCTTTTTCTTTCACTCTCACTTGAAAATTTTGTTCCTAATATTCTTACAAAATCACCCTACTCCTGCTTGAGTCACCTAGTTCTCTTTCCAGCAACAGTCAATCCTGTATTGCATCAAGCTGTCTCCACTAACCAGTCTACTCCCACTCAGACTACTTCTTTGTCATCCTCTTCACCACCTATAAGTGCTCATCCCAAGCAAACTAGACCAAAATCTAGCATCTTGCCTAGTCGTATCCCAGCTCATTTTATTCTTACTTATTCTGACCCAAGAGCAACAGAAAAGCTTCAAAGGATCCAAAATGACTGGCAGCTACACAGCAATAATTTGATGTTTTGATATAAAATAATGATGGACTTTGTTTTCTCTTTTTGCCACTAGGATAGGTTGTAATTAGGTGTTTTGAATCAAAGAAATGTTGATGGTACTATGAACAAATAGAAAGCTCATTTAGTAGATAAAGAATTTCATCAAGTTCCTCGATTTGACTTCAATGGGATGTTCTCCCTGATTATCGCTGCATTCATAAAAATATCAATACACATCATTTACATGCCTAACAATGAAGAATGGCGTTTAAACAGTATCCATAAGTATTTACTTTAGCAGATTATTTTAGATTTTGCCTTTGTTTTTATACTCAATTTAAATAGTTTTGGTGTATTTTAGTCCCTGGAAGAATTTTGTATAATTATATTATTCCTGATATAAGTTATTAGTCTTATTATTTTTATTCATCAGATTACTTTAGCATTTCTTTTATATCTTTTATGTTTTTGAAGTAACCACCATTCAACACAATGCCATCCATTAATCTAGCAAAATACAGATTCTGTGTGAAAGATGTGAAATTTTTAAAACTAGGTACACTCACTTTAACTTTAAACGTGGAAATGATGTGATTTGAAAGGGGGAAATACCTGGCCAGCATTCAGTGCTGCTTCCATTAGAAGGTGATCAGCTTCTTCTTGAGCTACTAATAATATGGTTCCTGATGAATCTGGCCAAATCCGTCTATGCAAAATTTTAACTAGATCATAATCTCCTAGAAAAGCGAAGGCACGCATCATGGATAGATAGAGGTGAGGCTTTGGCCTCAACTCTGGATTCAAACCAGCCTGCTTCAATATTTCTCCAAAAACACAAAGAGCACCTAAATGCCAAAAGATGATTTAATTAGATAAAGAACAAAAAGCAAATTTATCAATATTTAATAAAACAAAAGGACTGGTGATAGATTCAACTAGTGTAGGAGAAAGAAAAAATTAATAAATCGGGAAATATTGGCCCAAAAACTATTATTCAGAGCAAAAGCTATGAACCCAAGAAATCAAGTACAAGGGGTGATATCCAAGAGAAACCAAAATCCTGCCAATAGAATTGTCTCTTCCCTCACTACTAGTTCTTTTCTAACTACTAGTTGAGCCCACATATTTATAATATCTAAATTACATCTAGGATTAGTTACCCTTATACTAATTATCTCGCCTTAATCAAACCATCTTAACTACTGGAAACATTATAAATGGTCACAAGCAGAATATCGTTTTGTTTGAATGAAAGAAAGAATTAAGAGAAATATGGTGAGAATGTGTATTATTTGGATGGACAGAAATCAGAAATTTCTCAGTGCTTTGTTTGGATAAGTGGAAGAGTGGACAGAAAGAAACAGAATACACGTACAGTTTTGCCGTCTCTCGAAGGGAAGAATGGGAGAAATGGATTATAAAAATGTAAAGAGTAGTAAGGGGAAAAAAATGAAAACTGTTATGTATTATTTGACCAAAAATATCAAGAAATTGGGCAAAAATGATCCAGAAACTGTTACTAAGAACAAACGCTATGACAGTCAAGAAATCCGATTACATGGGCTGATACCAACCGAACCCCAAAGAAACCCTCCCAATAGAACTGTCTCCATTGTTTGGATGAGTGAAAGAGTGAATTGAAAAAAACAGAGGATACATCGTTTTTCCTTTATGTAGAAAAGAATGGGGAAAATGGATGATAAAAAAGTAGTATTGCAAGGGGAACCTCGATAGGAAAGAACTGAGAAATCTCTACAGGGCAGAGAATAAAATTTGGCCTGCCCCAGACTAAAATATTTCTCTCTGATAGGTGACTGTCCAAAGTCACCCTGCCCAATAGCGAGGCCCAAAGAAAAACTCGATTGGCTTAAAGGGTTCCAAACCTAGGCGTCTCTTTCATTATGTCTCTTCTTTTCTAGTCAGTGTCAGTTTGTAATAACAGAATTCCAGAAGCTTCCTAGCATATAGGCTTTAGACACCTGTACTGCTGTCATGATATCTTATATGAGCAGAGAATATTTTATCACATAGCCTAATTTAGTAGTAGCCTTAGCATAGCCCAAGGAATACTCTGACCTCCTGATAGGATGACCTTACTCATCATTAGTGCCTTTATCTGTACTCATATTCCTACCAAAACCACCAAAGAACTTGATGATGGCAAAAATTTTACACAGCACTCAATCAACACACAGCTTACGTCCCACAATCCCCACACACTTCTCAGACTCCCCTTCCTACACCTTGGAACCACCAGAATTTCAGACCTTACTCGACAACTTCGCCTCTGTTTTTGACAAGCCTCACAAAATTCCACCCTATGACCACCATATCCTCATACTACCCCACACAGCCCCAGTCAACGTCAACCATTTGGATTCTGTAAGACCTTAGAAAATTTTAATTTAGTAGAATAACGAAAATGATGAGTTAAGTTTAAATTATAATTTTAAGAATGTGTAAAATATCAACTAGTCATATAACTTATTTGGTTAGAGTACTTGGGTAATGTATGGAAGGTATTAGATTCAAATCCCACTAGCCATGTTTGTCTTTTAACACTTTGGAATGATGTGTAGGATTATAAATATCTAAAAAAATATTATAATTATAATTACAAACAAATGTTGGCAACAGAAAATGAATTTGGACTTGTTAGATATTGTTAAGATACCATTAGTTACAATATTGTGTATTTGGCCTTTGCCCATTCACTATTAGCTGTACTGATTAGGGTTTTTATTAGCACTGAAGTTTCAGGGTAGCATATATTTTTTGGAGACAGTGAAAAATAGTGAGTATTTGGAGGATTAAGCGCAGTACCGGTTTGCAAAGCAGTAAAGTAAAGCATTAGAGTTGAATTAACAATCCAAGTAAGGGAAGCTAAAATTCTTGTTTTCTTTCTTGATTGTATGTGTGTTGATATGGCTAGTTGGGTTGTGAGGGGAGCTAACTTATGTCCATCTTTATTTGTTTATGTCATTTGTGTCACAGATTTGAATAAAGATAAAGTGATAAATTATGAGAGGATATATCTCTTGTGGAGTAAAAGCATAGGGCAGTTTTGATTAGATTTGTTGAAACCAATTTAAGTGGGTGCAGGTAAATTACATTAAATGTAAGCTAGGGCAGATGGACTGTTGGGTTATCCTTGGGCTATTAAGTGAATAAATTTGGAGATAGGGGAAGAAATGAATTGGCTGGAATATATTTTTCCTTAAGAAATAGGCAATGGGCAGCAGTGTTAACTTCCGATCTGATGCTAGTTCTACACACACACTTGAATGACCTGAGGGATATATCAATCTCTTGAGCTTTTTTCTCATTTTTCATTCTCAAGTAGCACAAACCAACATTTGAAATTCATTCACGAATCAGAACCAGTAGACATTTCAAATATGAAGAAAAACTGCAGATTTTTCTTGTTTTTCTTTCTTACAATTTAATTATTCTTTCTTTGTGCCAAAACGATACCTATAAAACGTGAAAACTATAATTTTCAAGTAGCTTTGTGCTTCAGTTCCCTAAGAGTTTGACTATTCTAATAAAAACATATCACCCCAGTAAGTAAACAAGACTACTACAAGTTACATTTTTCCCTAAAAATTAAACTAGAAGAATGCGGCACTCAAATAATATTTGACACTTCAATTCATGAGACAAGGAAAATCAATTAATTAAATGGGCATAATTTCAATTATTAGGACACTTTAGGTTTATGAATATCATATTCCGCTTGTCAACAGTGAAGGAACTACCATAAACATTTATTTGTTTACTCATTCCTGAAAACTATCACTATGCCACTAAAGAAACTATAACCGATGAAAGCATATACCTTTAACTGAGCCACATGTTAGAAAAGCATCAACTATAGCAGTGTAAGCAGTTCTATCAATGTATAATTCTGAACGAGATTTGATTTCAAGAACTATTTTTAGAACTGAAGTAAGATCCTTTGCCATCCCAAAACCCTGCAATAACGAGAGTGAAAGAGAGAGAAAATTAAAGAGAGATGCTGGAGAGCGCTCTGACACCCAGACAAGGATTAGGATTTACAATATGACAGAACTAATACAAATATTGGATGTGCATCGGTTATATGATTACTTTTAACTGAACATTAAAATCAATCAAAATAAGATACCTAGAGGCAACTGAACACAACTACGGACACTACCCATCAAAAACTTCTTCAAAATAAAGCAAAATTTGAACTGATCAACTTACAGTTGTATATTATATAAATAACAAATAGCAAGTGAACAAAATATTGAAATCTCACCTTAAGCAATGTCGTATATGTAACAATATCTGGAAACATATCATCATTGACAAATTTCTGTGCTCTTCCCTGTAAATATCAAAGATTGAAAATTCAAAACATTTGTGTATTTCCCTACCAAAGGAAGATTGAAATCAAATTTCAAATCCGTACAAATTACCTTCATTTCCTCAAAAAATTGCATTGCAGTGTCCAACTTTCCACTCTCAACGCATGCTAGAATTAGTGTGTTATATGTGAGCCTGTCTGGCCTTATACCTTGACGTAAAATTTCATTCAGCATGTTTATTGCAGTGTGCGGATAACCTGAGTTTACGTAGCCCTAAATTTTGGAAAAAAGAAACATTCAAGATCAAATTTCATTACGACAACTACTGCAATGCCCACCAAACATGTGATTGAGAATGATGCTTTTTTTTTCTTTCAAGATTACAGATTAGAACAAAACCTTAATTAGTATGTTGTATACTGATACTGAAAATTTGCCACCTTCTTGAAACACAAAACCATATCGGGCAAGGAGACCATGTGCACGACGCAAGTCTCCTGCACTATAGCTTTGCAAGTAAAACATCAGCAGTCAACATGAAGTTTTGAAAATATCTTCATAGACTCAAACCAAAAGCAAACAAATAGCACTTAATTAAAAATCAACAAAATTTCAATCAAAAGCATCATCTTATATAGTTAGCTATTACATACAGTTGCACAAGTATGATGCAATACGCTAGTGCAAACTAAAAACATTAAAAGCAAAATTTCCATGCACAAAACAACCACAAAAACATACATGTCAAACCAGACTGTCTGACTAACCTGCTTTGATTAAGGCATTTAGCAGACCAAATATCAATGGAGCTGACAAGTTTGGACTTCCCATGGCAGTGCCATTTTCTACAGTTTCAAGCATTTCAAAAGCCTCGTCGACCCTCCGTGCCTCACCTAACCCCTTTATATTGTATTTAAATTAAAATTCCAATAAAGATCAGAAAGAACTAACAACTAAAGTGCATGCAACATTGAATTGTTAAATTGAAAAATAGACTATCAATGAGACTATAAGGGTACATTTGAAGGGGTTTAAAGGAAAATGAAAGTGGCATCAAAGTTTTCATTTTCAAAATGAATTACACAATAATTATAAAATTGAGGTATAACTGAAAGAATCCTTTTGTTAAAAACCTCACAGAGAGAATATTTAATTAAGGGGTTCTACTATGTGTCCATGAACATGTAATGTGAACACAGTACATAGACTGTATTGCACCAAAATGAACCAAAGCAGATAGAGTCTGAGATTTCAAAATACTAAGCCTTTTTGTCTATGTTTCTCCTTCAGAGTGATTGCACCCACTGTGAATTGTGCTCCAGACGTCAAGGTTCAACCTCATCACACCCACTTAGACACAAAAACACATTTTGCGCTTTTGTCATTTATTTGGCTCTCTTGGAGAAAAAACTTTAGTTGGCTTTATGTACTGATAGAGACTTGTTATGATTTGGTCTTCATTTACAAGAAAAAATTTCAATGATAAACTTAATTTTTCATCTCTGAATTTCTCAACAATTGTAGGGTGACGCATCTCTGGCCTACTCAACTCTGAATTTGTCTCATTGAAGTATACATACAATTTACCGTAAAAACATATCACATAAACGTGAAGGACTAGGCAGAATCTAATTCTTTAAGATAAATTTCATTTTGTACCTTCGGTCTAAATTGTCTCGGTCAGTGACGATGTCACTGAAAAAACCATAACTGCAGCAGTTTTTTAATGACAGTTAGGGACAAGTGGATCAGTTTAAAAAATGAGAGATCGAATTGAACCATTTACTAATAGTGAGACCAAATTGAACCAAACAAAAAAGATAGTAGGACCAAAAGAAATAATTATTCTTAAAAACTTTTTTTATAAGAAACTGAAAAAAGAAACAAAAAAGTAGAAATAGAAAATCTCAACCGAATACTTGAGATACCTTTATTTCATCTTACATTGAAAACAACATATTTACCGGCATGTCATTCAAAAGCTAGGATCATTTATAGTTTTCAGAAACCAGAATACTCAGAGTAAAACTACCAGCGTCCTACCCATAAACAAATGAAGCAATGCAAAATTCGCGAAGAAAGGAGGAAAAGCCTAAAGTATGAACACCAGTATAGTACCTTCAAAAGTGTTGCATAGGTGACAGTATCCACACCACAACCGTCGCTCTTTTTCATCTCTACGAATACCCTAATCGCTGAATCGATATCACCGCAACGGACACAAGCCTCCAGCACCGCGTTCATCACAATCGTGTTCAGCTTCCCGAACTGCCTCTTCGCAACCTCAATCTCATCCAAAATCTGAACCAAAACATTGCACGGAAGGAAATTAAATAAAATTAAAAAATAAATAAAACAACCCGAATTATTATTTTTCGGTTTGATTTTCAATTTACCTGCCGAAGCTGTTTCCGGCGGGTGAGTTGAACAATGCGCGAAGTGAGGCGCCGGAGATTGGCCTCGCCAGGAGTTGTGGTGGTTGCAACACGACGGCGTACCGGAGCGGAGGAGGAACAGACACGCAAGGAACGGAATTGCTTTGAGTGGAGTGCGGCGGTGAAGGGTGAGAAAATGTTAATGTGAGTTTGAAGCATTTTCAGAGCTATCGTTATAACTATGGCTAAGGTTTTGCCATGGAATTTGAAAGTAGAAATGGAAAAAACTCTGTTGTAAGAATCTGCAATAGTGAGCTCAGCGAGTAGCTTTGGAAGCTTTGGAAGGGCGTGTGGTGGACATTAGGTTGGGTCCATTTAGTTTTGGGCTTTCTAATGTTATCTGGCCCAACAAGTAAAGACAATAATGGGTAGCTCCTTTTATCCTCTATAAATTAAAAACATTATCTAGATTTCCATAACATAGCATGTATCCCATTATATAAAGAAATCATTTTTTTAATAACTAGTTTTTTTTCATTTTTCCAATAATTATTTTATTTTTGATAAATGGAAATAATTTTATTACTTTACGAAATAAAAATTGTTAGTTTTGATGAATACATGAATTGATAACATATCATAATATTTATAATATAATAATCTACAACACTATATAATATTACATAATATAAATAATATTTAAGTATTAGATATATTATATTTATTTTATATTTATCTTTTATTTATAGTTATTTTGCTATTATTTTTTATTTGTATTTTGAACTTAACTTATATCTCTTTTCTTATAAATAGAGGACTTAATGTGTATATTCAACACAAGAAAAATTAATTTCATACATATTTTTTATTATATTCAACATGATATCTAGAGTCAAACTCTTTTAAGTAAAAAAATTATTGTTGTCTTTACCATCACATTTGGTACTGCCGACAACTGCATGATCGTCTACCATTGTCAGTAGTGCCGACAACTGCATGATCGTCTACCATTGTCAGTACTTAAGTTCGATTATTCTAGTTTCTATCGTTGTTAATAGATTTTTCTTACTTAAAAATTGAAATTAAATACATCTACAAAATTGTGACAAAAATTCTAAAAATAACACATGCTTAAGTAAATCATCATTAAAGACACTATTAGAGTGAAAGAAAAAAGTAAGAAAATTGATTTGTTTGTTGTATGTAAATTATATTACATAAGTGTTTACAAAATGAGAGTTATTAGAAGACCTCTAATCTCTTTGTGCAGATGGTACAATAGTGTTTTGTTTTGGTCTTAAAACATAAGGGTAGAAAACAAAACCTCCACTGGCTCTCTACATCAATGGCTTGAACCATCCCTCCACAATAAGGGCATACCCCTGGTGCCACATGCTTCCCCAACACCTTTTCCTCCTTGTCACACACAAAAACCAAACACATCACACTTTCGTGAAGTACTAAAGAACAATTCTAGGTAGTGTTTGCTTTCAGAATATGTTTTGCGTTCTTATGTTGTGAAGTTGGTTATATAGAATGGGACAAAGAACGTTCCAGAACAATGAAGAGAATGAGAGAAGGGTTTTGCTGTTTCTGGAAGAATGGAGATTCTTCTACAAAGAACCAACAAGTCATTAGAAAATCGCAAATGTTTGAACGAAGCGCGTTCTAGAAAGTTCTTTTTCAGCTTAAACTCAACTTAAGTGTTTGACTAGTTCGTAGAAGCGCGTTTACTTTTTTTTTTTTTTCCTATCACGTTAAGGATTTTTCTTGCCAACGGGAATTCGAGAATGACGCGTTTAAGAAATAAAATTAAAAAATAAATATATTTTTAGTTTTTAAATTTGAACGTAAATTTGATATAATCTTCTAAACTAATTGTATAGAGCCATCAAAATAAGTCATAAACCGCGGGCTAATTCGGTCCATCACGGGTTCGGACAGGGTTGGGTTTGAAAAATACAACCCACTTATATGCGGATCAGATTTCAACCCGGCTCATTTAGACCCGGCTCATGCGGGTTGAACCCGTGGTGAGCCGGGTTGGCCCACCAACCCACCTACCTAATTTTATTTTTTTAATTTATTATTTTATTTATGAAACTCTACAAAATAAAATATTTTATTCACTCACTATATATACGAATAAAGTAACCTCTGCTATCACAAATCACTCTCACGGTACTTGCTCTCATTTGACGGTGCTCTCACCCTCACTTCACCGAAATTCTTCAAGGAGCAGGTAAAACACCCTTCCTTTTTTCTTCTCTTTTCTCCACATTTTTGTTTTTTCACTTCTCTTTCTTTTTCAAAAACCTTATAATGACAAAAATAGGGGTTTGCGAATTTGTTTTTTGTTTTGGGGGATTTGAAGACATGGAATGATTTTTTTCATGTTCTGGCATGCTTGTATCAGATTTTGTTCATTTTATTTAAACAATTTGAATATATATTATTTGAACAAACTCTTTTTGATATCTTTGAATTTGGGAAATTATGTTACAAATTAAACTATTAATTTTTTGTTGATGTTATTGAGTACTGGTTCTCTTTTTATTTTTTTTATTGATTGTCAGAATTGTTCTGATATTAGGAAAATCTTTATTAGTGAATTTGGAGACAACAAGAACAAGGGTCAAGGGTTATACAACAATTGATGTGATTAACCACATTCAGGTAAGTTTGACATTTAGGATGGTTCAAGAGAGTAAAATGTTGTGGATTTATCTATTCAAGATTCTAATATCGTAAATGGATAAAGAAAAAAAATGATAAATATAAGAAACTTATTTCTATATTTTCTGTGTTTGTTTTTGGATGACATTTGGATTATATTGTACTTTTTATTATTATTTTGAATTGTGTTTAACATAATTTGTTGGGAGTGGAATTTGTTTAAATTTAAATTACATAAAGTTTGTATTTTTTTTATTTTAAAAAATATATATAATTAAATGGGCTAGTGAGCCAACCCGTTTACCCACCAACCCGTGGTGGGTTGGACCGGGTTCAAGTTTTTCTGGCTCGCTAATAAATGAGCCGGGTTGGATTGGCTTACTAAGTGACCAACCCATGGTGGGTCGAGCCGGATCGAGCCGGGTTACCCATTTTGACAACTCTATAATTGTATGATTCCTTTTAACATGTTGAACTACATTTTAGACTGATTTTTATTTTTTGAGTTCTATAAACTTAAATATAATTTTAAAATAACACTTAACATATAAAAAAAAAGGTGATTTTATTAAACTAAAATGATTATATCTGTTTAATTTTTAATTTTATAATAAAAATGTATCAAAATTTAAGGCAAATAAATTTTAATTTCGTGATTTTAAATTTAGAGATAAAAATATATTTAACCTAAATATAATTAATTTATCAATTAAAATTAATTTATATATGAATTAATTAATAAAATTATGTTATATTTTTTCTAAATTTTAGTTCATGAAAAATTTAAATTTATTGTTTTTTTCTATATTGATTTCTTTTAAGAATTTATAAAGAAACTTGTCCAAACAAAATCAACATTTTTAAATATGCAGTTGAATAGTAAGAAAAGTGTGATTAAAACTTACAGTTAATGATAATTAGTTAATTTTAATAATTATTAATTTAATTACATTCATTGGAAATTTTAATTAATTAAAAATGTAGTCTCAGAACTATATTTCAAACCTGTTTTATTGAGACAAAATATGAGTGATTTATTTGGTTCTTCGTATAAGATTTATTTTGATAATTGCGTCAGCGCATGAAAAAAGTAAATGGTTTGATTATTTTTTTATTAGATATTTGTGATTCTTTAACTTTATTTACTGTGTTTACGTAAATCAGTTCTTCGATTTTATAATCATATTACTTTATCTCTATCAATTACCCTAAAAAAAATATATTGCTTTTATTCTATTTAAATTAAATGACTTTTTAAGCATATTAAAACAAAAATTATAAATTTAATTCAACTCTATAAAATAATTTTATTATTAATTAAGGTTAAATTTATATAAATTTGAGTATAATATAACTAATAGATTTTAACTCTAACTCAATCTATAAAATTAATTTAATTTATAAAATTAATTTAATTTATAAAATTAATTTAAAAAATAAAGTTATATATATAATTATTTTTTTTAAATTCACGTTATTTTAAATTAATATGAAATTCTTAATATTTAATAATTTAATTGTGATCAATAGTTAATCATTAATTATTTTAAAATTGTGATTTTTATAGGCCATTAGAGGTAGTGCTGTCAAAACAGATCACCTTATCTAATTCAGTCCGATCTACCAAGGGTTGATCACTTAGTAAGTCAACTCAATCTAACTCATTTATTAATGAGTCAAAAAAATTTGAACCCTACTTGACCCACCATGGGTTGGTGGGTAAACAGGTTGACTCACCAGCTCACTTAATTACAATTTTTTTTAAATAATTTTTTTTTACAAACTTTCTTTAATTAAAATCTAAATAAATTTCACTACCAAGTGTTTAATTAGTTTTGAAAATAGGGAACTTAAATAATTTTTTCAAGCAAAAAAGAATAATAATTTTTTTTATAAAATTAAAATTAAATTTTAATAAAATAAAATTAGGTAGGTGGGTTGGTGGTCTAACTCAGTCTACCACAAGTTCAATCCAGATGAATCAGGTTTAAATGAGTCAGGTTAAAAAATTTGACCTGCATAAAAAAATACATTTTTTTCAAACTCAACGATCCAAGTGATAAACCGAGTTGACTTGCGGGTTGTGACCCATCTTAATAGCTCTATTTAGAGGATACATTAACCACCATGATAAAGTTCCTTTAAATTTGAAACAAAGTTATGAGATGATTAATGGAATAAATTAGAGAGTTATGATGTAATTAAGGTAAAGTAAATAGAAGGGTTTTGAAACGTGGTAAAGAGGGTTTTGAAACGAGTGGTTATAATTGACCCTTTATGTTGACCAAAACCATTTGCTTTGCATACCAAACGAGTTTATTAATGTAGAATAAAGTACATGCATTAAAAGCATCTCAACCTTTGAGGATAACAATTAAGAGACAAAACAAGATGTGTTTAATAGCCCACGTGCAAACCTAGGTTAAGGTACAACAAAAGATGCGTTTAATAGCCCACGTGAAAACCTACTGAATTTTGGTTCGTTGGAGGGAAAATGGGAAGGACGAATTTAATTTTATTTGATTTGTTTTACAAGAAATAAATAAATAAGGAGGTTTAAATTATAAATGAATAGGTTTCTGAATACTTTTTTTTTGTTTTTCATTTACGAACATATTTAACTTTTATTTCTTTTTTTCTTTAGGCATGTTTGAACTTACTTTTTCATTAGAGGTTATTGAAAAATAAATAAAAGAGTTTATTTTCAAAAGTTATAATTAAAGCAAAAATTCTTTCATTTATATATTTTTCTCCTAATGAATTTTTATCTGGATATAATCTTTTTAAAGAGTTTTTTTTTTCGTTCTAATGGAAAATTACGTTTTCTTTCTATAAGATGGTTAGTATCAAGTTTTTATGCAGTGGTGGAGCTTGGAGTAGGCTACGGGGTCTTTGACCCTCGAATTATTTTTATATATTTATATATTAATATATAAATAAAGATAATTTATTTTAATTTTAATATATTTTATTTATTTGGTATCATTAAAAATTTTGTATATTAATTTTGGTCTTTAATATTTGATAAGTAATTTTGTGAAAGTTTCATACTACTTAAATAATGATAAAAAAAAATATTTTTCTATTTTAGAGTGTGACAAGCTGGGAAGGTAAGTGCGTCTTTGAATTGATTGTTGATGTAATTCAAAATGAATTCACATGTCAGTCAAATCTTTTCGTGCTTTTACTCCATATTTTGTCTTTCCGTTTACATTTAGTAAAGTCCGTATAACACTATTACATACATTTTTTTTTCAATCTACATCATGTCTATGCAATGTCGCACGTCAAGTTTACACCAATATAAATTATTAAATAATATTGGTCATTTCTTCCAAATGTTTTTCTCAATGGTCTTCTCTTTGATGTTTTTTGAAAACATCAATGTTCTTCATCTACTTGTATACGTCTTCCCCCATTGTGAGGTCCGAACACAACATCATCTTTAGGGAGTTTTTCTCAATCTAGGGTAGGGTGATTTCGAGAAAATGAATTTTCCATGTCTTGTATAGACAATTTTCTGACCAAAAGGTCTTTTCTGATCAAAGGTTAAAATGATTCATGCAAACATAAAACGTCTGGAATATGTTTAGGCTTACTTAAATTAAATATAATTTTCCCATTCCTTTCATTTCTTATCCCTTAAAGTTTCCCTCTTCAACATATTGAGAGTCATTTTTAAGTTTTTCTGGAAATGTCTCTTACAGTCAACTTTTAGAACATGTGTGTCCCTTAAACCAAATTTTGATGTCTCTGGATTTCAAACTACATCTTCATCTTCACAAAATATATGCACTAATGTACGAAATGAATATATTTTGTGATAATGAAGGTGTTGTTTTAAATTCAGAGACACAAGCAAAATTTGGTTAGAGGATAGAAATATTATGAAATCTTACTGTATGATACATCTCCAGGAAAGTTTAAAAAATGGCTCACTATATGGTCAATAGGAATACTTTAAAGAACAAATAGACTACAAAAAATTTCACTTTTCCGACGTCAAAATGGTTTGAGGATTTCAAACAACTCCTTCATGATCACAAAGCCTATGCACAAATGTGAAAAGGCAATGAGCAAGAAAAATATATTTTGTAACCATGAAAAGGTTGTTTGAAATCCAGTGACCAATTGTTTGAAATCTAGATATGGTAATTTTCGGTCTCTGGATTTCAATCACTCCTTCAAGGTTCACAAAATCTATGCATAAATGTGATGACTCTACGAGCAAGAAAAACAGATTTTGTGAACACGAAGGAGCTTATTGAAATCCAGAGACAAAAAATTAATGATTTGACGGATACAAAAGTTTCAAAAGCTCTTTATAGAAAGGAAACTTTAGTGAATGAAGTGTGTCTGTGGAAGATATTTATCTTGTTTTGGACGTCGAAATTGGTCTATTCCGACGTTATATTGCTTCTAGACACACAAAAGAGTTGATTCAAGCAACAACATAATGTTTGGAAAGGAAAAACCCAACATTAATTAACGTCAGAATTCTCATTTTTCGACGTTAATTAGTTATATAATGTCGTAATGTGATATTTTTTGACGTCTAAATTGGACAATTATTTACACAATTATTATCGATCATTTTTAAAGTTAGTATTTTTTGTTTCTAATATTGAACTCGAAGCCTTTTTTCCTAACGAAATATATCTATATATTAAATTCAAAATCGGTTATGTATAAAAAACTAGAAGAAAAACACATGATTTTGCCAAAAAAAAATTCTAGGATTCCATTATTAAAAAATAAATACCTTTTTTTATTATTTTTAACTTACATAAATTAAATAATAATACTTTATATAATAATTTATAGAATTATATAGTAGAATTTGTAGCACCCCACTAATTTCCCCTCCTTAGTGGGATACATGTGTCGTGTCCCTCCAATTTCCCCATGCTAGTGGGAGACAGGTGGCAGGCAGCAGAGGGAATGAGTGTTTCCAGAAAGTGGAAGACAGGTGGCAGGCAGAGAGTGGACCGAGCGGTTTTAGTGGAGGTTGTATTTAAAGTTGAAATTTGAAAATGGTGCCACTTTCTGCATGCAAACCCTTCATCTTCAACCTTTAGCAACCCATTTTCTCCTCCTTCTCTCTAAAGCCTCCAACCTTCTCTCTAAAATTCTGATCACCTCCTCTCCTCCGATCACCAACCTTCTTTCAAAATAATCCTTCCCGGTGTTAAGCCCTTCCGTTTGCACCGATCAGATTCTCATTTGGACGACTTTGAATTTGGGAGCCATAGAAATATTGGACGTTAGAGACTTAGAAGCCTAGCTGAAATTATAAGGTAAGGGGAGCTTATAAATTTAATTATGAAGATTTTGTATGCATGATTTTAATAGTATATGATTTGGTGATTGTATGATTTGAAATTAAATATGATTGTATGATCTTGTTGTTGAGAAATGCATGTTTGATGTTGGTATGAAATTATTCATAGAGTGATGTAACTTAGTAAATGTTGAATCTGTAATTGAGAGTCATTAGGACCGTTCGGTTTCCCATAAAACGATCGGTCTGGATTGTATTCCTTGTAGGAATCAGTTGAGGACCGATCAGTCTTGTATAATTTATGATTGAAACTCAAATACCCTATTTAGTTAGTCATTCAGAATAAATTACCTAGTTAAGAACGATTCGGTCATAAACCAAGCGTTCGGTCATACAAGTGTTCGGTCTTAGATTGACACTTAACTTATGAAGCATTCGGTTTCATGTTAATATTAATCACCCTTTTAAGAGCGTTCGGTCTTATGTTGAGCGTTCGACCCTTGACGTACTCTGTCATAGACTGAGTACTCGGTTTCATATAAATTGTCTTCTTGGAATAGCGATCGGTCTTACTCATACTATATTCATTTTTGAGTGCTCGGTTTTGATAACTATCGGTCTTGAAGAGTGCTCGGTCTTGATAAGTGCTCGGTCATAAACTGGTCTTCGATCATGTTAGTGCTCGGTCTTATACCAATACTTGATCTTTAAAACATTCACTTTAGAATATTATTATTTGAAAAAGTGCTCAGTCTTATACTGACACTTTATTCCTCACAGAGTGTTCGGTCTTGTACTGACGCTCGCTTCATTAAAGAGAACTTTTGTCATTTTAAGGCATTCAGCCCAAACTTTAAAACGTCTGGTATTTCTTAAAAGGTCAACTAGTTAGTGACCGTTCGTTCTTTCTCAGTTATTATTTATATTCTTTGGCTTCCAAATAGCTTTCAGTGTTTTTCTTTATTAGACTGTTCGGTCTCCTGATGGAACCCCTTATTATATTCGGTCTCTTTATCTGTCTCTGACCGTTCGGTCAATTATTGAATTCTTTTGATACTCGGTCTCCTTATCATTGTTCGGTCAATTGTTACAATATTGTCTATAAGAAAAAGAAGTCATGTATAGGATTGTTGATGGTATAAAACGAGAATGAATTCATTGTGATTTTAAGAGTATTCCAAGAAGGAATATCTCATGAATTGGAAATTGATTGGTAAAGTATGACTATGGTCAGACTCAGGTTCTGTTCTATCCTGATATTCCTTGATTACGCCTTCTCAGGTAGAGAAGGGTAACTCATGCGTGGGAATGACAGGAGGTCCTTTAGCCTTAGGATATTTCTATATCGAGGTGGTTCCACTGGACTAACCTCAGGTGCGGTCTGTTGAGTGTATCCCAGTCAGGTTCACCCGGGTGCAGAGAGCGGCGAGCTACATGGTTCATACCATCCGGACAAAGTCAGTAGAGATTGGTTAAGTTGATATTACCGTTCGGTTTTTAATTGATACACTTAGATTATGATAGAAATGTTTGAAATCGTGATGATTGTGGATTATTGAAATGTTTTAAAAGTATATGAAAATGATTAATTAAATTTACATAAGTTTACCCTTATTTTCCTGTCTTGTCCATGTGCCATTCGGTTTTAACCGTTCGGTTGTTCTCTTCACTGCAATGATAATCTTTTTTGGGTGTGAGTAGAGGGTGATCACGAAGATACCTTGGAGAATGCCCTGCAGGCCGAGCAATCTATTGATGCTATGCCAGAGAGTTGTGCAGGACCGTCCGGTCCTTAGTTATATTTTATTTTTCACCTAGTATATATAACCGTTCGGTTTAGTCTTTTGTAAGAACCGTTCGGTCTAGATACCCCCTTTTGTAATACTGTTTTGTCATGAACTGTACCAAGACCGTTCGGTCTAGTTCTGTAAAATTGTAATCAGACTTGTATCTTTTGTACAGTTTTTAATTCTCTATGTTATTTCATATTCCATTTCTACTTTTGTGCCTGTCTTTTCACTGTTCTCTATTATTTTTATGGTAACTCCTAAAATAAAATATAGTTTTTGTTATATATTTATTGGGATGTTACAGAATTATACATATCTAATTTTTATACACACAAATTCTTATCAGTTTTACATTTTTAAGTGATATTTTTTAAAATTCGACCGTTTTTAAAATTTAATTATTTTTAATTAATATAATTATTTATAAAAAAAATAATCTACAAAATAAATAAAAATTATGTACGATAAAAATATAAAATTTATTTATATTTATTTTTATGATCATTAATAATAAATTTTTATCTTTTATTAGATATCCTAAGGAAAAAAGTAAATATATAAATATTATGCATGTATTTTCGATAGTAAGAAATAAATACAACAAAATTTTAATTTAATTTCAATTCATTAAATTTATTATTATATAAAGGAATACACTATTTTATAATTGTTTTAGGGGCTAACTATTGTATTAGAATGCTTTATTATTACTAAGTAAACATAAATTCTTTATTTCATACAAATATCAATTGGATATATATAATGTAGAAACGCCATATTCAAAAGTAATATGTCAATCTCTTTTCTCAAAAAATACTAACATAACATGCTCAATAATTTCAAACTATACATTCTATTAATCTTCTCACACACTTTCTTTCAAATAAGTCTATGTTTACTAACAAATCATAAATAGTAAATCAATCATATTTAAAGTTGAAATGAATTTAGGGTTACGTATAAATTTCTATTTTTCATGAGAAATGTATATGGTGTTTGTGAAGAAACATTTATTTTCCATGGCCATTAATGGAAAAGTAAGAGCGTGACAAGATATTTCCCATGTTTAAGGGGGAATACATGTGGTTATTTCTCAGAGATTTTAATAATTTTGTCTTGATTTTTGTTGTAGGACATTCCATTAATGATGCCATAAATTTTCTTTTTGTGAAGAACTTGTTTTCATTGTGGCAAATTTAAGCACAAAGGATGGGTAAGAGATAAATGCATTTTTTTTTTTGTTATTATCATTTTCCTTTGTTCTTGCAAAGCAATGAACACAATTAAGGTAATAACAATTATGTATAGTTTCTGTCTACATGTTGGAATGAAATCTCTATCATGAGATATGGAAGCATGTGATGCAAACATGAATTATTATCATTACAAAGGACATTCTAAGGACATAAATTAAACATCACTAATATAAACAAAGAATATAAGAAAAAAATGAAAATTTTAAGGATTTAAAAAACAACAACATATCTAGTTATAGACAACTTATTTAATATACTAGGGCTGTTACATATATATAGTTCCAACTAATTTCTATACCATATATTTGATTCTTTTTCATCTTTTAATAAAAATTAATTATATTTAATGTGATAATTAAAAGAAAGATATAATATTTCAAGGACGATAAAACAAGACAGTAATATATTTTAAAGATAAAATAATTAGTAATTATAATAATATTAATGTAAAAATTATTAATATTTAAAATAGTCTTTATTATAAATAAAAAATATAATTGGGTTGTGAATTTGTATCTAACATTAGATACGATTTCGGTTACCAATGAAATTAGTAATTAATTATAGATTAATTTAGACACTAATTTTTTTAATAGTTAAAATCTAATGTTAGGCACCAATTTATTGACCAATTCACAAATTATTATTTTTAATTCATAAAAGAAACTATTTTAGATACTAATAATATTTAATTTATAAAAATTGGTATTTAAGTTGGTCGCTATAATAATTAATTATTTTTAGTGTCTAAAATTAGTTGCTATTTAGCTATTTTCTACGATGCAATAACAATTAAAATTCATTTATTATTATTTTGTTTTTCTCATACTTTTACCTTATATTTTTTAAAATATTATTACATGTTTTTATCATTATTACTTCATGTCACATTATCATTTTTATGAAGGACTAATATTGTTACATTAACACTAGATTAAGCATAATTTCGCTTGGTCCGAGTTGGAAAGTTTCAAGTTAATCTTCATTTAAATTTTTGTTCCAATTGCATCCCAAAATTTGTTAAAATGCATTAATCAAGTCCTTTTTTGTTAATACTATTAAAATCGTTAATATCTACATGATTAAACATGTTTATTTGACACTTGATGCAAACATGACACATTACTATTTTGTGAGGTGGAATTTGTTCGAACTCCTCCCTACATGTAGACAATAATTAACACGGGAATTATGTAAACCACATTTGCACAAAGACTTATTTAAGATCTTTAGGGTTATAACCTTGTAAAAAATTTGGAAAATTCGTGAGAAGGTGGATTGGAAAGCGGGTGAAATTCCATGTTTAATATTTTAAAAACGTTTATATCTTGACCTATAAACCTCTAATTGAGGTGATTCCAAAATGAGGTGAGTGTTCATGATCTGAAAGAATCACATAATTTAGATGCATAGAACGAATGATATGACCATGAGATAAACCTCGATCAAAGCCCTTTATTAATTCCTCTTTTAGGTAAGTTCAATTTTTTGCTCTTTCCTCTATAAGAGTAATATGGTCTTATTTGCATGCAAACTCGCTTTTGAATGAATGTTGTCCTTTTCGTTTTTGATGAAGCTTTCTTGGACTATGATCCTAAAAGTTGGTCTTGAGTAAGACCCAAAAATATACAGATCTTAGAAATAAACTATTCTTGAGACTTTGGTGTTTTTGTTTAGTAATTAGTGTTTTTGACTGTACACCTTTGTTAGAACATAATTGTTATGTTATTTTATTTATATTTTGCCCTAGGGGCAAAAGGATATTTTACACTTTATTAATTAGGTGTAAAAATTAAAACAGGGGACTGTAGAAAGGAAAAACATGTAAATTAAATAATACGGAAATATAATAAAAAAGATATTATGTAAATCTTTTAGAAGATTTAGTTGTTATTATTTTAAAAATTAGTTGAAAGAAAATAGCAGATATAATTTTGGTGAACATAGATATTTAAAAGAGATATTATTATTGTTACCAATGAGGAGCTGATACCAACCAACAATTATTATTATATATTGTAAATATTTTAAATGATATATTGAGATATTATTATATATAATTAGATGTTATGGCTAGATAATAATAATATATATTATTGATAGACTAATTATATTAAATTAGAATAAAATGTATTATTATAAGTGAGAAAATATTAGAGATAAAGTTGGGTTGATTTATAAATATTAAGATATAGAGAAAGGGGTGATTTTGTGTTTAGAAACCCTAGAAATTCTATATCAAAGAGAGAAAATAGAGGAAGAAAGGAGATTGACATTTTGGGAGAAGAAGAGAGAGAGAACGATAAAAAACTCTTAGTGCAAAGGAAGATTGATGGTGTTTTAGGGTTGTAGATAAAGCCTTAGGATTGACCAAGATATAGGGAAACTTACCTTTGTTGATTTGTTTTATTGTATGATGAATGTGGGTATTCTTGATCTTTTGGAGGGGTATGGGGAAGCTTGCCTTTGATTGTTGTTGTATGATATATGTGTTCTTGATTATCTTGAATGATAATCTTGGTTTTTGATACATGTGTATATGATTATGATTATTCGTGGTTATTATTGGGTAAGAGTTTGTGTATGCATGGGCATAGGGTTTATGTAATATTTGTTATGGGTTTCTCCTATGAATGTATTATGTATGTTTTGGTGGGTTAACCCAACAAAGGGTTTGATGCTAAGGGAGAACAAAATTATGATGCTTGGGGGCTTTCCATGCAAATATATGTGTAAGGGTGTGGTAATAATTAAATGCAGTATATTTGGGTTTTAATGGGTATAACATGTTAATGACTGGATTTGGATGATTCAAGTAATGTATTATAAGTGTTTGAGTATGCTTACATGGGTATGTGATGCTCGAATGCATGTATGATGTGTTGACTATGTTTCTACGTGATTTAAAGTTGATGTATATATGTTTGAATGCTTGAATTCTGTCGAGGATGTGTTTCGTTGTGATAATAATCGATTATCTACGCGTCGATGTTGAGTCTGGTTGCAAGAATAATCGATTATCTGGGATGATAATCGATTATCCCTTCCTGCATGGTGATTATGGGAAATTTTCACTAAGATAATCGATTATCAAAAGTAATAATCGATTATCAAAAGTGATAATCGATTATCACAATACATTTTTGTGAAAATTGACGAATTCGATGAAGAATAGACGTGGACCAAGCTTTAGAAGTCGTGGAACGTGATAGTAATCAGAGATTGAGCTTAGTGGTTATGTTTAGGGTTAGGTTTAACTTATGGTTGATATTGAAGCATGGATGGAAGATGGAATGCACAAAAGTGTGTGAGGTTAATAAGCATGAGGCATGGGAAGTTAATCTACTTGTTGTACCTAGTAAGTCTTGGTTCTATCTGCGGATAGGTGCTCCTTTTGGATTGGTTGTTGAAAAGGGGATGACTCTCTTTCGCGTTGGTTGTTGAAAAGAGAGTGACATTCTCTTTAGCAAATAGTTCTAGAAAAGAGAATGGTGTTCGAGTGTTGAATCTTCTTTGGTGAGGGGGATAAATGTTCTGCCTTGTGTGATAGAGGAACATGTCCGAAACTCGAAGAAGGATGACTCGAGCGTATCTGTATGGGGAAGCTACAGATGGGGTTGTAGAAGCGGCTACAATCGGTGAGGTAGGGTACATAAGTGTGACCGAGTCTTATCATGATGGAGTCCATGATTTGGCGATGCTCATGGTATGGTTCATGATTGGGATAATCATGTTGGCGGTAGACCTTGATGATGATCATGGTATTGAGGATGCTCCAGGTTATGCTATGTTGATAATGGTGTTATTGTACTCGTTATAGTAAGTAGTTAGCATAAGTGCTAATGAGTGGATAGACCAAAGGTCTATGTGTGAGATGTTAGTGATGACATCAAAAGTTGAGATCAAGGATCAAGGATGGAAGTTTGAGGATCGAGGATCGAGAATCGAGTAATTAATTATGATTGAATTGTTTATGTTAGAGGATTAGGAATCCTATTGTTATTTCTTCTATGTGTGGGGTGTTTAATTATGATTGATATAATCAGAAGGTATGTACCTTGTTGTGTGTTTGATTATGGTTGATATAATAAGAAGATACGTATCCTGTTAAGTGTTTGATTATTGTTGCTATCAGTATGTATGTATCTTGTTTTTATTATTATTTTATCGATAGCTTACCTCATACATGTTTGTGTATGTGTGTTTGTTAATGAAATTATCGACAATGATCGTATAATGTGTTATACGTGAGAAAATGGTATAACTCATCTAAATTTACTAGAAAGATAAAATTTATTTGTAATAATATTTTTGTTGTATAAAATTTTTAATACTTTATCTTTTAAATGATTATTTTTAAATTTTATAATTTTTTAAATTTAATTCTCGTTATAAAACCTTTGTGTTTGTGTGTGATGGCAACCTCTAAAGGGATTTTCCATCCAAAGAAGTAACAACTTACACTAAGACTAAGAAAGGGAAGTGAATAAAGACTTTCAACAAAAGTACTTTCCTTATCTAAGTCTTGAATAGATATACTTTGCTAAATAGTCTTTACATTGTTTTGTAGGGTTTCAATAAAGGTGGAAGACTTTGGGGAAGCACCTACAGAAGCTTGGTTAGACATTGGAATCAAGAAAGGTGCAAACGGAATTAGCCAAGTAACTTCCGGATTGGAAAACACAAAGCAATGGCAAGCCACACCTTCACAACGCTCAGCGTTTTCAGCAGCATTCAAATACATTGCAGCACGTGTTTGGCACTTGGACAGCTGGAGAACCTTCCTCTGCAAGTCATCAAATGTTTCCATCACGTGCACATATAGGACAGCTTGCACAGCAAGTTTAGAAGCTCTCCTTCATCTATAAATAGAGAGCTTCAATCAATTGTAAAGCAACTTGATTTTGATAAATGAAATGTTGTTGAATTCTCAGCTAAACTCTCAAGTTCACCTTTGTGCAATGTTATCTTGTCTATCCTCTAGCTCCTTTCCCTTTAGGAAAGCTTTCTGATTTAGATTACACCATTACACCAAAGCCAAACTCTCACAGACTTTCATCAAACACTTGAAACCTTCATTCATCAACACTGTCCCGCTGCCAATTCTACATCCGTGAAGCTTCTCCAAGCATGATTTCAGTTGAGGCTTCCATGAAGTGGTATTAGAGCCAACCATTTCTCATCCATGCATCAAGAGCTAAGTGCTCATATTTCAATTTCTTAATTTCCATGTTGTACTGTTCTGCTGTTACCATTTTCTCTAAATTTTTTTTTGTGTTGAATTCGTTTTGTGATTGTGTGGATTGTGTTCGTCCACTGTTATGTAGTTTTAATTCTCACTTTAATCGGTGCAATTCAATTAAGTGAGTCCAATTCCAGGTTAATTTTCCATTTCCGTTATGTCAACGTCATGTGCATATTCTTTGTCGTTTTTTTCTCTGTTCTATGTGTTTCGATTTTATGTCAGTCTTCGGTTTTCGTTTCTCCATGTGTTCAATGCATCTTCTCACTCAATTTTGATCACATAAAGCGATGAGGCATTGCCTAGCTTTGATCAAAGCTATTTTTGAGTGTTGACTGAGAAGATCCTCTGCATCACACATCATTTCTCGTTTGAATTGATATATTCTGTTGCAGTCTATAATTATAGTGTTTTCTGTTTCGTACAAGTTTGTTTCATGAGTTTACATGTGCCTAAACTGGTTGCAATTCATTCGCATCACTGAAACTCAAAATCAGTGATCAAGTTCATCAAAATCAAATTTCAGAATCTGCATAAAACTACATTTCAGGTTTGATAATATGGAGACTGTTTCTGTCCAAATTTCTTGATTCTACTTTCGTTTTGGCTTTTGCACCGTGCTGATGTTTTCCTTGCAGTATATTAGGTTCATTTAATTCTCTTAGTTGATCTTCTACAACTAGATCTAGTGTATAAGACCATTCTAATCTGTTTGCTTGAGCCAACTACCATTGATTCCATATATTTCTTCAAATATGCTGCATATTCATGCCTTTTTATGCATAATTCTCCAACTCACATGGTCATTTTGAGCAATTGTGTGTTTTTATGTGTTTAAACCAGTTGTGTACACCTAGTTGATCATTTTAAACTTGTGCACATTGCTGGTTTGGTCATTTTTCCCTTCCTATGCAGAATACACATTTTGGTTCCATTTTTGCTTGAATTCCTCAACTAGACCACTCATTTTGAGATCCTGGTAGTTTTGCTGTTGTTTCATTGATTGTAGAATCATATTTTGAGCATTGAAAGTTGATCATTACTGTACATTTGGTCAATCTTCTCAAATTCTACAGAATTCATATATATTTCCACCCTCCATTTTGAGTGAAACTAGCAACTTGCACCCTCATTTCACATATTTCACTGTTTCTGTGCTTTGTGTTTGGTTGCACAAGTTTATTTGACCATTTAAATCTTGTAGCTATTGTTTCTTTGGTCAAAATTGAACTGCTTTGCAAAATCACCATTCCATCCATCACATTTGCTTGAATTTGGGAAGTGGCCTAGTGAATTTCTGTTGCAGCCTATATCTTTGTTGTTTCAGTGTTTGATTACCTTACACATATTGATATAAATCTGTTTGACTTGCCTTTTGCCCATTTACATCAGTCTCACGCAGTTTCATATTGACACCAACCATTTTTTTCATCCATTTTGGTGCTGAAAACTACACATTTTGGTGCAGCCATGTGTTATTCACCTTGAATTTCTTAAATTGGATTGGCAAAAGCTGTGGTTATTGTTTCTAATACCATTTACATGTTTATGCAGCTATAATCAAGCCATAAAAAAAAATCACATATCTACTGCAATCCAATTTCAGATCTTTCAAAAATCACAAAACACCAAATCCACATCTCTTTGAGGCATTTTATCAAACAATTTTATCCTTTTATCAAACATTTTTGCTGCAACTGTCTTTAATCTTTGGTTGTGTTTTTTTTATTGCTTTTAAAATCTGTTCTAGTGCCCTTCTTAAGCTCCTTTTGTGTCCCTGCTGTCATTCCAAGCTTAAATCATTTGCATTCCACTTGTTTGATCTCTCAAGTATACTCAAAACCAATTTTGTATATATATAAGTTTGGGTGCAGTGGCTGTTTCACATTCTTTTTTATTGTTGTTTCAGCTGGTTATGGTGCTATTGTGGTGCAATTTAACCCACCAGATTGCTCCTCCAACGGGGTAGCCTCTTAAGGAGTGGAAGGCTTGCTAACAAGGCAACAATTGTGGACTTTGGGAGTAGTTTTTTTACTGTTGTTCCAGCTATACTTGTAGTAGTAAAATCGTGCCATTATCAAGCATATTCAGCAGCTATTTCTAACCATACTTGGTTTTATTCAAACATTGCTCCCTTTACTTGTACATTTGATCTTGTATCACGAAACCTTTGAGTATTACATTTCATTCTTTTTGCAACTTAAAGTACCTTGGGAAAATGCTTTTCATGCAATTCCAAGTGTACCAAGCAACGCCACCTTTTAGAGTGAAAGTGTGTCAATGGACTCCAAGTGTCACTTGCACTTTTACATAGGGTCGTTTATCATTGTCTTCCATTGCCATTCATTTACTTTCCTTACTTGATTGATTTTTATGTTTTAAGTCTCCGTGATACTTAAGAGTGTGTTTCATTTAGTTAAACCTTCGTTTGGTTTCTAGGAACATAACATCTTTGCATACAAAAGATTTTGAAAGACTTCTATCTAGAAACTTGGGTGAGAAATGTCAGGAGACACTCTGGCTAAGGAATAGGACAAGGTTTCAAGCTTGTCCATTGTGACTCACCTCTCCTTCCTGGGAGCTATTCGGTTTCTTCACCTTTAGAATCTCTATAGAAGTCATTCACCAAAAACAAGCAAATTCTCTTTTCAAAAGTTTTGATTCATACTTGTGCAAGGCTTTCAAATATTTGTGAAAACATTTTCTCTACTTCACAAGCACGAGTCACTCTAGTGTTCAAGGTAACATCAATCAAGATCAAGAGAACATAGAGTTGTGAGAAGAACTCAATAGAACCAAGGCTGAGTTGAATGAACTGAGACAAATTGTTATTAATCTTACTCTCAATCAGAGAAGACACGCACAAGGGGATCACTCTCATAGGCAAAATCATGATCATGATGTTCATTCCCAACATAGTGATCACCATACTTACCAACCTTATGATCACTATCAACACCCTCCTAGGCGTCATCATAACCATAGAGACCATCATGTGGAACCTAAGCTTAACCTTGCCCATTTCTATGGTAGAGATAATGTTGAAGAATACTTTGAGTGGGAGATGAAGGTTGAACAGATTTTTGAGTGCTACAACATTGATGATAGGAGGAGAGTGACCTTATCCACCTTAACCTTTCAAGGTGCAGCCCTCTATTGGTGGATATCCATCATAAGAGACCAAAAGATGCATGGCGACTACACCATTCAATACTGGAATGAGTTGAAAGCAGTCTTACACAAACGACATGTCCCGACCTATTATGCTAGAGAAGTCATGGACAAGCTCCATCGACTTCAATAAAGAAACATGAGTGTTGAATAATATAGGAAAAAATTAGAGTTACTCATGTTGAGAGCGGGGATAAAAGACGATGAGAGATTCACCATAGCTAGATTTCAGAGTGGATTAAACTATGAGATTAGAGATAAGGTAGAACTCTTACCTTACCTAGATCTAAATGACTTTGTCCAGCTATGTGTGAGAGTGGAAGAACAGCTTAGAAGAAAAGCTTCCACTAAAAGGATTTACCCTACCACCTCCGAATATAGGAAATATCATAAGAGGGAGGGTAGTCCAATGACGTATGAAAAACTTCAAGATAAAGAAAAACAAAAAGAAAAGGAGAAAGTGAGAGGTAAAGAACAAGAGCGAGCGAGAACGAAATACCCCTCACAAAGAGTCTTCAAAAGAACCAAGAGGTAGAGAGACTAGATGTTTTAAGTGTGGAGAGAGAGGTCATTATTCTTCTGAGTGTCCTCATAAAAGGTCTACTTATCTCTTGGACCTCCATAGTGAAAGTGAAGATTCTTCTAGTGACTCAGATACTTCCATATCTGAGGAAGAAGCCTTACCTTGTGAAGGTGAGTTATTGTTGGTTAGAAGACTTCTTGGAAGTCAAACCAAAGAGCTAGAACAATCTCAAAGGGAGAACCTATTCTGCACAAGATGCAAATTTTTTTAAAAGACTTGTTCATTAATTGTGGATAGTGGTTCTTCTAGCAATTATCGTAGTTCTAGAGTGGTGAACAAATTAGCCTTACCTACTATTCCTCATTCCAAGCCTTATAAGCTTCAGTGGATAACAAAGGATGAAGAAATAGTAGTGAACACACAAGTAACCATACCAATATCCATTGGCAAATATGAAGAAAATATTTTATGTGATGTTGTTCCAATGGATGTTGGGCATGTTTTACTTGGTAGGCCATGGCAATATAATCATAGTTCCACTCATGATGGCTATACCAACAAAATAACTTTCCTCCATAAAGGAAATAAAATCACATTGATTCCTCTTACACCTGAACAAGTGCAAGAGGATGAGATAAACATCAAACAAAAACTTGAAAAAGAAAGAAAACAAGAAAATAGGTTGGACAAGCAACCTTCTCAACAAAAGAAAAAGGAGTCAAAGGTATGTATGATGTTAACTCTTTCCTTGGCAGGTAAATACCTTAACTACCCTTCTTTTCCAAAACATCATTTTGCTTCTACATTTCATCATGGGGAATGATCTAAACAAAGTGAAAACATAAAGGCCAAAACTTCTTCTCATACAATTTTTGTCACCAGACCTTCATTTCACATGCTTCTCTTTGCATATTTCTTATTCTTCATATTCATTTTTGCTATCTTTTGTAGATATATCTTTGACCCAGGAGAAAAATAAACACCAGTGTTGTACTTCTTTTTACTTCCCGATTTGAGGACAAATCGTTTTTAAAGAGGGAGGGAATGATGGCAACCCCTAAAGGGATTTCCCTCCAAAGAAGTAACAACTTACACTAAGACTAAGAAAGGAAAGTGAATAAATACTTTCAACAAAAGTACTTTCCTTATCTAAGTCTTGAATAGATATACTTTGCTAAATAGTCTTTACATTGTTTTGTAGGGTTTCAATAAAGGTGGAAGACTTTGGGGAAGCACCTACACAAGCTTGGTTAGACATTGGAAGCAAGAAAGGTGCAAACGGAATTAGCCAAGTAACTTTCGAATTGGAAAATACAAAGCAACGCCCAGCCACACCTTCACAACCCTCAGCGTTTTCAAAAACATTCAAATACATTGTAGCACGTGTTTGACACTTGGACAGCTGGAGAACCTTCCTCTGTAAGTCGTCACATGTTTCCATCACGTGCACATATAGGACAGCTTGCACAACAAGTTTAGAAGCTCTCCTTCATCTATAAATAGAGAGCTTCAATCAATTGTAAAGCAACTTGATTTTGAGTAATGAAATGTTGTTGAATTCTCAGCTAAACTCTCAAGTTCACCTTTGTGCAATGTTATCTTGCCTATCCTCTAGCTCTTTCCCTTTAGGAAAGCTTTCTGAGTTAGATTACACCATTACTCCAAAGCCAAACTCTCACGGACTTTCATCAAACACTTGAAACCTTCATTCCTCAACACTGTTCCACTGCCAATTCTGCATCCGTGAAGCTTCTCCAAGCATGACTTCAGTTGAGGCTTCCATCAGTGTGTATCACAAAAGATGCTATTTTTTTTAACATTGCTCTCTCCTTGGTCAATTCTTCTTCTGCAATATGGGTCATTCCTCATTTTATAAATAATGCATTTGTGGTCATTCCAAAACGCAAAACACTTCTCTCGTTCTCCTTTTCTCTTATTTTCTTCCTTATCTCTTTTCTTTCTTATAATATCCTAGGTTTATTATTTTACCCTTTTCAGAGTTTTTTGCTAGTTCTGGTATCCACAGGAATTTCTGGGAAGTTTTTGTTGTATCCTAGAGGGCTTACACAATACCTCGCGAATAAGTCCTTAAGGACAATGAATCTACACGCCTCAGAAAATCTTTGTTTGTGGTCTTTATTCTTTTTTTTTATTAGCAATTTAATAACATTCTTAAGGACTTATGGCTGACAACAACAACTCAAAGCTAGGGAATCATAACTTTGTTTCCAAAACTCAAACGGTCTTCACGAAACCTTTCCCAGGTGTATCAAAAATTGAAGTCTTCTTTGGTAAGAATTTTTGGCACAGGCAAGAATGTTTGTCTACCTTTTTAGACATGTATGAAGTCATTTTTGCTCTTTAATCTCCAAAACCCAACTCCTGTCTCCCTTCAAATTCAAAATAAGTTGAAGATTGGATTCATGCAAACAAGGTATGCTGACATGCTTTACTTAGTGCACTTTCGAATGATTTGTTCAATGTGTAATATTCCTATAAGGAAACAAAAGACATTTGAGATTCGTTGATTCTCAAATACACTGTTGAAGATGTCGTTAGACAAAGGTTCATCACTAAGAACTACCACCATTGGGAAATGATTGAAGATAAGATATAAAGTCTTAAATTAAGGAGTATCATAACATGCTTGAAGATATCAAAGCGGATAAATTTTTTCTACTAGATGAATTTGTTTTAGAACTTCTAATCGAGAAATTAACACTATAATGGATTGATTACAAACAATAGTTGAAACATAGACACAAGTAGATGTTACTTCCATAGCTCATTATGACTTCAAAAATGTTAGTACCCCTTATGATGGTAACTATAAATTAATGAAAAATAGAGGAAAATCTATATCTTAACCTCAGTGTGCCTAGACAATTGGGACCTCACTGTATTTGATGAGCTTTTTTAGACCTAATATTGCTTATGTAGTAGGTAGACTGAGTAGGTACACTAAATGTCCAAATCAAGAACACTAGGATGCACTTACAAAGCTTATGAGATACTTAAGAGGTTGAATAGATTATGCCATTGAATATAGCGGAATACTTATTGTACTAGAAGGGTATATTGATGCTAACTGGATCTCTGATTCAGATGAGAAAAATTCCACTAGTGGTTATGTATTCACACTTGGGGGTAATGCGATTACATGGAGATCAGCTAGGCAAACAGTTATTGCAAGATCAATAATGGAATTTGAGTTTGTTGCTCATGAGATGACTGATAGTGAGGTTGAGTGGTTGAAAAACTTTTAAGTGAACATTCCACTATGAATAAAACCAACTCCATCGGTGTCAATACACTATAATTGCTAATCGGCAATAGCTATAACTAAAAAAAAGAATTACAATAGAAAGAATAAACATATACAATTGAGACACAATTTGGTTAAAGAGTTCCTAAAAAGTGAAACTATTTAGATTAATTATGTGAAGTAAGAATGAAATGTAACAAATCTTCTGAATAAACCCTTGGGAAGAAATATGATCTTAAAAACATCGAGGGGAATGAGAACTAAGCCACTTGCAAAGAAATAAGTGATGGTAACCCAACCTTTGTTATCAAAGATCCCCCAAATAAGGTTTATATTAGTAAAAGCAAAGTCACTTGTTAATTTTGATAACATTAATTGATTTTAAATCAAAGATGTCCATTCCTATGGTGTGTGTGTGAAAGTGTTATAGACTGCATTATTTAGAGGTTAAACTTTGTAATTAAAATTTTATGTGGTGAAAGAATTTTAGTTTAAACAAAGTTTTCAATGATCTTCATATCCCTTATGGGTGGTGTATGATTTGCAGCATACACTTGATGAAATCACCTATATGAGTGTCAAATGAGGTTGCTTGCATGAGATCTTTGCATGATCTCTAGAGCACTCATGAATACTCAACATGTGCATGACCTAGTAAGCGCAACACAACGATAATAGTAAGGATTATGGGGTTGTATTGTGATTGATAAACCTTTAACACATGTCCAGTGTCATTAGTTCATATAACTTGCTATACTAACTACACTGTGTGTCAAGTTTCTCAGTCTAGGACTGGTTCATATAGCTTGCTACCACCTCTATGCATTACATCTTATAAAACCCAGAAAAATTTCTTCTTTCTTTCTTTCAATATTTATTTCTCATCTTTTGCAATATGTGGGGGATTATTGTAAAACTCATGTGTTCATGTGTATCGCAAAAGATGTTATATTTTTTTAAATGTTGCTCTTTCCTTGGTCAATTCTTTTTTAACTAAATAGGTCAGGAGTAAGTAAAACCATGGGAAGTTTCTTTCACAAGATGGGTCATTCCCCACTCTATAAATAGTGCTTTTGTGTTCATTTCAAAACATACAACACTTCTCTCATTTTCTTTTTCTCTTATTTTCTTTCTTCTCTCTTTTCTTTCTTATAATATCATGAGTTTATTATTTTATTCTTTTTAGAGTTCATTCCTAGTTTTTATATTCTCAAAAAAAAAATATTAGATGTTCCTATTGTATTATGTATATCGCAGATAAGTCTTTAAGGACAATGAATCTACACGTCTCAAAAAAATCTTTGTTCATGATCTTTATTCTTTTTTAAACAACTTTACAACATTTTTCACTTAAAAAAATTATTTATAATAATAAAAGTTAGGCTTAATAGCCTATTTTGTCCGTAGTTTTGCTCGATTGTGTCAATTAGGTCCCTGGTTTAAAAAAGTGACTAATTGGTCCTTGCTTAGTAAATTTTGTGTCAACATCGTCCCCTCCGTTAAAAAATAAACAAACAGAGTTAATAGTCTGATGATATGGCAATACATAGTGGTAACATGTCATTTTTATGTTGTTTGTGGTGATGTGGTAAGCAATTAGAGGTTGAGGTGGACACTACATGGCAGTCCCTTCTCCCACCCAAAATTAGGGTTTTGATGGAGAGGGGAAACTGCTTACTCCTATGCCGCGAAGGAAGGTTGCTCGCGATTCTCGGCCATGAATGGAGGCGCGAGTTGCCCGTTGCTACTGGATCGCGATTAGGGTTTCTGATTTCTTTTCGCAGGTGAGTACTTTTTGCATTTTTTTCGCGAGAGGGGTTTGCGATTTAAGTTTGTGGTCCTTCTGTAGATTTATGGTTCTTGTGATTTGCAGGTTTGATGGCGTCGTGGATGGAGATATGGTGGTTTCATGTTCTCACGTTGAGTGACACGATTCTTACGACAACGACGACCTGAAGTGGGCTTTGTAGTGTGGCAGGGGTGGTATTGCTTCTCGATGGCGATGGCACGAGGCAGTGACGGTGGTGAGGTCACACTTGGGTTCACGATCCTACTGGGAGAGGCGCTTTGGTGCGAACATGGTTGATGCGTTAATGGAGGAGATGACGACCATGGTGAGGACACGATTCTGGGTTCTCTCTGCTTATGATTTCTGCATTGATCTATGGTGATGTTGATGGCAGAAGGTTGTATCGTGGCGGTTGACATTGACGACTTTAGGTGGTAGCAACGTCCTGACGACGACTTCACTGTTACGGTGCGACAAAGTGGTTGTGGCGGATAGGGTCTGACGATGGAGGAATTAAGGTTTCTGCTGTTTGAGGAAGGCAAAGCTGAAGTGACAGAAGGGATTAGGTGGCCTAAAGATTAAAAGAACGATTTGAAAACAAATAACTATATCATCAATCTATTAACTCCGTTTGTTTTTTTTAATGGAAGGGTCCAGATTGACGCAAAATTTAATAAATACGGACCAATAAGACATTTTTTTTAAACTAGAGACCTAATTGATACAATCGAACAAAACTGAAGAGAAAATAGGTTATTAAGCCTAAAAGTTAAAAATAATGCAAAAATTAGTATAAAATTTATTATATTTATATTTTACTTTAATTATTTAATAATAATTTTATTATTTTTTATCCAATAAAAAATAACATGCGCAAAACTAGTATTTAACCATAATAACAAAATAATAATAATAATAATAATAAATTTCTAATAACTGCCCCTTGTCTTAATGAGTGTGTCAAACACACCAGTTTCTTTTCTGCCATTTCTCCGCCCGCCAACATTATCCCCTTTCTCTCTTTCTTTTCTCCCTCTCTCTCTCTCTCTCCTTTAAAAATACACACATATATAACTCTCTCTTTCTCTCTCTCTCTCTCTCTGTTTTCAGTTTTCAGTTCTCTTCTTTAACCCTTTCATTTCATCTCTCAAATTCCTCATTCCAAACCTCCAATCCAACACCAAAACAAAACACTCTTTTCTTTTATTTTCTTCTCTTGGCTTCCTCAAAATGGACCTTCTGCTGGGTCCCACTTTCACCATCGACGTCTCCTCCTCTTCTCCGCCGCTCTACACCTCCCAACCCCCCCAAACCCAGTACGCTCGCTTCTCCGCCGACTCCTCCCAAAGTTCATCCTCGATCGGAACCCCGGACGACACCGACGATGACAACGACGCCGTTTCTTCGCAAAGAAACCAAAACAACTCAGACGACGACGACGACGAACAACAACAACAACAAGTGCACAACACGTTGAAGAGTTTGGCCTCTCTCGATTCCCTTGAAGACTCTCTTCCCATTAAGTTTGTCTCTCAATTCAACCATTTTTTCCTCTCTCTTTCAATTGATTTGTTTGGGTTTTTATATTGAATCTGATTCTGACATGGGCCTATGACGATTCTTTAAGGAGGGGGTTGTCGAATCATTTCATGGGAAAATCGAAGTCATTCACGGATCTATCACAGGTGAACACAGTGAAGGAACTGCAGAAGCAAGAGAACCCTTTCAACAAGCGAAGAAGGGTTCAGATAGCATCAAAGTGGTCCAGAAGATCCTCCTTCTACACTTGGGCTAACCCAAAATCCATGCCCCTTTTACCTCTTCTCGAAGATGAAGATTTCTACCAAGACAATCCCAAAAAACTTTCACCATCTTCTTCTTCTTCATCTTCATCACTGGAAAAAAAACACCAAGATCAACTCACGGAGACACAGCAACCACAACCTAAGTCCTATGTTGATCACATGAGGCATAAATTTGGGAGCTTTAAGTCTAGGAGTCTCTCGGATCTCAAAGAACATGATGAAGAAGAAGAAGATGACGATGATTAGTCATTTTTGGATTAATAATATGTTTAGGTTGTAAATATATTTATCTTTTTAATTTAGCTTAAATGGTTTTGATATTAACAAAATATGTTTTGGCCCTCATATACATAATCTATTTCAACTTGGATTTTTTTATTATCGTGTGATCCTGTTCTTGATTATAACGTGTGGTCTTTAAATTACAAGAGATAATTACGTGTAAAGATTAAAATATGATTTTTTCTTTGATGCCTATTTTTAATTCTATGGTCTCACAAACTAAAATAAAGGAATTTAATCACAATTTATCACTCGTGTTTAGATTTTTTTTAAGATGTTAAATAAAAATGTAGTAAATTTTTTTTTATTAGTTTGGTCTGTTTATTAATTGTATTTTTGGATGGCTGAATTTCTTGTTTATTAATTCCAATGAGTTTTCTTATTCCAATAAATTAAACTTGTATGCTTTATATGTATATATCATTATTGCATTATCTAAAATTAAATTATCAAATAAATAAATTGTTTGGTATGAATAATACATTAATTTGAGGCTTTTTTAATAATTACTTTTGAATTTAAATGTTTTTAGTTCAAAAGAAGTATAGAATTTTGGGGTTTCATTTCATTCTTTACAGAATATTTCTATTAAATTTTCACTTCAGTACATTTTAAACTTATTTATACTACTATATACATATTCTTCTTCTTTTTTGTCTACATTTTGTTTCCTAATTTTTTAATATCAATTTTATCTTTCAGTAATAGTTTTTTAAATTTAATCTTTTTTTTTTTCAAATTTAACCATTTTTAAAATTAAAATAACTATCAATAATAAAAAAATTATCTACAAAATAAAAGAAATTGTAAAATTAGATTTATATTTAATTATAAAAATATGTGAATATGTACATGTATTTTCGCCCGTGAATTATAACGAAATTTTATTAATACATTAAAATTGAATAAAAGAATAATTTTATTTTTCGTCTATTACTAACGTTAAATATTTTAGATTTTTGGATGATAGATAAGTATTATTAATATAATTTTTAAGATTATTGTTAAAAAGGATAAATTTATCACAGCATTAAATTCATTGTTGGTACTCTTATCAATGTTCAACTTTGATATTAAAAAACAAAATAATTAATAAGATACTTTGGAGCTTTTTAAATTTTCAAATCGAACAGTTTTACTCAAAATATAATATATCGTATAATGACTAATAAAAAAATATTAATGTATTTTTTAATGAGACAAATGTTATAGATTTTTAATGCTAATTCCAAAAATAAATTTTCTTTTGTAATAAAAGAATCTAAAATATAATTTCTTATTATTTTAGAAATTTTAGGACCTCAATAATTTTCACGATTGAAAATTCTCTCAAGATTTATAATTAAATATTGTTATTAATATCTTATCTAAATAAGTCATTATTATTATTACTATCATCATCATCATTAATAATAATAATAATAATAATAATATTATTATTATTATTATTTACAGATGAATAGTTTGTATAAGAATTTGAAAAACTATTAATAATTAGAATTGGTTAATTTGAGAAGACTAGATAATCAAATAATTAATTTTGATAATTTAAAAGTTTCACTTACTCATAACTATTTTTTTCTTAGAAGTCTTCCTTAAACAAAGTTAATAGTATTCTAACTGTGCAAAAAGATAAAGTCTTAACCTTTTTATCTAAATGGGTTAGAAATTTGAGGTTGAAAGAAGAAATTTTGTTAAAGGAAAATGATAGTGAAATTTTGATATAATGACATGAGAGGGCATAGCTGCCACACCTACCCTAATAGATATATGGATATTGGAATTATATTCATAATCATAAATTCAATTTTTACATGTTTTAGATTTTGATATCTTCTTAGAATTGTGGTATGCAAGCTTTCCAATGACCATGGAATTGTTGTAAGTAGGTCCAATCATCACATACAATCTTTATCATCACAATTTATTCTCATAAAAATGTTTTTGTTAAGGATTTCTTCTTCCATTTTAATCATATTTTTCTTATCATAAAGTTTAAATTTAAACCAAACCCTAAACCCTAAATTAATCAAACAAATGTTATTAACTTGTTATAGCTTTATAAACATGTAATGTAACGAAAAATTACAAATTGAAAAAGATATTATTGATTATGTTAACAAGAAAAAAATCATCAATTGTTACTTTTCTTTAATATACATGTATTTACTTAATAAAGGAAAGACGTTTACATAAAAACTTCATCAAATTATGTCTTCTTTTTTTTTAACTGAATTCTATCATGTAATTCAAATAAACGTAACTTAACTTTTGGATATTGTTAGTGCAAATTTTGTTGAAAATATTATATATATTAATGCTATTGAGTTGTTGGTCAAACATAAATTGAGTTCAGATTTTTTTGACAAGGTATCTTGTGAATAAAAAATATATACTGGAAAGTGATTAGATAAATTAAATATTTTGTTTGTAAATGTAATATATTATTAGAGGGAAAATTTATGTATACTGTTTTCTTGTGTATAAATAAAAGTATATTTTTATGCTTTTTTTTTAGGATGGTATACAAGTCAAGTTTGATTTCCTCGACAAGAATCAAAATTGTGTTTTGGTTTCTTTGAAATTTCTATAATGATTTCTTATCATTTCTTTGAAGATTATTCTTGCCCTGTTTTTTTTTTCCTTTTTATTGTTATAATAGAAATTGAATTTTGCATACATATGATTCACATATGATAAATGGAGTATAATTTCTTGTCACCTTCTTTACCAATTCCCATATGTTCCTATTTTAAATTGTAACCTTTTTTTAGTAAGTTGACTAAATCTCATGATGTTATTGGCTTGTTCTTCCTTATTGTTTTTTTCAACACATTCATACCAAGAAGAAGATTCACAATGCTATGTAACTATGTGGATAGTTACATTATTTAGAAACATTTTCTTAACAAACCAACAAGAAGCTTTGACTCATCTTGTTTGTGATGAGATGTAAACCAATAAAAAGAGAAATTTGGTAATGACATAAACTATAATTATAAACTATATATTTTTTTTCTAGTTATTTGAAGATACCTTCACCATTATTGCTTGGAAAAAGAAGAAGTGAGGTTTTAAATTTTTCTTCTATCTTACATTTGTGTAATTAATGTCTATATTTGTCTATATTTAAAGGTTATTTGAGTGTTAAGAAGTACTTAAAAATGTGATAATTAATATAAAGTGAAAAACAAAATTGATGAGAAACACTCGATTTATATTGGTTTGCTCTTGTAAAAGATCTACATCTAGCTACTTAAGATAACCTACTAACTTTCAAGTTTTAAAGAGTAGTTAAGAAAATATCCAAAAGTCAAGATCTTAAATCGTATAATCTCAACAACACACCTTAGGTCTTGTTTACTTGAGTGGATTTAAATGTAATTTTTTTTTTGTTTATTTGAGTGAATTTGGAGGTAAAAGAGAATGGATTTGGAGGTAAAGTTTGTGAGAATTAGTACAAGATTTAATTTATGTGACAAATTTAAAAAATTTACTTCCAAATCCATTTTCACTTATCTCTAAATCTATTCAAATAAACATCAAAAAAATTTATCTTCAAATCTTCTCAATTACTCTTCTCCAAATCCACTCAAGTGAACAAGGTCTTAATAAGAATAACTTGATAATCCTAATAAAGAACACTAACGAAATAAGAATTAGGAAAAAATAACAAGATCTTGTTGAAAGAATTGAACACAACAATGAAACAAAGTAACAAGTGTTTATAAATTAATGCAAATATTAGGTTCAATCCCATAATGTGTTTAAAAATTTGTTTAATATATTATAGCTTTAATATTGAAACTAGTCGAATCAATTAAAACCAGTTTAATCGGATAAAAGGAAGGTAATAATCAAGCCTTCGAGTTTTAATCTGTTAAAATGAATTTTTTTTATGTTAAAAACACTAAATCCTTCACTTTAATTCATTTTAACTGATCCAATTATTGTTGTAAAAATAAAAAAAAAAAAGAAAAAAAGACGTTTGAATTGTGATTTAAAAGCTTTTGGCACTTTTTGTAAATATCATATTGTTGATAATCAAATAACAATTTTTAGTATATTATGAAATCAATTAATGATAGTTGCATCTAATAAAGTGTATCACACAAAGAGTTAAGTTTTAATTGATTTATTCTTATCATTTTTTTTAATTAAAATTTGTTTTCTAATACCTTTCATTATGAACGTAGTATCATGCAAAGTTAAAAATAGAGAAATAAAGTATACATGAATGTACTATAGGACCACCCAGTCAGTCAAAGGATTAGGCGACTGACCATTCAATAAGAAAATGACCTATCGGTTGAAAATTATTCTAAGCAATAATAGTCATTAATGGAAAGTTATAATGAGAATAATAGTAATTGATTGACAATTAATATGAATAATGTCATTTATTAGTAGTAAATTAGTCGTACCTAATGGTAGACTCAATATAATATTTATAAATATATGTTTGACGAAAAAGGCAGTAATTAACTCTAATTACTAATCTTTATTACAAGATTATTACGCAAAGTTACTTACTTGAGCGTCAGAGTGTCTTCTGCAGGCACCCTCTTCTGTGGCTAGGACAAGGAGATGAGAGAAAACAACCTAACCTGAAGGATGGAGTGGACAACTTTGAATGCTTTGAGTAAGGGACCTTCACGCCTTACCCGAATCAATGAAATTTTTATACTTGTTCAATCACTCATACTATATTTATTTCTCAATTAACTGATTGAGTCTAATTAAATAGACTAATGCTCCAAAGTACAATCTGAGTATTATTTGGACTTGTAGCCACTCATGGCAAATCTATTGAGTATTTTTTTTTCTACAAATCACTCATAGATCACTAAGTATTATTTCCCAAGCCACTTTTGACTCAATAAAGAATTATTTCCAAAGTTACTCCTATTTTAACATGACTATTCTTTTGTCTCCCAGCCGCTTCTAGCTAACCCAATTTATATATTCTTTCATCAAAATTCTGACTTAAGCAAGTGTTCTTTAAAAAAGTCACTTTTGACTTAATCATATATACATTAAGTAAGAACCACTTATAACTAATAACTAAGTATTTTTATCAAACAACCACTCTTGATTAAGACGTAAAAGTTGTAACAATTGTGATCATTGATCACAATATTGCTCGTTAGATAAGATAATCATTATTATATAAGATTGATGCTTTCTTTCTCATAGCTTGAAGAAATGAACACTAGTAGTGTTCTTCTTGGAGCTTTGGTTAGCAGAAGAAGTTTAGCAGATTTTGACAATATGTAAATGGTTGAATGACTATATATAGATTCTTGAATAAAGTAGTCATTGTAAAACCGTTTCTAGTCATTGAGCAATTTTAGATCTTTTAAATGTCTTTTAATTCTTCTAAAGAGCTTGAAAATGATTGATGCAATTTATGTACTCCAGGCATAATAAATGATCTTTCTTTCCTTTGATCAACATCTAAATGGTTGAATGTACTTATTTCCTTCTTGGGTAATGTGCATTTCCTTGATTTATGTTAAACTCTTGTATAATACGAACTAAATAGTTCTTCTAAAGTTGACATTGCTTTATTAAGGAATTTGCTGAAGAAAAATAACCTTAGCTCTTTGTTCAAAGAATCCTTTTGATGAACTTATCCTTTGTAAAATAATCTCTTTGTCAAACAGAAAAGGTATACATTTTTTGCAACACAGATTAAGTTTTTGTGCTGTTTATTTTAATATGAGGTTGGTCCACTTCTATGCGTTTTTTTCTTTGTGCTTTATCGTTTGCAGGAATTTGTGCTATATGAAACATAAACTAAGACAACAAATTGTTGTAAGTGTATCAAATGAAACATTAACTTCTTTCACGATTTGTTGTGTGTTATACTTTTCTCTCATAACCATTTTAGTCAATTAACCAAAAACCAACCGACAACATGATATTTAAGTTATTTTAATAAGGTAAAAGCTCATTTTAATAAATTGACATAAAGCTAGATGCAAGGCTTTGAGTTTTAAGTGATTTCAATTGATTATTTTGTTTTTTTTTTATCGAATTGAAATGTTCATTCTTGCAAACCCAACAAGACTAAGAAAATTTTAACAAATTGAAATACTTTTTAATTTTTAAAACACAGCTGAAGTCTTCAAATGAATTTTAAATGCTTTCATATTTTTATCTAACTTAATCAATTTTAAATCAAAGATTAAAAAGTCTCTTTTAATATCTTTAGCCCGAAACACAACATAACAAATAAGATCAAAAAGTTCTACTTTAGTATTTTATCTCCTGAAACTTTAATCAACATGGTTAGTGATGAACCCCTAACCCCTACCAAAGTTGAAGAAAGGGGTTTAAAGAAAATAAGCATGATTAGAAGTAATGTTTATTCACCTTTTGTTCTATTATTTTATTTAGTTTCTGTCTTAAATAAATTCTAAACTCATGTTTGTGTCTCTTGTTTTGTAAGTTTTTGAATGGCAACTCTTCTTTTGAGGTTGTTACCTTCTAGAAGAATGAAAGGCTTAGGAGGAGCCTAGTCCAACAAAGTGTATTCACTACACCCCTAATTTTGCTTAGAAGACCTATTGGAAGTGAAAAAGAAGATAATCTTAAAAGTGAAGAAGAGAACATCTTGGAGTGAGAACAACCATGTACACTTGGAGCATATGGAATGCACTTTTTGATTATTTTTGCAATGATTGGAGAATGATCTCCCCTCTACCTCAACATTAGGATTTCTAGAAGATATTTAGTGATTTTGCTAGGCAATCATCATCCCTAAGTGACGTGTCACCTTCCACATCTCCTTCATTCCTTGTCTTTTCCATTTTTGTTCTTTATTTCAAGTTATTTTATGTTCATTGCTTTTGCTTCCTTATGCTTATGTCTTTTCATTTTGTTCATTTTATTTGCTTAACTTGAATCCCATATTCTCTTCTTTCTCATTCAGTCTCTTAAATTACACATTCACATCTAGATAACCTTACTATCTTAATATCCAAAGATATTCTTAAGATTTTATTAAGCAACATAAATACAAACACATTGTCCTCTGAAAAAAGTAACTCTTATTAGTTAGAAACATCAAATTACCATTCTTCATACCAATTTCAAGCCTCTATGTCATCATAATAGACGATAATGGTTATTGTTACGATGTTTTCTTATTTTTTGTATTGTCGTGCAAATTCATCTATTCAAAAGATTCATCTAGTTTTTCTAAGCCCATATATACTTATAATAATTGAATCTCACAAAAATGAATTTCTCGATAATAGAATTATAGAGTTAAAACTTTATCCTCCTTAGCCATTTCAAAATATCCAAGAAAGATTCTATTCTGGAATCAAATTTCGTAAGTTTTATTTAGTGTTCACAATAAAACACATTCACATCCAAAAAGATGGAAATAAAGTATGTTGAACTTTCTATCTATATATAATTGATAAGATATTTTTTAATCAGCTGTCTAATGTATATTCTATTTATTAAATAGAAAATCATATTTACTACTTTAACCTTAAAGGATTTGAATGATGATTTTTTGTTTAACATCATTTTAACCATTTCTTGTATAAATATATTTTCTCTCTTTAATACATTGTTATTTCTTTGTTATTTTAACCATAACTTTTGGGAGTACCAATGGAAACAGTTTAGTATGAGTTTTGGTAGACCGAATTAGCTTTTGGGAGTACGTTTTCGTAGAATAGAAACAATGTCGAGGAAACAAAATGACAAGGTTATCGCGGACGAGAAGAGTTCTAAGGATTTTTGCAAGATCAAAGCAATTTTGAAGCAGGTCCTTTGAGGGTTACAATTGGCATGAAGAGAAAGTTCTTTTAGTAGACTGATGAATAAGGAAGTATGGGAATCAGAGTAGCACAACGGGTGATAGTGGGTAGGTTCTTATCAGTAAGTAGCGGTTTGTGAAGAGTGAGCTTCTTTAACAAGGTAGTGATGTCCTTGTTTGTTTTGGGTTGAGAGTGTGTGTAGGGATCTTCAAAATTTCTAAGTGAAATTATATATGGAAAATTTGGTAAGAGGCAGAGAAGACAAGTGAGCTTAAAATTCTATCTGCAGTGTCAACTCTGAAGTCATAAAGTGATATAGGATGTTGAACATGGGTCAGTATATGATAGAGTGAATTGAGCTATGATTTCAAGTTGTAGTGTCAATCTTGAGGTGAACAAGAGTTAGTTGTAGTTGAAAGCTGAAAGAAGATCCAAGTTTTTAGTTTGGTAAGGATTAAGTAAGAGATGGTTGAAGAGTATAAAGACTGGGGTTTGAAGTGAAGTTGTAAAGAGATTTCAGTAGTATAGTGGAAATATTATAACTAGTGGGTTTCTCAAAATGGTTGAGAAATGTCAGTTTGGACAATCCTAGTTTGAGATGTATCATAAGTTGGCTTGATATTGATCAAGTTAGTGATCTGAAGTCGAAGAGGTTACAAATCTAAGTATGATTGTAGGCTAGTGGGTCAAGAAATGCATATGGTTCAGGTTAGTGAGATAATGAAGTGAAGATAGAGTGCTCAAAATTGGTTTTGTCGCTGCGACAGAGGAGAGTTTTAACTTGGTAATGGGAAAGTATAGTTGGAAACTATGCTGCTCAAGAGTGAAGATTAGTAAAGAAATTGTGAAGTCCTCATAATGGGTGTGGTTAAAGATGATCAAGAGCATAATAGTTGGTAGTTAAATCAGAAGTTGTAATGACCAAGTCAGTGGTATGGTGGTTCTTAGAGGAAGCAAGAGGAGGTAAAAGAGTATTAGTCAAGGGTTGGTCTAAAGTCAAGGATAACAGAAGTTTTAGAAGGGATTTACAAGGAGTAGAGGAGGACAAATCAGGGGTAGACATTATTCCAGACCTAATATGGTTGGTTGTGTGAAAGAAAGATTATCAATAATTGAGGTTTAGGGGTTCAGATTTGTTTTAAGAATAATGGCTAGACCAATCTACACTATTGAACACTAGAGCATTTTAACATAGAGGCAAGGTTTTTCATGTCAAGCAAGGTCGTTGGGGAGTAATATCTTTGTCAAATAGGTAGTTATAATAGAAAATGTGATGAGATTAGGTTGTTCCTCCTATTTGATAAGTGAATTTTCGAGAACGAAATTTTTTCTTGTTATGGAGAATGTGAAACCCCAAAAATGGTATTTTTAGAAGTGGTGGTAGTCTAAAAATAGTGAAACTCGATTATTTTAATATTAAACGGTTTTATTATAAATAGTTTTCTTACAAACGAGTTTCATTATTTTAAAAACGTACAATCTCTCTAGAAACCACTTTTATAGAGTTCTCTACCATTTCTTTAACCTTTCTCACTCTTGGATCATCTGTTCGACGACCAGGAGGTGTTTAGACGATCCTTGTGTCAAGGGCTACCCATCTGACTGATCAATTTGTTGTTTAGAGCAAGTAAGTTAGGAACCCCTTTCTTTGGTATTTTAGGGTTCTTCATTTGGTAAAGCATTTCTGTTTTTGCACTGATCAAGCACTTTTTTTTTCTTAAATTCTTGGTTCGTTTGTGATTCTGAAGTTGGTCTCCAATCATCAATCAATGATTTGTAGGTTTCTAGGAATTCCTTGCGTCGCAAGAAATTGTTGGAGCGTCTAGAGGTTTTAAGCTGTTGAGTTGAAGTAGTTGAGGTAAGGGAAGCTAAAGTTTTCTTTAATTTATGTTAATTGTGCATGTTAGAGAAGGTATGACTATTGAAATATTTGAGTAAAATTTTGTTGTATGATTGGATGTATAGTAATCAATTATGTGGTGGATGCTTTGTATGATGATGACTAGTGTATACTATGTTGAATCTATTTGTATGTGTTTTGGATGTTGGATTGGGTATTAATAAAGTGAATTGTGATGATGGAATTATTGGGAGCAAGGGTTACTCTTGGTTATAAGTTACTTTGGTCTAAAATGAGGTCTTAGGAAATGAAAATTGTGAGAGAAGTCTTGTGAACTGGTTTGAAGTATGTGAAGTCTGTTTTGAGTATGTTGTAAGTGGTTAAAATGTTTAAAATGGATGAAATCTGTGGGGAGAAGGTCTGGTGATAGATTAGGTAGAGTTCTACGTGGTTTAAAACTCAATTTGAGGAAGTGAACTAGTGAAAACTTGAGTAAGAGGTTCTGTGCTCAAATGGACAGTTTAGAGAGTTTTGGTAAGTTATTTGGGACTTATTAGAGTCCCTAAGTTACTTGGAATTGTGTCACAAATGGTAGAATTCAATTTGGGTTTATAAGTTTAGTTTTTGTAAGTTTTTGGGTGAGATATTTAGGCTAATTGTTTAGATTGATGTTAGAAGAGTTTAGACACACTTAGTTAAGTATAATTAGGTACATAAAACAATCTAGGAGGGTTAGAAGTTGGGAAAATATACGCAATTGGTCAAGAGTGGTTTGAGGGTGATAATTCTGCAGTTTTCGTGCTGTAGAATTATGTAGACTCTTTGAGCGAGTGAAGTCGCTCAGCTAGAGGTCAAGGAGTCTAGGTCACTGTCTAGAGGATTCGCTTAGCGAGTCAAGTCGCTGAGCGAGAGGTTGTGGTCTGTTACCACTGGGAGTTTTATTCGACCAACGAACTGGGTCGCTAAACGAGTGGTTTGGAGTTTGGTGGTACTGTCTTGAGGATTTGCCCAGCGAGTAGGGTCGCTGAGCGAGAGAACTTTGGGTCGCTCAACGAGTGGGTTCACTGAGCGAATGGTCCAGGTTGTGATGTATACTTTTTCTTCTTTGATCTTATGTGGTTTTAAGTGATGTTCTATTTCATTGTGGATGATGTATAAGAATTCATGAGATTATATAAGCAGTGATAGTATGCAATGTGGTATGGAAATAAAGTATGAATGTGATTGGGGAATGATCTTATGTGAGAAAGGAATTCCAAGGAGGAATATCCTAAGTTGGTTGTGGGGTGTTATGTACTGATGTAGGGGATCTTGGATTGGGGAGTGATCTTGACACTTTCAATAACCCATTTCATGTAGAGATGAGTGATTATGTCGTGGAAAGTAGTAGGAGGTCCTAATCTATGGTCACTGGTTTGGGTCATAGATGTTTGACGGATTAACCTTGGTGTATGAAATTATTGGTGATGGTTGAGGATGTGGCTATTGTTATTATTTCTGAGCTAGGTTGCTCCACCATACACGGGTGCAGGTTCCCCATGAGTTCGATATCAATACATCTATCCGGATAGTAAAGGGTTTCAAGTGGAAGGGACAAATGTCTGTGGTGTTGATTCATAACATGCATGTATATGATCATTGTTTTAAATGGTATGTGTAAACTTTTGATACTCTAGTTTACCCTTGCTTTTGTGTGTTGTTTGTGTTTGGGTATGTTTTCTCTTTTGTGATGATCATCTTATTGGTGTGAGCTTAGGGAGACATTCTTTTCAGTTACTCCAACACTAGGTGATCGAGGAGATTCAATAGAGAAATCGGATGAATCTACAGATGAAGATATTGTCTTTTGTAGGTTTGTTTCTTATATATCATATATGTAATATTCATTTTAGTAGTATTTTACTATTAAAAAAGGATGTTACAATAGGCAAATTTTAAGTTTATCATATTCAAATGCATTATTGCTTCCCACTTCAACGCCACACAACCTACTTCACCAATGAAATCAAAATGCTAACAGATCAAATAAAATTCATCATATTAACATAATAGAATGTAATGAAATTAAAATGCTAGTGTAATGTTTTCATACTTTATATTAAATCAAACAATAAGGAGAAACAGACCGTGACTTTGCAAATGGTCGGAGACGACGACCAACGGCTGGTGGCGGCGATGAACGACCGAAGGTGGTGACGAACGGCCAAAGGCGGTGACAAACAACCGATGGCGACGATGAACGGTCAGTGTCAACAATAAATAACGCAGTTCGCGTGAGTGAAATGGAGGCAACAACGTTCGCGCGACATAAATGGAGTCAACGAAGATGGAGACCATACCAGCCACTTTGCGCGAGAGAAATGAAGGCCATGAACTAAGATCTTCACCTGAGAGAAGAAGAAGGAAACAACAAGGAAAAAGAAGGAAATCGCAAGGAAGACAAAGGAAACAACGAGGAAGAAGAATGAACATTAGGCTAAAAAAATTTTACGTTTTTGAGAAGTTAAATATCAAAAGAGATACTGACTCGGTTCATTTTTTTAACCGAGGCAATAGACCACTTACCGTCCCGATTATTAGTGTAACTGATGCTTAAAACCCTTTTCACATTAGAGCTGTCAGGTGTTGGATAAGACATACTACCTCGGTTTTGTGTAAAACCGAGGCAGTAGGTCCTTTTCAAAAAGGTCTCAGACGAAAAGTCTGTTTTGCAAAGGGACAAACAAAATTTTGCAAGATTTTCTTCCTCAATTGCTAATTTAACCGAGATAATATGAGTTTTCTGCCTTAGTTCCTATTGAACCAAGGCATATAAGTTAATAGAAATTACAAAAATGTCATCGTGTTTTGAAAGATTTCGTTTTCTTCTAAATGAAAGCCTAGCGAGTTAAAATCACTTTTTTACTAGTGATTGTCTTGTATTATGTAAATAAAATTACCCTCTTTACATATTTTAACAAAACAAGAATAGTTACTAAAAGTTGATAAATACTTTCCATCTGAAAAAGAAAAGAAAATACACTATTATTTGTTTAAAATTATTACGGTATCCAAAATAATTATTATAAAACTGAACATATTCTAATGAGATTGTTAACGTAGAATTTTACCATGATTTATTGTGAATAAATGATAATTATTTTATGAAAATAGGATTAATGTTGAATCAATGGGTATGGAAAAGTGGTGACAGAAAAAAATAAAAAAGGACGAATATATGTTAGTAAAAAGAGAGATTTTATTTGTATTTTGAAACGACGATTGGTTGATAGTTGGGTCCGTGATGTCCGTAGCTCAAGTGGGAGAATTCATAATATGGAGAATTGAATTTGAAGTGCAGAGTAGTGTTCTACTTCCCATCTCTTTTGTTTTCTAGCTAACAATAAAATAATAATAATAATAACAAAATAATAATAATGATAATAATAATAATTAATAATAATAAATAATAATATCCATCCAAGTTCTAGCACTTATAGTTGTGCGGTGCTGCTCTATTTTATATTGTGTCATAAAGTAAATCAAATCTTTCCTTATCTATTCAATGTTATGTCATTTTTAAAATATTGATTCGTATCTATTGACCCAATTCAATTGTAATAATAAGACATCCCTAAAAAATTATTTAATTTTAGATAAAATTTAGGTATAACATATTCAACGTCTTAAGGTTATTTTAGTTAAATTAAATTTTTGCATAAGTATTAGTCTAATTTGAACTAAAAAACTAATATACTCCTCTATCAAGTTCTAGAAGCCAATTATTTTAAGTGTTGTATACCAGAGATCTTTTACAATAAGTGTTGCATCAATAAATTTTTTATTTACATGAAAAGAAAATATCAAACTTTCAATATCCACTTAATTCAACCCTCTAACTATTCTAAGTATTGTGTCATGCTATATTGGTTATTTGATTGTTTAATTCTCGTTTTGAATGTAACTTATTTTAAAAATTAAAGAAAAAATTTATTTTGTGACATGATACATACAAACATACACAAAAACACACATATAGAGACAGAAAAAGAGAGAGTAACACCAATACACACACATTGTTACCCATGAGGAACATTGGTAAACTTTGAAGATATTGATTTTGATGATGCTCCAAGAATATTAACTTGAAGAAGATATTAGAATCTATTTTAAAACCACTTTGTAGAATATAAATGTATTAGAAAAATCTTTAAATATGTAAATCTCGTATTTTTGGTACTGTTACGTATTTAATCGATTATCCTGAGCTTTTCAGAAAAATCATATTTCTCTGGAATAATCAATTATCACTCCAAATAATCGATTATCACTGGTCAAAATTAGAACTGTCCAAGTTCTTGGAATAATCGATTATCCCTCAGAATAATCGATTATCACTTTTTGAAAAATACTATAATAGACTTGAATAATCGATTATAACTTACAATAATTGATTATTACTGGCAGTTGTAACATGACCTTTCATATTCAGACCAGTTGCTTATAAATAGGAGCTTTTAGAACTTTAGAAATAACTTTGAGCTTTTTAAGAATACAGTTTGTCTGAGGAAGCTCTAAAAAGCTAGTTCAAGTGCTTTGCCTGGTCTCGTGAATAGGAGAAGCTCGTGTTTCGTTTGTCGAAAGTCGGAGTGGTTCTCTTCGAGTTGGCAAGGTGCTCTGCTTGGTCTCGTGAGTAGGAGAAGCTTGCGTTTCGTTTGTCGAGAGTCTGAGCGGTTCTCTTCGAGTTGACAGGGTGTTCGCTTCCGGTTCGTTTGTCGAAGGAAGCATCCTTCCGGTTCATTTTTCGAAGGAAGGTTCTATCATCATATTTTATTCACTCTTATTGTAATCTGTGACTCTGATTTTTAGTGAAACTATTAATCACTTTTTATAGTAATTAACGACTGGATGTAGATTCTTTTGAATCGAACCAGTATAAAAATTATCTTTGTGATTTTTCTACTCCTTACACTCTTTACTGTTTTGTGCACTTCAACTGTTTGATAAATTTTCTGTTATGAAAATTTACTTTTAAAACTGACCATTTTTATATAACTTGGGACCGAACACGCTTTCCGCTTTATAAATTTTATTCCGCTGCGTGACTCTATCACGGATATCGATTGTATTTCCATCACACAAACATATACAGACACACAAAGATACATAAAAACACACACACAGACACAAAGACACACAGAGAAAGACACACACACACACATAGAAACATAGAGACACAAACACACACACATAGACACACACATACACATAGAGAGAGACACAGACACACACACACACACACAAACATACATACACACACTGCCACACATACACACAGACGCACATAGAGACAAATTGAGACACAGAGAGAGAGAGACAGACAAACATACACACAGAGGCAGACATACACATGCACACACACAAATATATGTTATATTTATGAAAATAAGAAAAAACACAAGAAGGAATGTTTAAATTATGCTTTAAATTTTCACAATTTTCAAAAATATTGGATAAAAGTGGTCAATAAGATGATTCGTTAACAAGCATCTGTCACAAAACTATTGGCCATGTCACATACGGTGGTAACAACAATGGAAAGATCATCGGTATTGGTAAAATCCAAACTCCCTCTTCTTATGAAATTGAAAATGTGCTTCTTGTTAAAGGATTAAAACACAATCTACTCAGCATTAGGCAGTTGTGTGATAGAGGGCTAAAAATAACGTTTGAACCTAAGTACTGTTTGATTAGCAATGGTTCAACTAATGAGTTATTACTAATGGGGAAGAGATATAACAACATTTACATAATCGACTTTAGAAGAACCTCTTTCAAATTTGTTATTTGTCTGATGACTAAAGAAGGTGATGATTGGCTTTGGCATAAGAGACTAGCTCACATTAACATGGGTCAACTGAACAAGCTAGTATCTAAGGAATTTGTCATTGGTCTTCCAAATATTTGCTATGCTTCTGAAAGACTATGTCATGCATGTCAAAAGGGAAAAAAAAACAAGGCAGTCTTTCAAGAATAAAAGAGAAATGTCAACCACCAGACCACTACAACTCTTAGACATGGGTTTATTTGGTCCCTCAAGAGTAAAAAGTCTAGGAAGAAATTCATATGGCTTAGTAATTGTTGATGACTATTATCGCTTTAATTGGACTTTCTTTATCCCTACTAAGAGATACATTCAAGGTGTTCAAGAAGTTTGTAGTTGTCATTCAAAATGAAAAGGAACTCAGGATTAAATCGATTAGAAGTGACCATGGCAAAGAGTTTTAGAATGAAGAATTTGATGAATATTGTGCTGAGATGGGGATCTCTCACAACTTTTTTGCACCAAGAACACCTCGGAAAATTGAAGTGGTTGAAGGAAAGAACATGGCATTAAAAGAATTAGCAAGAACCATGCTAAATGAGAGGGACTTACCGAAGTACTTCTGGGCAGACGCAGTGAGTACAGCCTGTTATGTGTTGAACAAAACTGTGGTAAGATCAATGCTAAAATTAACTCCATATGAGCTGTTCAAGGGATGAAAGCGTAACATCTCACATCTAAGGGTATTCAGATGTAAATGTTTCATGCTAAACAATGGTAAGGAAAGTCTTGGTAAGGTTGATTCCAAGGCAGATAAAGCTATTTTTATTGGATACTCTCTTACAAGCAAAGCTTATCGGGTGTACAACAAAAGAACAATGTCTGTTGAAGAATCAGTTCATGTAGCTTTTGATGAGTACATTGAAACTGCCATCAATCCTGGACAAACTAGAAAGTCTATAGAAGTTGATGAGTCCGCTGGAGAGGATGAGGAAATGAAGAAATACCAGAAGAAGAAAACTGTAAAAATGTAATTGATTCCCCTAGAGCAGAATCGATTAAGGAACGGAAAACGCCAAGAAATGTCTCGACGAGCAACATTATTGGTGACATCACGAAAGGAGTTTCCACTAGACGTCAACTTAATCAATTTTGCATGAATGTTGCATATGTTTCTAAAATTGAGCCTAAAAATGTTGAAGATGCTATTGCGGATGAAAATTGGATAATGGCCATGCAAGAGGAATTAAATCAGTTTAAAAGGAACATTGTATGGAAGCTGGTTCCAAGAACTGAAAATTTACAGGTTATAGGTACTAAATGGGTTCTTAGAAACAAAATGGATGATTCAGGAGAAATCATAAAGAACAAGGCAAGGTTGGTTGGTAAAGGTTACAGCCAAAAGGAAGGAATCGATTATGATGAAATGTATGCACCAGTTGCAAGACTAGAAGCAATAAGAATTCTTCTTGTTGTTGCTTCTGTGATGAAATTTAAACTGTACCAAATGGATGTCAAGAGTTTGTTCTTGAATGGATACATTAAGGAAGAAGTCTATGTGGAACAACCACCAGGATTTCAAGACTTTGAACATCCAGATTATGTCTTCAAACTCAAAAAGGCTCTGTATGGGTTGAAACAAGTGCCAAGGTCATGGTACGAGCGCTTAAGTGAATTCCTGGAAAAGAAGGGATTCTCTAGGGGTAAAGTTGATTCACTCTCCTTATTAAGAACTCAAATAAAGATATATTATATGTTCAAATTTATGTTGATGACATTATTTTTGGATCAAGTAATCCTTCTTTGTGTAAAGAATTTTCTAAGACCATGCAGGATGAGTTCGAGATGTCAATGATGGGAGAGCTCACTTACTTCCTAGGTCTTCAAGTCAAGCAGGCCAAGAATGGCATCTTCATTCATCAGTCCAAGTACTGCATTAATCTGTTAAAGAAATACAAAATGCTGGACTACAAAGAGGCTGCAACTCCTATGGCAACAAACTGTTATCTAGATCTTGATGAAGTAGGCAAAGTAGTTGATCAAAAAATGTATAGAGGTATGATTGGATCTCTATTGTACTTAACTGCTAGTAGACCAGACATCATGCATAGTGTATGTCTCTATGCTAGGTTTCAGTCTTTACCAAAAGAATCACACCTAATTGCTATAAAAAGGATTTTGAACTACCTTAAGGGAACTAAGAATCTTGGACTGTGGTATCCTAGTGGTTCAAATATTTTTCTTGAAGGTTATAGTGATTATGATTTTGGTGGCTGTAAGCTAGACAGGAAGAGAACTAGTGACACATGTCATCTACTTGGATGTTCACTAGTCTCTTGGCATTCAAAGAAACAAGCTTGTGTAGTATTCTCTATCACATAAACTGAATACATAGCAGCTAGAAGCTGTTGTGCTCAGTCTCTTTGGATCCAGAGTCAACTAGAAGATTATGGCATATCTTTAGATCATATTCCCTTGAAATGTGATAACACAAGTGCAATTAATTTGACTAAAAATCATGTTCTTCATTCTAAAACTAAGCATATTGAAATAAGGCATCATTTCATACGAGACCACATCCCCAAGGGTGAAATTAAGGTTGAATATGTAGATACCTTACATCAATAGGCAGATATTTTCACAAAACCATTGAACAAGGAAATATTTTATACTATTAGAAATGAACTGAGAATTCTAGATGACAGTAGTATAAAATAGATTAAAATCAATTTTACTATGCTTTTATGCGAATGATCTGTTGATTATTGTTACATTCATACATTTGCATACTCATATTTTACTTGTGATAATTCCTGTATTATATTGATTATAAAATGCTTGATCAAGAAAGATCTTGAAAGGTTTTGCAGGAACATTACTTACTGGATGGATAAAAATGGAAAATAAACTCACAGGACACAATGAAGTCGATTACGACTGAGAGCAAATCGATTGAGTATTTACAGGGGTTTAAAGATTCCAATAATTGGGATATCTGATATCTTTAACTCTTGATATATGTGTTATTAACGGTTTATTCTTCTTATATCTCTTTGTTATACATGTCTTGAGTTAATAAAGGGATTAAATTGTTTTTGAAGAATGAAATTGTATCATTGTTGCTTTGACATTATTGTCATATTTTTTATCTGATACAATGCTGATATATGCTCTGATATATACTATGAATACTGCATTGTGCATCTGTGTTTTGAGATTAAAACATGCATAATGATATGAGGAGCATTGCATATTTCTTGAGATGTTTCACATGCCTTCATTTAAGGGGGAGAATATATTAAATAATGTGAATATCTTTGACAGGGGGAGCATCATTATTTGTTTTTGATGGTTATCTGATGCATCTCTGTGTACTTGATTATCTTTACCTTTTTTGCTAATGCCCAAAGGGGGAGAATTACGTTGAGCGGTAATTGAATTATAATCTGTATTGAGTTGTGCAACATGGTTGATTATTAATCATGTTTGTGCATCATCAAAAAAGGGAGAGATTGTTGATAGGGGAGCACAGGTTTAGCTGAACCCACAATCTTAGTAATATATGAGTTTTTGATGATGACAGCACATAATTAATAACAAATGTGTACTGTGTTTTACATGTTCAGTGTTTACATGTTATATGCTTATAATCAATGTGTTAAATCTGTTTGAGCATATATGAGAACATGATTGTGTTGTTATTGTGTTATTCATTGCATTTCATTGTGTTATATATGTGATTTTATATGTGAATGCATGACACATCTTTTTAGAAAAGGAAAACCACAAACACGAATATTGAACTTTAATTGTGTGGCAAAACAACAGTTTTAAGTTGATTTTATTATAGGGTGAGCCGATTAAAACTCGTGTCTTTGCACAAACTATTTTCAAAGTGTGTTGTGAGATTTTTCAAAGAGAAAGTTTTTCAAAACTATGATTAACATTGTTACATAGTCGATTACATGTGCGTCGCATTCGACTAAGTCTGTTACTGTTTTGAAATTCTGTTAATACTTGATATAGCTGTCTAACGGTCATATTTTTAAATATGTTGACCAAGCATTAAATGTCATTCGACTGCATTAATTGCGAATTCAATTAGTTGCTTTGATTGCTGCTAACTACTATAACAAAATTGTTATATTCGATTAAGTTTCCACTGCATTAAAAAGTCTTTTACCTTGCGTTTCAAGAAAGCTTTAAAGGCATCACCTTTTGTGAAAAAGATTTTAAAAGACTTTGTTTTTACATTTCACCAATTCACCCCCCCCCCCTCTTGGTGTGAGAAATTGAGACTTATTATTAAACTTCAAAACTTGGGTTGCTAAATGATCTTCTCTTAACATCTTTAAGGTCAACCTCTTTAACCTTGCCTCATCTGGCACACACATTTTGCCTCTAAATTGCAAAATTCCATCAAATCCTATAACAAACTCTTTATCTTGTTTTGTACCAGGAAACTCCACTTTTCTGCAAGCTGGGATCTCCCAAGTGTTTATTTTTTTCATCAAACTTATAAAATAACTACATATAGTGAGATGACTATATATAATGAAATCTTCTTCAAACTCCACAGGTATCCTCATGTCCCTAAACTTCTGCATTAACTCAAACTCTTTAATCATCATATGAGATACATTCATTGTCTTTTTACTCAAAGCATCTGCCAAACATTCGCCTTCCCTAAGTGGTATAGCATCACAAAGTCATGGTCCTTCAGAAACTTTAGCCATTGTCTTTGCTCATATTAAGCTCATTTTGAACGAACAAATACTTCAAGCTCTTTTGGATGTTGAATACTTGAAATTTTGCACCATAAAGATAATGCCTATATATCAAAAGGTTGATCCTTGTGAGTCAGCTATGTCAAAGGCGCCACTATCTTAGAGAATCCTTTGATGAATCTCCCATAGTAGCCAACTATACCCACAAAGCTCCTTATCTCTATCATAGACTAAGGACACTCTCATTGTCACTCCACTTCAACTTTATCTAGATCCACATTTATACCTTGATATGATAAAACATTCCCTAAGAACTATACCTCTTGCGTCCAAAACTCACACTTAGGTAGTTTGTTGTAGAACTTCTTCTTTCTCAAGATCTCGAGCACTATCCTTAAGTGTTAAACATGTTCCTCTTGAGTTTTGAAATAGGTATAAATGTCATCTATGAAGACTACGACAAACTTATCTAGAAAAAAGTCTGAAGATTCTGTTCATATAATACATGAACAAGGGAGAAGCGTTAGTCACACCAAAAGGAATAACTATATACTCATAGTGTCTTTATCTGAACTTGAAGGTTGTTTTTTGCACCTCTTCAGCCTTAACCAGAATCTAATGGTAGCTCGATCTTAGGTCTATCTTTGAAAACACTATAACACCATGCAACTGAACCATCAAAGCATCAATCCTTGACAGGGGATACTTGTTCTTGATGGTAAACTTGTTTAACTTTCTATAGTTCATACACAATTTGGAGCTACCATCCTTCTTCTTCACCAACAACATTAATGCTCCCCCTGATGACATGCTTGGTCGAATGAATTGCTTCTATAAAAACTTTATCTTCTTTTTTAGTTTAGCCAACTCGGCTGGAGCTATCTTGTTTGGAGCTATTGATATTGGCCCTTCTCTTGGCACTAGATCAATTGAGAACTCCACTTCTTTCTTAGGAGGCAATCCCGATACTTCACTAGGAAACACATCTTCAAACTCCTTCACAACTGAGATATCCACACCTTTATCACCTTTCTCAACATTATTATTATTATTATTATTATTATTATTATTATTATTATTATTATATATATATATCTGAAATTTGTATATAAATTTCATTGTACATTATTATAATGAAAGTTGGAACGATTGAAAGCAATAAATTTAAATTGAAGAGGGGATAAAAAAAATATTCTTTAACACACCTAAATTTTTTATATTTATTTGATATTATTTTTATTTATTTTTATTTTCTTTTTTAAAAAAAATACAAAAGTTTATAATTTTATGATCGTTTTACTCTTATACTCTGTGTCAAATGAATGTAATAGTGTATCCGAGGATAAAATATAAGAAGAAAGTGAAATACTCAATTGATGAAGTTATATTTATATGAAAAATAGAGTGATAAAGAATGTGTTTTGAAAAAGAAAATAAAATAAAGTTTTATATTGATTTTGAAGTGAAGATTGCGAGTTGTTAGTGAGAAAGTAGACAAGACTTTGACAAGATTTGAGTGGGTTGAATTCTCCATTAGAATCATGCATGCTGCCCAACATATCAATGGTGTGGTTTTCGGATCACACAACTTTCTTTTTTCTGAACTGTACTTTCAGGAATCGAGATTTATAATTCTGACAAAATATATTTACAATGAGAAATTAAGTTTAGATTTAATTTTTATTTTAAATAAAACTAAAGAAGTTGAATAATATATAAGAAAAAAAATTCAGAACTTTAATATTTTAATTTTTTATAAAAAGTGTTTCGGTAGGTATTTTAAGGGACCAAGACACTAACCTTTTCTGACATGTCCTCCTTGCTTGCGAACGTCTGGATAGTCTAAGTCGCTCACCTTTCTTCAACTTTGTCCGTTTGGTTGCCTTTAATCTGGGTCGTTTGGTAGACTTCTTGACCAGGAGGGGGGAGTAACCTGCAAAAGGCACTCCGACGCTCAAGTTATGAGCGGTTTGATGAACCTCGGTTCACAATTGAGTATTTAGTGATTTTATGATTACTGTAGAATATTTCGGAATGTGATTGGAGAGTGATTTGAAGGTTACTCCCCCCTCCTGGTCAAGAAGTCTACCAAACGACCCAGATTAAAGGCAACCAAGCGGACAAAGTTGAAGGAAGGTGAGCGACTTAGACTATCCAGGCGTTCGCAAGCAAGGAGGACATGTCATAAAAGGTTAATGTCTCAGTCCCTTAAAATACCTACCGAAACATTTTGGCGCCCACCGTGGGGCCGAGCGGCATCCCCATGAAAGCTACGAGAAACAAGACAAGCGCTCGGTATCAACATCACTGCTTCGGATCAACACTAGGAATTTTCAACAAAACGAAAGCTACACAACATGGATCATCATCTTTACGTGAAGTCTCATCAACAAGATTACTAAAGCCGTTAAATCTCAACCGACCGGTCTCAATATATCTCTCATATTATATCTCTTGCAGATTACTAAAGCAGTTACAATCTTAACCGACCGTTTTTTATTATATCTTCAATATTATATCTCTTGCAGATTATTAAAGCGGTTACAATCTTAACCGACCGGTCTCGATCATATCTTTGATATTATATATCTTGCAGATTACTAAAGCGGTTACATCTTAACCGACCGATCTCAATTATATCTTTGACATTATGTATCTTGCATATTACTGAAGTAGTTACAAATCTTAACCGATCGGTCTCGATCATATCTTTGATATTATATATCTTGCAGATTACTAAAGCGGTTACATCTTAACCAACTGATCTCAATTATATCTTTGACATTATGTATCTTGCATATTACTGAAGCAGTTACAAATCTTAACCGATCTGTCTCGATCATATCTTTGATATTATATATCTTGTAGATTACTAAAGCGGTTACATCTTAACCGATGGATCTTATTATATCTTTGACATTATGTATCTTGCTGATTGTTGAAGCAATTACAATCTCAACCGATCCGTCTCAATTACATTATCTTACAGATTACCAAAGCAGTTACAATTTCAACCGATCGGTCTCGATTAGATCTTTGATATTATATATCTTGCAGATCACAAACCTCTAAAGCAGTTACAGGCTTATCCAGTTTACATCAAGTGCAACTAGTTACTTCAACATATCCATCCACATGAAGGTCGGGACCCAACACGTCTTAGCGCCTCAAGGACCAATGCGTCCTCTAGACCAACGAGTCTAGAAACACTAAGGACCAATGCGTCCTCTAGACCAACGAGTCTAGAAACACAACGAACCAACACACCCACTAGACCAACGAGTCTAGACATCCTATGGACCAACGCGTCCGCCGGAACAACGAGTCCGGACGCCCAACTACTATCAAAAGGCACGGAACACCGAATCCGAACGCCCAACTATAATAGCGTTGACGGATAAGTCAGCATCCGGACACCTCCAATTATGCAAGTAAGCTTGAATAAATTACTTATTCCTTAGATTACTATTTTCCTTTCAGAACAGGTAAACAAGATATTACAAAGTCATCGTCAACATGGGAAAAAAGTTCTAAAAAGAACCCCCATCAATAGTCAACATCTAACGGTTCCATCATTGCGACTTTGCGCCTACCCCCGAAGCGGGAAAACACTAATTATTCATACAAGGCTAAACGGCAGCATAGTTGTGTCGTTCAAAGAACTACTTAAAAAGACCAAACAAGTCTGTGTGACTTCCCATTTGACAAGCGTCCGTAACGGGCGGCCACCATACCGAGCGACCACTACCTTCTCCTACACTCATAAAAGTCCTATAGTTAACTACGTTTAACTCGGACTTGGGGGAGATGATGTACAGATATCTCCAGCGGTCGGTTTCCAGACGACCTGTCAACAAGATAATAAATCAGTCATCATGTCACAGACGTGAATAATATCCAAACAGAGATATATCAAACGTATCAAATAATATCCAAACAGAGATATATCAAAACATATCCAAACAGAGATATGTCAAGTAAGTTTGTTTATATTTTATTCTGTTTATATTCTATTAATCTTATATCAATCCAAAGCCTATAAATAAAGGCCAAGGACTCCAAACAAGGTACGCTTCACTCACACTAACATTCAGTATACTCTCTACTCCCATCATAATCATACAGCAACCCTACTGTCAACTCTCTCATACTGAGAATCACTTTAATAAGAACTGAGGTTCTTCCACAATACATGCCTAACTTGAGCGTCGGAGTACCATTGCAGGTACCTCCCCCCTTGGCCAAAGCTTGAAGATCACCGGACGGTCAAGGTTAAAGCGAAGCGAGCGGTCAAGATCTAGGATAAGCGAGCAATCCGATCAGTCCAAGCATCAGAAAGCGGGAAAGTCACGTCATCCAGATCAGTCTCTCGGTCCCAAAATTATCCACCGAAACAAAAAGCATATTAATTTCTTATATGAATTGAACGTTTATTTCATTGTTATTATATTTTTTATTAAATTGTTTACAAAATCCATCAAATATAAAATTATTAAAGCTTTTTAATTCACTTCGAAAGGTCGTGAGGGAAGAAGTAAAAGTGACAGGATATTTTTTATTATTTCTTACTTATTTTGTTTTTTTTTTTATATTTTTATAAGTTAAAAAGTACACCATTTTCAAAATATTTTCTCCAGTTTCTATTTATTTCTACCTATCGAATAATTAAACCTTTACTCTTTTTCTCAACTTATTTTTTCTATATTATCATCTTTTTCATTTCTTTCCTTCATACTAAATACAGTCTTAAGCCAAAGTTAGAAAGCAAAAATGAAAAAGTAATTACAGAACTTGAATATATGATATAACTTTAAATTTTCGATGTTAAACTTTTAGTTTCTCAATTATTTCGTAAGTTTTTTTATATTTATAAAATTAAAATTTGTTGGATTTAGTGTTTTTTTTTCATTTTTTATAAAACTAAAATGCGTCAAATTTTATCTTTCTAGCTCTATTGAATTTTATTAAACGAGTGATCAATATTCAGACTGAAAAATATGTTTAAAGTTATTTGTATATTGAACCATAAGAAATTCCTAAATGTGATAGTAAAAAAAAATATCATTTATAAGATGATCCTAAAAGTTTGAGTATTACAGTTGATAGATGTTTTAAAATAATGAAATCGAATATTTTAGTTTTAAAATAATTTAATAATATAAATAATTTTTTTTAAATTCGTCTAATTACTTAAAACACAAATTATCTTTCTAAAACTTGTTCTTTGAGTTTCTCTACCTTCTCTTTAAGAAATTTAACTTCTCGATCCTCTGTTTGAAGAGGAAGTGTTTAGAGAAGATCATGGCTGAGTAATCTCCATTCCTATTCAACCAGATTTTGGTATAAAGCAAGTAAGTTTTGACTGCTTCTACATTTCATTCTTAGTTTGAGATCATGACTAGGAATCTCTGGTTGCATATGAAATCTATCTCTTTTTCCTAGCTCCTTGTTGATAAGAGGTTCTAAGAACTCTCTTTGATCACTTTTGGAAAATTTGTAAGCGTTTCTAGAGTTTCTTGCGTTTGAAGCAACTCTTGGACGTTCTTATAGTTGTATTAATCTAAATGAAGATATGGTGATTTATGAACTGTTTCGTTGCTATTTGAAACTTGGTTAGGTGATCAATGTCCACAAGAATTGGTTTAGAAATGTAAAGTAAACAATAAATTATGTCTTCAAATGGAATTTTGTTGTATTTTTAGAGGTTTTAGATAATGAGATTTTGGTGTCATGACGGATTCTTTCGAAGCCTTGATTTCCTCTTCCGCCTTCGACATCTTGGTAACGAAGGCCTTGTTTTGAATGGTCAGTTCGGCCCTCTTGGTGAGCAACTCCTGTTCTTTCTTGGCCTACTCATCCTTCGTTCCTTTCAACCTTTTATACTCCTTAATCATTCGGTCACCCTTTATCTGGGTAAGTCGGGCCTTCTCGAGAGCCTCCTTCCGCTTTCGCCGAGCCTCGTCCAACTTTAGTTGAAGATCATACTGCTATTTTTCACACACTTCGTGGGTGGCAGTTAGTGCCTTTAGACGTGCATGAAGCTCCATGGAAGCCTTCCTTTCCTCAGCCAACTCCGCCTGCACCTCCTTTGCGCCCTCCTATCAACAAATTCATGCAAGTACCAGTTCAGTATAGTCGCCCGAGAGTTTGGTTCTAGAGTGACATTAATGACGTCCTTTTCAGGCACTTGCTCAATGACCGGAGTTCATGTGAAAATTAGCCTAATGACTAACATGGAACTCGGTTTCGATTATGTTGCCCAACAGCAGTCACGGGGCATTTCCTTCGTGCCTGCTCCTTTTGGAAGAAGATCTCTCCCCTTCTTTGTGGGACCTCTTCTTCTCCAAAGGAGGAACAGCCATGGCAGCAACCGTGTTAGAGAGTTGCTCCATATCCACCACAAGAGTGGGCTAAGAGGCTTCCACTCATGTCACCACCTAAAGAACGGAAGGTCGGCCCTTCAGTGGTTGAGCTACTTGACTAGACAAGGCCGACTAGGGGTCCCAAGCCTTTGTGAGCGAGTTTCCCATGGTCTTCTTCCTCGAAGCAAAGAAGGAGTTCTTTCCGGGGGCAAGAACGAACATGATGTCTGAAAAGAAGACACAAATTTAGCCAAGTTAAAACCAAATCACAAAGCTAAATAATAAAAGAAAAATATCATACTGAACGCCAACTGGTCAAAATCCTCATGAGCGAGGCACTCAATGAGTCATTGGATAGAGAGGCGGCGAGGTAGATAGAGGGAGGCCGATCTCGTCATGAAAATCCAAACGATCAGATTCTTTTATTATAACCTTAAAGTATTTGGTCTTAAACTCTTTAAAAGAATCCGAAAAGTGTTTAAATAACCATTTATTTCCCCCACAGAAGTCAGGGACACTCATCCTCGTCTTGCAAGCGGATGTACGTTGTAATAATGAAGGAAAACGGGAACTGTTGGAGTTATTCCCAGGGCGGAGCAAACTACTAAGAAGGCTTGCATGCAGGCCCACCCGTTTGAATGGAGTAAGTTGGGGGCGATGTTGAGCTCATGTAAGACGTCCAATTGGAAGGCGATGAAAGGCACTTGAATGAACATCTGAGAAAAAAGATAAGTATGCACGAAGAAGAAATCCTTGGTACTTTACCCCTTTCCACAATAAACTCATTCGTTCTCCTTACAAATGGTTAGCCTAATCAGACGTGCATCCTTTACACACCAGACAACGCATGACCAGTCGGCCCATCATTCCAAATCCTTCTTAAGGAGGAAACATGACGTGTAATGATCGACCTCGTGAGCTGCCCACCAATAGCCACGAATGACCGACAGACTATCGGTAGGAACTTCCCCCTCGTCATCAATGTGTCAACATCCCAACATGAAGACTGATGGTTGTCCTTGAGATATCCTTCTCGCTATAAATAGTGGGAGACTGAGCCTCCGAGCCACTTTCCCACTCGATTGTCTCAAGGTAAGAAGGACGACTAACTCCACTTGTGAACTCCCCGCCACCTTTATCCGATGACTCCTCAAACGAAAAAAACTGCATAGTACTCATTATTACCTTAGAAAAAAGAATTTGAAGAAAAATCGGATGGCAGGCAGAGCAAGAGAGAAAAAAGAGTGAAAATGACAAGGCACCTGCCCTCCTATTTATATATTTTTTTTGAAAAACCACCAGCTCATCACCACCGTTGAGATCATCCACGATCAACAACCTCGATTATGCGACCTTACCACTCCTGAGAACCGCGTGACACGAACATGTGACACGTGTTCTCCCACCAAATCTCTCATTCAAAACTTGTGAGACGGTTACCATAGATGACATTGTTTGATCCATTTATGACAAATCCCAAAGCCAACTATGTTTGGTAGGTATTTCCGGTTGGTTGGAGCGAGGACGAAGACGTAAGACGAATATACAAATACCCGAACGGCTTAGGAGGAAATTTGTGAAGATGTATTTGTAAAAGTTACTTGACCTTACACCCGAACCAACAGTGATATAAAAATAAAAGTAAAAAATAAACCTAAAGCTAAAAGGGGAAAAGGAAAAAAATATTCATATAAAGTAGGGATATCTAGAAAGATTGTGTATCTGTTCACAAAAATATAAAGATCATTTGAGTGAAACAAAAGATAGACCAAATATAAGATAACTATGGAAATGGTAATAAGCTTGAAGAACAAAATTACGAGGAGATACAACCTAGTACCTAAGGAATGATAGACTTGTAGCTTCGAAGAAAAGACATCTTTATCACACGTACATCCATGTTCATATTTTGTTGCATGTGTTTTTAGATATCACACGTACATCCATGTTCATATTTTGTTGCATGTGTTTTAGATATTATTCCATTATAGACCAATACTAAATATGGACTTACTATGATAATATATTTAAATATTGGTTCGTTATCCTGTGTGGATTGATTCTACGATTGCATGTAGTATTATTGATTCTCCCTGATTTATAAAATAAATTGCAAAGTTTTCATAGATTTTATATTCAAATTTTATTGTTATTATTATACATAACTTTAGAGACAAGTTTTGCTACATAATAATTTTATTGAGTTCAGATAATATTGTTACGGATAAAAAATTAAGTTTTCAAAATTTTAAAATTTTTAATTAATTCATTGCTGTTAAATTGTTCAATTAACTATGTGACGTGGTAGTTATGTCGTTGTGTTACTATAATTAAATATTATGAAAATAATTTTTTTTACAGGATATCATGATGAGGATCTATTCACTGTATTTAAAGAAATTTTTAGTTAATTAAAATTACAAAAATTATAAAATATGAAATTATAAAATATAAAATTATAAAACATAAATTATAAAACTATAAAAATATAATATTTTATATTTTTATAATTTTATATTTTATATTTTTGTATTTTTTTAACTTTTTAATTTTAAATTTTATTATTTTATATTTTATAATTTTGTAATTTTATATTTTATAATTTTATAATTTTATAATTTTATGACTTGTTAAATTTATAATTTTATATCATGATTTTTTTAATTTTATATTTTATAATTTTAATTAACTTTAAAAGAATTTCTTTAAATATTATAATATTTGAAAGAGATCATCTCTTGTAAAAAAATATTACCTAATGATATTTAAGTTAGATGACAAGACAAAAAACTATCATATCATATAATTAATAAAAAATCTAATTACATAAATTCAATTAAAAAGTTTTAAAATTGTAAGCTTTCAATAGGTATCAAAAATTTAATAATTATTCAATTGAAAGATTCCAAATTTATTAAAGATTCAAAACCTAATTAAACTTAAATTAAATAACAACGAATAATACTATACTATGACAAGATTTCATACTTTAGAAATAGCTAAATAATTATATATATATATATATATATATATATATATATATATATATATATATATATATATATATATATATATATATATATCGTAAAATTTTTGATTTTATTAATTTTGTTTGAATTGATTAATAGTTTAGATAATTAAATATATATTTAGTTTTTAGTAACTAAGTATTCTTAGTATAGGGTGGAAAGTAATGTTAATATAGAATTTTATTCTTTATTTTGGCTATGTAAACTTAAAAGTATTATTGTTTTTTTAATTATGTTAATTTGTTTTAATAAACGTGACAATTAATAAAGATCAGGTACTTAATTATATCAATTGTTAACTAAATGCTTTAATAAAATTGAAAGAATTAGAATTATTGTATTAGAATTGTAAATTTTTATTATATTAGAAATTAACACATATGTACAATTAGATAGCATATGAACTTATGAGTTTTTATAATTTATTTTTTTTTAACCGAATGAGTTTAAAGTGTTTCCAAAATGGTGTGATCCAAAATGGTGTGATGTATGTTTAAAGATAGACTAGTTCTACTATTTTTATTAAAAGACAAGAAACTTTGGATTAAAATAGGTAATTATAATTTAGTAGTAATAATATGTAAAAGGAAAAATTGGAGTATATAAAGATATTACTTAAAAAGCATTGAATATGTAGTTGAGAAATAATGAATTGGAAAAGAGAAGATAAAAGGAGAAAAAGAAGGAAGAGTGGCAACAATAACTTAGACTTCCCATTATATGTGATTAATTACATTTCCATTTTATGCCCAAACTATAAATTAACATCAAAATAAACTATTAATAATTAATAAAAATATAAACACCTTTACTATTGTCACTATTCACTTTCAACATCATCAATCACTGTGTATCAAAGAAATCATAAATATTAGTTCATATTATAAATAAATTGTAACTAATTATTTTACTTTACTTAATTACATTTTGTATGATATCCTTATAAAACCATACTTTAATATAAATTTAACACAGGTATTTAAAAGTATTTGTAATTACGATTCTAATATCTTCCAAATGTTGTCCTTATATTTTGTCTTTGTATAGAATTTTGTCATAGTTAATAAACTTAAAACCAACACATACTAAAATAAATTTTTAATATGAGAAAAAAAGTATTATATATATATATATATATATATATATATATATATGATAACATTAAAAATCCAAAAATAATTGAATTCCACTCATAATCCTACATAAATCACACATGAATATATACACTAAGGAATATTCAATGAAATATTAATCAATATTTTTTAGAAGATTTATATTAAATATGTTTCATCAAAAACTAACATCTTATTCAATTTAACACTTAGACTAAGAAGTAAATCTAAGAATAATGGTTTAATGTAAGTTTATTATAACCAAAATAATTTCTTGAATTTTCAACCTCAAGAGTGAAGCACAAAATCACTGAAGAGTGTTTTTTCTTCTAGTGTATCTTAGTCTATGTAAAGAAATTCTTGAATTCGATCACCAAACTTATTATTTCTATTTCTGATTACGTGATCATAAATTTCTAATATCTTGCCATTATTTTTCACCTTATTCCTGTTAGAAAAAATAAAAGATGAAGTTTTGATGATGAACAGATTTGCATAAGTCAAGATCCATAAAGACGGATTGAAGATCTCTGTACTTTATAAAGCTTTTATAATAATCAAAGTTGATGTAATAGTGCTCAAATATGTATTAGGATTGATTCTTGTGTTTTATATTTGATTTATTTTTTATTGCGAATCTTCCACAAGCTGTTTTAATCGATTAAACCCAATTTTAATTGATTAAAACGAGGCTAGCACTGAAAACCCAATTGCCCCTGTAATAATCGATTAAAGCAAGTTTTAATCGATTAGTTAATCGATTAATCCTGAGAATAATCGATTAACACTAGCCGTTGGGGGTTTCAGATTTGAAAAACTAGCCGTTGTACTCATTTTAATCGATTAATACTTATGTTAATCGATTAAATGCGTTAGATGGCCTGTTTTCGAAGAATGGAAGGGTATTGGGCTGAGTCTATAAAATGGCTCACTCTTTATTTCAAAAACAACTCTTCCCTTGTGATAAGAACCTCTGAACTCTTTGAGAACTCTGTGTGACTGTTGAAGCTAAGGAAACTCTCGTCTGCAAAGCTTTGAAGTGCTGCTGTGGTGACAGAGGAATAGCTTATTCATCCTTGGTGTGTCCGAGGAAGTGCCTGGAAGAGAATCATCCTTCGTGAAGCATTCGAAGAAGGTGGTCATCCTTTGTGAATATTCAAAGGAGGTGTTTGTAAGTTCATCTCTTGTGGTTTCAAGAGAGGTGATATTTCTAAACTCTTACAAATTATTTTTCTCTGTGACTAATATTTGTAATTGTTTTGTGATAGTGAAAAAGGTTTATCTTGTTTGAGATAAGCGAATGGACATAGGATCCTTGTGATCTGAACCAGGATAAAATCACCTGTGCATTTTTCTCTTTCCCTTACTCTCTTGTTTACAGTTTATTATCAGCTTAGTAAGAAAAATTAAGAGAAAAATAATAAAAGGCACGATAAAAGTATATAACCAATTCACCCCCCTCTTGGTTTGTTCCACGCTAATAATTCCGCTGCAGCAATTATAACAATTGGTATCAGAGCTCGCTTTGATAGTCATTCAAATGGCAGGATCACATCAAACCTTTGTAGAGGGTGCATCAATCAATAGACCTCCATTATTCACAGGTGAGAACTATGCATTCTGGAAGGTAAAAATGCAAATATTCATTGAATCTATTGATTGTGAAATTTGGGATGTTATTGCGTCTGGCTCTTCTGTTCCTACTAACAATACACAGGAACCAAAGCCCCGTGGTCAATGGACCACTGAAGAAAAGAAAAGGTTTCATAATGACGTGAAAGCCCGAAATATCATTGCATCAGCGTTGACTCTTGATGAGTTCTACAGGGTTTCTGTCTGCAAAACTGCTCAAGAGATGTGGGACGTACTCAAAGTGACGCATGAAGGAACGGATGATGTAAAGAGGGCAAGGAAGAACTCTTTAATCCAAGAGTATGAAATGTTCCGGATGAAGCAAGGAGAAACAATTTCAGATGTCCAAAAACGCTTCACCAACATTGTCAATCATCTCATTGGACTGGGTAAGTCATTTGATACCGATGAACTTAATATTAAAATCTTGAAGTCTTTAGATAGGTGGTGGCAACCAAAGGTGACTGCAATCTCAGAGTCACAAAACCTCAACACCATGACTATGGCGGCACTCTTTGGAAAGTTGAGGGAACATGAACTAGATCTTGGAAGACTTGATGAAGAATAAGCTAAAGCCAAAAACAACAAGAAAAGTTTGACATTAAAGTCTGTGGTTGAGAGAAGCAAAGGCAAATCAGAAGATGAAGACTCAGATGAAGAAGAAAATTTAAGTCTTGTGATCAAAAGACTAAACAGGTTCATGAAGTCTAGAGGTAAAGGGAGATTCAAATATGAAAAGAAAGAAAACCAAGGATCTTCCTCAAATTACCGATGGTACGACTGTGGAGAAAAGGGGCATCTAAAAGTAGACTGCCCAAATCAAAAGAAGGGTGAAGACAAAAAGAAGAAAAGATTCTTCAAGAAAAAGAAGGCATACATTGCATGAGAAGATGACAATGAGACCATCTCAGATTCAAGCGACTCAGATGAAGAGGCAAACATCTGTTTGATGGCAGATGATGATAATGACAGCCAAGTAAGTAATTCACACTATTCTGATAATGATAGTCATATTGATGAAGATGAATTGCATGAAACATGCTGCATTATTAATTGAATCTGAAAAATTAGATATTTCTCATAAAAAGCTGAAAAAGGATTTTAAAAACTTAAAATCTGAATTTGACAACCTTCTTGAAGAAAATGAAAATTTGAAATATACTTCTGAAAATCTTTCTAAAACAAATGATGCTTTGAAAACTGAATTTACAAATTTGTCTGAAGAAAACAGAAGTTTGAAAAATAAATTTTTATATCAAGCAGAAGAAATCAGAAATTTGAAAAGTAAAGTTTTATATTATGAAAAAGAGAAATATATTGCTAGTAATGAATGTGAATCTTGCATGAAATTCAAATATTTTTCTCAAAATACAACTACTGGAGAATGTAGTAAAATTTATGAAAATAAAGCTGCTAAGAAATTTGTTCCTAAAAATAAATATAGAACCCGCAGAGCATGGGTAGAAAAAGGAACGTTTAACAGAAACACAAGTACTGTATCCTGTTTTTATTGCATGAGAAAAGGTCATACCTCAAACAAATGGAGAATTAAACGCTTTGGTGTTTCTAGTGGAAGATATGTTTGGGTTGCTAAATAATTTGAATCTAACCCAAAAGGACCCATACAAAGAAGTTGGGTACCTAAAATAGCTTGTTTGTTTTCTTATTTTGTAGGTATTGCAGAAATCAAGAAAAGTCATGTGGTGCCTTGACAGTGGTTGCTCAAAACACATGACAGGAGACAAAACAAAGTTCACAAATTTTAAAGAAAAGGAACAAGGCTTTGTCACCTATGGTGACAACAACAAAGGAAGAATTCTTGGAAAAGGGGATATAGGAAGCAAAGACACTTTGATGATCAAAGACGTGCTATACGTAGAAGGACTAAGGCACAACTTAATTAGCATAAGTCAACTGTGCGACAAAGGACTCAAGGTAACCTTTGAAAAGAATTCTTGCACTATTTTTAAGAATGATTCTTCTGAAATTGCATTAAAAGGAGTTAGGCATAATAATATTTATTTAATTGATTTAGAAAATGCATCAAATAAAAATATTTCATGTTTAGTTGTTAAAGAGGAAAACTCATGGTTATGGCATAGGCGTGCTGCTCATATACATATGCAACAATTAAACAAACTCATATCTAGAGATCTAGTAATTGGTTTACCCAAACTAAAGTTTGTAAAAGATAAAGTGTGTGATGCATGTCAAAAGGGTAAACAAGTTAAAAATTCCTTTCATTCAAAAAATATTGTTTCGACCTTAAAACCTTTAGAACTTTTACATATGGATTTGTTTGGTCCTTCAAGGATAAAAAGTTTTGGTGGAAACTATTATGCTTTGGTTATTGTTGATGATTTTTCAAGATACACTTGGACTTTATTTCTCACTATTAAAAGTGAAGCTTTTAAAGAATTTAAAAAGTTTGATGTTTTAGTTCAAAATGAAAAGGATCTAAAAATAAAAGCTATTAGAAGTGACCATGGTGGTGAATTTCAAAACGAATTATTTGAAAATTTTTGTGAAGAACATGGTATTTCTCATAACTTTTCTGCACCTAGAACTCCCCAACAAAATGGAGTCGTAGAAAGAAAGAATAGATCCTTGGAGGAACTTGCTCGCACTATGCTAAATGAAAATATTGTTCCTAAACAATTTTGGGCTGATGTTGTAAGTACTGCTTGCTATATTTTAAATAGAATGATAATTCGACCTATTTTAAAACGTACTCCTTACGAGCTTTTCAAAAACAGAAAACCAAATGTTTCCCATTTAAAATTTTTTTGATGCAAATGCTATGTTTTAAACAACGGAAAACAAAATTTGGGAAAAATTGATTCAAAAGCTGATGAAGGAATTTTTCTTGGATATTCTTTAACAAGCAAAGCATATAGAATTTTTAATAGGAAAACGTTCACAATAGAGGAATCCATACATGTTACTTTTGATGAAATTGTGGACCTTGAGGCAAAACCTCTTGAGTCAGAAGAATTTGTTGCAGGAACAAGTGAAGGTTCATCAAAGGAGACAACTGAAGAGAAGAATCATGACAATCCTCTAGATAAAGATTTAAATAAAATATGGCGACAACCTAGAGGATTATCCTTGGACAACATAATTGGCGATATCACAGAAGGGGTAAACACAAGAAGTAATATTGTAAATTATTATATGAATGTTGCTTTTGTGTCACAGATTGAACCAAAGAATATTAAAGAATCCCTTCAAGATGAAAAATGGTGTATCGCAATGCAAGAAGAACTCAACTAGTTTGAAAGAAATCACGTGTGGGAATTAATTCCCAGAAAAAACACTCATCAAGTAATTGGAACAAAGTGGGTGTTCAGAAACAAACTGGATGAAGAAGGAAACATCACCAAGAATAAAGCTAGGCTTGTGGCAAAAGGATATAGTCAAGAAGAAGGTATAGATTATGATGAGACATACGCTCCAGTTGCCAGGTTAGAGGCAATACGCCTACTTCTTGCTTATGCATCTATAATGAAATTCAAATTATTTCAAATGGATGTTAAAAGTGCTTTTCTAAATGGTTGTATCAAAGAAGATGTATTTGTTGAACAACCACCAGGTTTTGAGGATTTTAAAAACCCAAATCACATCTACAAATTAAAGAAAGCACTATATGGTCTAAAACAAGCACCTAGATCTTGGTATGAACGTCTTAGCAATTTTCTTGTAGAAAATGATTTCAACAGAGGAAAAATTGATTCAACATTATTTATTAAAAGAGTTGGAAAACATTTTCTAATTGTTCAAGTATACGTAGATGATATTATTTTTGGTTCATCTAACACAACTCTCTGTGAGAATTTTGCTAAGTCCATGCAGGGGGAGTTTGAGATGTCAGTGATGGGAGAACTCATTTTCTTCCTCGGACTCCAAATTAAACAAATGGAGGAAGGAACCTTTATATCTCAAACCAAGTATTGCAGGGAAATCCTCAAAAAGTTTGAGATGAACAATGCTAAAGAAGCATCTACTCCCATGGGAACGTCCTGCTACCTAGACAAAGATGAGACAGGTAAAGAGGTAAGTCAGACCAAATACAGATGTATGATTGGCTCTCTATTATATCTTACTGCTAGTAGACCTGATATCATGCAAAGTGTATGTGTGTGTGCTAGGTTTCAGTCAAGCCCTAGAGAGTCTCATCTTATTGCAGTCAAACGCATTTTTAAATACCTTAAGGGGACAACATCTTTTGGGTTATGGTATCCCTCAAGAGCTGAGCCTAGTCTTGTAGGATTTTCTGATGCTGATTATGGAGGTTGCAAGATAGATAGGAAAAACACTAGTGGAACCTGTCACTTTTTAGGTAGTTCCTTAGTCTCTTGGCACTCTAAGAAACAAGCCTGTGTAGCCTTATCAACCACTCAAGCCGAATACATTGCTGCGGGTAGTTGTTGTGCACAAATCTTATGGATGAAACAGCAATTAGAAGACTATGATATTCATTTAGATCATATTCCGCTTAAGTGTGATAATACAAGTGCCATAAAACTTACCAAAAATCCTATCATGCATTCTAGATCCAAGCATATAGAAATTAGGCATCACTTCATTAGAGATCATGTCCAAAAAGGTGATTGTGAAATGGAATTCATAGACTTTAAGCATCAATTGGCGGATATTTTCACCAAAGCATTGCCTAAGGATAGATTTTTTGAGCTTAGAAGAGATCTAGGCATATTAGAATTTGTAAAATAGGCATTTTTGGGCTTAATATTGCAATTTTCGTTGTTTATCGTGTTTAATCTGTGTGTAAATCGATTAAAAGCGTTACCTATGCATTTACGAATAATTTAATCGATTAATCCAAGTATTAATCGATTAATTAATCGATTAGAACCCACTTTAATCGATTAAAAGCGCTCCAGACAGTTTTTTTAAAAGAATTTCTGTGCTGCATTGATGATTATAGTCGTTGCCAACATCTCTAAACAGCTATAAACGGTCATATTCTCCAAAATCTGAACGTTGGGGAGCTTTCTTGAACCTATTTATACCCCACTTGTCCCCACTTTCCATACTTGAACCAATTTTAAGCATATCCCTCTTACTTTCTCCTTTCTTTCACCATCATCTTTGCCTTCCATCAATTTCAATGGCTGAACCTCCAAGAAGAAGGAGGAGAAGAACCAGTGAAGTTTCGGAAAATAATGTTCGCATAAGAGATGCTACCGTAGAAGGATGGCTCTCCGATGATCAAGATCAACAATCCTTCTCACAATTTTGGAAGGAAAGGAAGCTCATCAAGCAAAAGTTCATTGATCTTGCTTGGTATATCTCTCACAACTTCTCTTTTCCAAATCTTATAATTGAGCAAGGAGTTCAACACATCATGGAACTCTGTGGAAGGTACTATCCCGATCTTGTTCGGGTATTCTATTTTAACTTAAAGGTTCGTGATGGAATTTTTTCAACAAGGGTCAAAGGGGTGGACATTGTCTTGGACAATGATGTTTGGACCAATGTGGCAAAGGTTCCTGTGTTGGAAAATTCACAAATTGTTCCAAGTGACTTTGCAAATTTTAACAAGATAATGGTATTTCAGTTTTTTCTCCGCAATCCTCGCCAACACAACGCCCGTCTCTATCTTGCTGGAGGTCTCAAGATGGAAGAGCGCCTCTTGCACTACCTCATAGTTTGGCTCCTCTGACCTAGAGGATCCAACCATGCACAGTGCTCTGAGACTGATCTCATCATCATGTATGGGATACTTCAGAGCATCCCACTCAATTGGCCTCATCTGTTTCAAACCATCATGTTCAAAGCGAAAAGGTTAGATGCTGCGCCACTACCATATCCTCTCCTTGTATCGCAGATCTGTGTGTATAAAGGGGTAGATATCTCAAATGAGCACTATGAGACTGTGCTCCCGGGCCACAGGGTTGGAGATAATTCCCTAAGACAAATGGGATTCCTTAAACAAGGGGACTCCTATGTCCATCCTGATGATGGTGCTGGCGTTCTGGCAGATGAAGAAGAAGATGCAGTTAACCCCATGCCTGACCCCACAAATGTTGTTGGCTCATCTCAAGTAAATGAAGAATATAGTCTAGAGAGTCTCTCTAGACAAATGACTGAGATGGCTCGCCTCCAAAATGAGATGATGAATATTCAAAACACTCGCCATGAAGAAATTTGCACTCATCTCAGGAATCTAGACACTAGGATTTCAGGACTAGAGCGGCACTTTAATAGTGACGAAAGTGATGAATTCTAAATCCTCTTTGTTTGTTTTGTTGCTTATCTTTACGATTGTATGCTTGCCTTCTCTTAAATTCAATAAAAAGTTGATGTTCATGTTTTTTTTTTCATATTTTCTTTTTATTAAGGGGGAGAAATTTATTAAATATAATTTTTTTCTTATGATCAAAAAAGGGGGAGAATATAGTTTAAAGAGATCCTTTTATTGTCTAATGCTCTCTTCCTCTATGAGTTGTGTTTTTTTTTTCAGATTATTAAAAAGCTTTAAACTTGGAGATAATTTTTGATCATCATAAAAAAGGGGGAGAATGTTAGCAAAAATAAAAGATGAAGTTTTGATGATGAACAGATTTGCACAAGTCAAGATCCATAAAGACGGATTGAAGATCTTTGTATTTTATAAAGCTTTTATAATAATCAAAGTTGATGTAATAGTGCTCAAATATGTATTAGGATTGATTCTTGTGTTTTATATTTGATTTATTTTTTATTGAGAATCTTCCACAAGCTGTTTTAATCGATTAAACCCAGTTTTAATCGATTAAAACGAGGCTAGCACTGAAAACCCAATTGCCCCTGTAATAATCGATTAAAGCAAGTTTTAATTGATTAGTTAATCGATTAATCCTGAGAATAATCGATTAACACTAGCCGTTGGGGGTTTCAGATTTGAAAAACTAGTCGTTGTACTCATTTTAATCGATTAATACTTATGTTAATCGATTAAATGCGTTAGATGGCATGTTTTCGAAGAATGGAAGGGTATTGGGCTGAGTCTATAAAATGGCTCACTCTTTATTTCAAAAACAACTCTTCCCTTGTGATAAGAACCTCTGAACTCTTTGAGAACTCTGTGTGACTGTTGAAGCTAAGGAAACTCTCGTCTGCAAAGCTCTGAAGTGTTGCTGTGGTGACAGAGGAATAGCTTATTCATCCTTGGTGTGTCCGAGGAAGTGCCTGGAAGAGAATCATCCTTCGTGAAGCATTCGAAGGAGGTGGTCATCCTTTGTGAATATTCAAAGGAGGTGTTTGTAAGTTCATCTCTTGTGGTTTCAAGAGAGATGATATTTCTAAACTCTTACAAATTATTTTTCTCTGTGACTAATATTTGTAATTGTTTTGTGATAGTGAAAAAGGTTTATCTTGTTTGAGATAAGCGACTGGACATAGGATCCTTGTGATCTGAATCAGGATAAAATCACCTGTGCATTTTTCTCTTTCCCTTTCTCTCTTGTTTACAGTTTATTATCAGCTTAGTAAGAAAAATTAAGAGAAAAATAATAAAAGGCACGATAAAAATATATAACCAATTCACCCCCTCTTGGTTTGTTCTACGCTAATAATTCCGCTGCAACAATTATAACAATTCCTCATCCTTTCAAATTTGAAAAGAACTATAAAAATATTCACAAATTACAAACAAACATATTTTAAAAGTACATACAAACCATCATATTCTACAATCACAACCAAATAAATCTACCTATCAAACAGAAGGCTTAATTATCAGAAATGCAAGATACAATTAGAATTTATTACACATAAACAAATTTTAATTTATACTAAATTAACACACACGTATAAATTAACTCATTTACAATATTCTTACAAGCTTTCCTAAGTTTTTTCCTAGAGCAAAATATAAAGTTCAAGAACTAAATTAAAGAAAATAATTTAAGATCAAATTAAAAACATAAAATTATCTATTATTGCACGACAATTTAAAAACAAATCAAATCATGCTACTAACCGGTAACTTAATATAACAAATCTTAATGTATCGATATGAGGATGCTTTTGTTGGTACATGCCCTTCTTGTTGATAGCTTGTCTATCTAATATTGTTCATTATCTTAACAAGATAAAAATATAAAATATGAATAAATCTTTTTAAAGACAATCTTGAATATTTTTATGTTTGAAAATTGATTTTCTATCTTTCTAAATATAATGTTATCATCTCAAATTAAATAAAATTTGGATTTTATCCAATTTCGTAAATAATCAATTACATCATATATTGAATTTGGATTAAAGTACATTAGTTTTGAATGGAAAGGTATTTAACAGTTGGCATTAGGCAAAATTGAGGGTGGTGAAAGTAGAAAAAGAGAATGGAATAAGATGCAAAAAATTAGTGAAAAGAAGTAAAAGTAAGTACTTAGTTATATGCTTTATATGGTCTATTCTCTACTCTCCATTATTTCATGGTTTGTTAGTTCAATCTATGAAAAGACTTAACTTTTAGAGCAAAAAGGAGAGAATTTGTGGGATTCTTGCATCACAAAGTGCATGTTAGGTCAATTCCACTTTGGCATAGTGCTACTAAAGTTACAATCACCAATTTATCATAATTAATTATAATCAAATATTATTGTCAAAATTGTCTTATCATGCTCACCTGTTCATTAAATAGTGTATTACGACTCTTTTTTTTTCTTTCTTTTGGGTTTTTAAAAGACTGTGCAATGAAAAAAACAAAATACTCTCTAATTTATATAATATAAATATTAGTTTAACACTTTCATCTCTCAAACCTTTCTTAAACTAGAAGTTTTCACCTTCACAAACAAGAGTTAACAACACCACATTATTATTATTTTTTAAATGTTTGTTAACTTGTGAAGTTATTTATCGAAGATATTCACAAATATACCTTTGTTAAATTAATAGTAAAGTTATGTTTGAAAATAAAGTTTAATTAAATTATTATGAATGACTCTTAAGTTATTGGTATTAAAAATTATATTTAATGAGTTAACAATTTTTTTCAATAAATCATAATTTTGTTTAAGGAAAAAGAAATTGTTAGTTTTGAATATAATGAAAACTATTTATGAAATTAATCTCTTTTGTCTTATTTAAAATAGAAAATATATGGGCTAAGTCCAAAATACAAATATAAAATAATAACCAATTAATTAAAGATAATAGATAAAAATAAAATATTTTTCTATAATATTAATTATCTTTATTTTCATATTAATTATTATTATTTATATCTTTTTTTTATAATGACTTCTCATCCACTCATCTAGCATTCTCTTTAAACATTACTCCATTTTACTTCACTTTGACACATTAATTAATATTTATTAGTTTTTCTTTTTGTGTTATACATAGCAGTGGGCAAATCGAACTGAACTGTACTGCACTGCTAAAAACTGAACTGAACTGTAAAACAGTTCAGACAAATTGAACTGAACTGTTTTTTGTTTTATCAAACTGGACTGAACTGAACTATACTAAATTGTACTAAATTACAGTATGAACTGAACTATTAACTGAATTGTAAACTACACTAGTTGAACTATTAACTGAATTGTAAACTGCACTAACTGAACTGAACTATTAACTGAATTGTAAATTGCACTAACTGAACTATTAACTAAATTGTAAACTACATTAATTTTAACTAAACTATAATATAAACTATATTGAACTACTAACTATACTAATTTTAAACTAAATTGTACTAATTTTTAAACTAAATAATATAACAATACATGTTCTTTTTAATTAAAATTTATTTTAATATTTATTTTATTTTATTAATAAGTGTCTAATAAATTGATTTTTAATTATTTAATATTATTATTTTCTATTTTATTTTTATTTCTTTTATTATTAAAAATTATTTTATTTTTTATTTATTTATTTTATTTTATTAATAAAAAATATAAAAAATAACATCATACACTAACACAAAATAAATAAATAAATAAATAAAATAAATAAATAAATATATATATATATATATACACACACATACACACACACACACACACACACATATATATATATATATATATATATAACTTAAGAAATAAAAAAATATAAATTTTGTGATAAAAAAGTTGTGTTAAAAAATTAATTATTATTTTTTTTATGTGAACAGTTTTTTTTATTAATATTTTATTATTAAATAAAGTTTTTTTGACAAGATGAAACAGTTGAACTGAAACTAGAGAAGATGTAAGAGTAGATACAATTTTCACAGTTAACTGAACTGTAACTGTTATAAGTTCAGTTTTTAAAAACTGAACCATAAAATAATATACTGAACTGTTAGTAAAAGTGGATAAGTTATTTTTAATATAATATAGTACAGTTAACTGTAGTACATTATAGATCAGTTATTTTTGCCTAGCCCTAATTATACATGTGCATTAGTCAATACAAATTTTATTAATAAATAAAAAGATTTTATTCTTAAGTTTGTTTTAGACCTATCAAACTCTTAAGTCATCCATGATAACCAAATGGTGAACAATGAGTTGTATTTCCAATTATGTTTACTTCTTTTCAAACATAGCTTTTTAAACTTGAACTCTTCTTAAGAAAGAATGCATTTGACTTTTAAAAGTTTTTTAAATGAATAAACTTTTGTCCGAATAAAAGCGTTTTCCCTACAAATAGTTTTAAGCATGAAAATATTAAAAGATATTGTCTTTTAACCTTTCATATATTCAACACAAATTTCAATGTGCTTGTATAGAGAAGAGAAGAAAAAGGATTATGCTTCGTTTCCTAACTGTCACAAAAGAATTATATTCAGTAGTCTAATTACTTTTATTAGACTAATTTACTATATATTCAAAGTTTTGCAAGATTGAAAAGGACAAGAATGATAACATAAATTACTTAGATATTGAATCTTAAAGATAGTAGTCCTTTTTATTAAGGGTTTACAGTAAATTCATCTTTTTAAATAGTTGTGTTGATTGTTTTTATTCATAAATATTTTGAAGTAAAGTTTGTATTAAGTATCATTCTAACCATTTATTGGAAAGATTGATTTTCTCTCTCCATCATGCCATTTTGTTTCATAACTCTAGGTTATCGAAAAGGTGTTGAATAGAGCTTATAGCTTTTTTTTTACAAGACTAAATGGTCTAGTTCACAAAGACCAAACACAAAATATTTTATACTAATTAATTTATTCAAACTCATGGATTATGTTTAATTTTTCTTTAATCACACAATTTAGGAGATTACACTAATTAAACAAAATATGATAATTGTTAAATATATTATTTTTATTTTATATTTATCTTGTATCTTTAGTTAATTTGTTATTATTTCTTATTTGTATTTTGGGCTTACAAATCGTATAGTGAAAATATCATATTAAATTATTAATGGAATTAATTTTCCCTGTGTTGAATATATATATATGGGGTCTTCTATTTATAATAGAAAAAATATGCGCTAAACCCAACATACAAATAAGAAATAATAACAAACTAACTAAAGATAAAAAATAAATATAAAATAAAGATAATATATCTAACAATATCGATAACACAAACCTCTCCAAATTATAATGAGTATTCACACATCTCTAGATTACACTTTCTTAATTTTTTCCTGAAATTAAGAACTCCTAAGAATGAAAAGAGAAACTAACAATAGAGAACACAATTTAAGCTCATGGGAAAAAACTTCACAACATGAAAGTATTGCAATAATTTTCACACATCTCTTTTGAACACACTAAACAACTACATGATGAACTTTGTAAGTAGTATATGAATCGTGTTTTCTTGTTTCGTTGTTGTATTTGTTGTACTTCATCTTCAACTTAAACTCTTTGTATATCTTCTGAAAAATGATTGTTAAAACTCTATACTAGGTATCTCTTAATTATGCTAATTTTGTGTATCAATTTTAAAATGTGTCTTCATCTTACTAAATGCTCAAAATGAAAAGTTCTAATAAGATCTTTAATGGATTCATCAAAGTGTTATAACTTGAATTTATATTAAAGGAAACAATTCAAATAATATATGCAGATTTTGCAATTAAGCAAAACCAAACATAGTTAAAAGTGCATAAGATAATTGATTTTTGATCGTGTATTTCCATATTTAGCGATAAAATGATCATTGATCAATTGAAGCTATTCAAATCACAAATATATTGTCCATTTATGAAATCTTTTAAGTATATTTGATTATCTAGAAAGTTGTTTATTTATAGCTTGATTAAAATTCATTAGAACTAAATTTAAATTGAATTTGAAGTGCCAAAATATCATTTAATAAAGCATTAGACAAGGTACAATAGATGGAACGATCTAAGATATAAATGAGCTTGTCTAAGAGTCCTTTAGCTACATGAACACATGTATTATAGACATTATATTTGATAGTAATCCACATTACTTAAAGTATTTATTATCATTAAAATTATTAAGTAGTCTTATGTATATTATACCGTCTAGTAACATGTATTGGATCATATGATCTTAACAATATTAGATCATTTGATCTTAACGATAATGGATTGTCAAGTCGAGTCATCTTAGGCCTAAGCACTAGCTAAGTGATATGATCTTAAGGGATGTTTTAAGTTTACTTTGTAACTTTTATCTTTCTTTAAAAAAATTAAAATTACAAAGAAAATTCAAAACACTTATTAAAGTCGTATCATTAAGTCATCTTCGACCTAAGGTTGAGCTCAGTTGATACAATCCCACGTCAAGTCGAGATAACCTAAACCTCTGTCAAACTAAGTCAGTTCAGACACAGGTCAAGTTAAGTCACTCTAAACTCAAGTTGACTCTAGTTAATTTGATTGATGTTAAGACTATCTATAGTGAAGTCAAGTAAACTAAACCCAAATGAGTCGACCTAGGTGCACGTCGAATTAAGTCGACTTTATCCATGTCTAACATATAGGTCTAATATATTAAATCGATCTTAAATTTAATGTAATTGTCAAATGGGTTAAATCTAAATTGAATCTAGATTTAATCCAATTTAAATTAGATTAAAAAATCTAGGTCTAATTAATCTAATTAAAAAAATCTGGATTATAAATACAATATATTTTATTAGGTCTAGATTGGACTTTGAAAAATCCATTCCATGACCATCCTTTAGAAAATAACTATATGGATTGAACAAGTTTATCCTTGATATGAAGAATATTGATGTGTAGGTTGATGATAAGGATCAAATGCTGCTATTGAGGTGTTTATTTTCTACGCGAGTAATCATTTCAAAGAAATCCTGCTGTATGTAAGAGAGACTCTCTCCGTTGAGGAAGTTTAGGTTGTTCTAAGGTTGAAGCAGCTAAAGGAGAAACTAAAAGTTAAGGTTGCGAATAAAATTGTCAACTCAGTACTGAACATTATTTAAAGTGTTACGTCAACTTATGATGTCATTAGAGATTAAAATAAAAAAAATGATATAATGATAGTGATTAAAATACAAAAATTATAAATTTTATTTTACTTTAAAATATAGAGAATGTATGATTGCATGGAGGAATTATATGTTTAAAAGATTATCATTGTGGAGAGCTCTTTTTTTTTCATTAAGAGGAGAATAGCACTTTGAATATAACAAGTTCTCCCATTATCAGAACTTATTATTTCTACACACGCAAAATTTAATAATTAAACTTAAGTCAATTTTTAACCAATTTGTTGACATGTTTTGATACTTCTATTTGTAAAATAATTGCAAATTATTTTTAAAGTAGAAGAAAAAACATTTACTTAATCATTGTGAATTTTCGATAAATATTATGACAGTTTAGCAAAGTGAATAAATTACGTTAATGTTAAAATAATTGATTTAACATTTTTTTCAAAAGAACTAGTTAAGTCAGCACATCTAAATGTGCATTAGTTATCAATGACGTAAATCTTAAATATCTTCTATTAATATGGCAATTTTTTTTTAATTGTACTCCGTAAATTAATTACTTTCTTTTCAGTCTTTATAAATATGTTACTTTGATTTAAACCCAATAAATATTTTATTTTAATCTCGTAAACAAAATATTTCTTATTTTAATCCCTGTAAATACATCACATAACGTCACATGTTCAAATAACAGTTTTTATTACCACAACAATGCCAAGTTAATAATTCTATTCATGTCAATTAAGAATAACCAATGCTAAACAAAAACTAAAACAAGAACTAAAATTAAAAAAGTCCCTACACAAAATGCAGAAAAAAAAGTGTTAAGTTAACCAAGATTTTATAATTCACATGTTTTGATAATTCATAAAGAAGTTATCCATTACAAAGTTAAAAAGATAGGCATATATTAAAAACAAACTTTGTGAAAAACTAATACAATTTATACCAATAGAGAAAGTAAGCTAATGGAAAACTTTCTGTTGAACAGAGCAAAGCAAAACAAGCACAGAAAACAGGACATTGATTTCAAGCAAACACACAAGGATATATGAGAACATTACCAAAATGCTGAGAGACTTTGCCGTGATCAAGAAAGAGTTCCAATCAAATCCTCACTCCAACTTGCCCTTGTTCTATTCTGAGGTTCAAAATAATGGTCACAAATGTGGTAACCCTTGATATTGCAGACAGACACTATAGTTCATGCGACCACAATTCTAATCTTTGAAATCCCAAAACCCTTAACATTGCAGCTATAATTACATCCATGGTTCGCTGGTCCGAGACTACCAATTACATCAAAGATATCCACAGATGATTTAAAATTTGGATCATACGATAAATTTTCACAATATCGACAACAAGTTAAGAAGACTAAGTGAGTTTAAAAATGACCTTAACTATCATAGCAGGTCACATGAAGTCCATCATGATACTGCTTTCTACCTAATCCATCCTAAACACAGCAGAAAAAAATTGGGAAGAGAAAAAAAAATCAAGTGGGCAAATAAAACAACAGTTTATCACTGTTGCAGAGTAAAGATTATTTTGTACTTAAACTTATAGTGACTAAACCTTCTTTACAGATAAAATCAACCTTATTTTTAGAAGATTAGACAATTAGAGAAAAAGAATGTTATAATCTTGTCATATATGCAAATCAAACCAGAAGACATTAGCTAGGTTTCATTAATACTTTACTACTAGTCAGAAGTAACAATGGCCTCTGGTTCCACAGTTAAATAGCTCCCAAAACCTTAACGAAAATAGCATCAAGAAGAAAATGTAACGTTATAATATACAGAACTAGTAGTATATAGGAAAGGAACTTAACAGTCAAAATCAAAATAAGTGCAGAAACATTATCCTTAGCCTTCCAATGAATTCATTGCCAAAATACGTCTTATTTTGGAGGCATCCTTGAAAAAGTACACAGGCAACTCACAAGGGTTTCTGCATTTACAATTAACAGCTTCACCGCCCCCTCCCTACCCCCCTCAATACTGATGACTAAATATGACTAATACTCTGTTCATCTAAACTTCTTAGTCCTTGTATACTAAAAATTGTACATAGAATTTTCAGAATAAAAATGACCCTGCTGCTACAAACAACTTAATATATGAAGATAAAGATTGAATAAATTACTTCAGATGACAGTGACCAAAAAAACCTCATAACCGACGCCCATACTTATTCATTTAAGCTCATAACTTACTGTTTTACAGATGGCCTAGCTTTTGCAGAAACCTCTGAGCACGGGAGATAGTGACCAGTTTTTGCATTTGAGAAGAGAAACTAAACTTCATTTTCATGAAATACATCAGACATTCAAAGGGCAGTGCTCAGGAACTTCCTTCTCAGAAACTAAGAAAAGCCTACATTATGCAACGCAAGGCCCAGAGGAAAATTATATACAGTAGCCACCCAGTTGATGAGGGGGAAAAATCATCCCTGTTGTTCGTCTATAGAAACACATTGACTAGCAGATTACACAACTGCAGATGCTGTTCTGCGAAGATCAGGTACTCCATTGCCATATTTTGCACTAAATGTTGGACTTCTCAAGCTGCCATGTCTTACAGGCCTTGGCCGATAAAGACACAAGAGCATTTCCTCAAGCTTCTGAACGGTGTACTTTGCATATTTTGTGGAGCTAGCATCTTGCTCCACTAAAGGACCATAATTCTGCATGTAACTGCGGTATACAGGCACCACAGCTTGCACTATAAGCTGACATGTTTTCTCCCTCAGATCCCGTTCTGGCATTATCCAACTTGACTGCTTAGTATACATCTCATCAAAAACTTCATTGAACTTCTTCAACCTTTTCTTGACCAGGTCACGAGCAGTGGCGCGCCCTCCAGAGAAAAGAATCAACCCTTCCCTACTCAAATGTCCAGGAAGCTTTCCCCAACTGTCCCTCAAAAAGATTGTAGAGTAATACTCCTTATACTGTTCGTGCTCCCTCAGCCAGGAATCCCCCAAGAGTTCCCCAAGCTTTGTCCCTTTCAAATGCTTGCACAGATGCCAGTGATTGTTCATAGCAAAAAAGTGGGACAGTATAGGATCATCATAAGCCTTGATCCAAGTCTCTACATTCTGCTCCACAGCCTTCACAATGTTCAAAATCTCAGTAACAAGGAGTTTCTCTTGAAAGCTTTGGCGCTTCCAACTTCTGTGAATTATCAGAACCTGAGTCAGTATCGGCTTATAGTCGTCCCCAAGGAGCTTGTTACAGTAATCAGTGATAAAGCTCACCAATCTCGGCACATTGCCATCCACTGGTGGTGGATTCGGCCTCTGCAACTCCACCTGAACAAAAAGCTCCCAGAAAATCTCTGCAGCCCCATCAATCACCCTCTTAATAAGATCTCTAGTCAAATTCTGTATCTCAACACATGGCCCACCGCCAAAAAGCCTGTTGAAATCCAATCTCAACTTGCTCAACGACGCGAAAATATCCAGCAACTTCAAAAGCTTAATGGGGTCCTTCTTACTCTCAGTAACTGTCTTCCCAAACTGAAGAAACGCCAGTATACCCGCTTGCGCAGCTATCTTCGAAAAGCAACCCATCCACACATCCAATCCAATCCTCTCAAACACATCATTGCAAAGCTTATACTCAGCCTCAAACAAATGCTTCACAGCAAACTCCAAATGCTTCCCCCACTGAGCTATATACCCCTCAATGCTCTGTACATCATTGAACTCCGACACAGAAATCTCAAGGTAATCCAAATTCAGTGCCTGCAAACTTGCCCTAACATTCGAACTCCTCACCTCAACATAAATCCCCACACACCTATCCAGCCTGTCATTGGCAATCAACCGCCCCAGAATCGCCTGCAGCTTCTGCACAACCGATACAGGCAGCGGCGACGGCGCAATGCATGCCATACCATCACCCGCCGCAGTCGCCGACATCGGCAGTGGTACGCTATTCTCAGTCAACAGCAGCCTGAACTCATCCTCCAACTTGCGCAATGCAGCATCCAACAACCCACCATCGAGTTCCCCATGCTGCGATTCGCGAAGATTCTTCAATTCCTTCTTCAAATTCGCCAGATAAACCTGATCAGCAACGGAATTGTCTTCCAAATACTCAACTATGTCTTCCAACCACTGTATAGCCAACCCACAATTGTCCCCCAAGAACCTCAACGCCTCCTGGAGACGTTTCAGCACTGACAAGTACCCGGCTATGTCGCTCCGGGGATCCGACAGCAGCGACTTCTCGAGTCCATGGACGGCGTCAAAAACCTTGAGCACCGCCGCAGCGGGGCCCACAGCGCGGTTGATATGGCCGCCGACGGCCACCAGAGCATCTCTCTCAGCGCGAATCGGCCGCACCGCCGATCCCAACGACGGTAGCCGCTGCCTGATTTCGGCCAACCTCGGTCCCGCTCTCTCCAAAGCCAACCCCACCGACTTCGATTTCTCTAAGCTGAGTCTGAGGGATTTCTCAGCTCTGACTAAATTCTCCATTCTAGAACCTTCCATTTCCGAGAGTCGTAACCGCTTCCAGATCTTCTGATTCTTCTACTTTTTCCTCTCGTTTACCTCGGAATCATCGAAAGTGTTCGGACGAAGATTGAAAAGCTTGCGTTGAAAACGGTTAGGGAGAGTGAATGAGGTCGAAAAGGAGTCAAAAATAGAAGGGAATGAGCAGAAAGGGTTTTTCGCAGAGATGGAAAAGACTCTCTGGACGAAAATAAGGATGGTGAATATTGCCTTGCCGTAGAAGAAGGCGAACGAGTTGACTCAGCAACGAGTTTTGAGTGAAAAAGGAGAAACGAAAATGGAGGTGAGAATCTGAATCTCTGGTTTGAATATGAGAGAGAAGAGAAACCCTAAAAGGAAGAAGAAATTAGAAAAGAATTGTTCAGAGAGAGAGAGAGAGAGAGAGAGAGAGAATGTGGCACTTTTTGAGGGTATGGCACAGAGTGCATGACAGAATGCAAAAATGCTGTTTCCCTCTCTGTCTATGTAGTTTAATTATTCTTCTTTCTCTCTCTCTCTTCATTTTTTAATTTTCTTTTTGTCCTTTCTTTTTTCTCTACTTTCTCTCACACTAAAAAAGTTTTCCTTTTTTTTTTCCACTTAATCAAAGTAAATAATTTAATAACTTTAATTAAACTGATAGTAATTAATTCACATATAGAATTAGTAATTTATAAATTTAATGATTTGGAAATCATACCAATAATATATCTTTTTATTATTAATTGTTTTTCACTGTGTGTAAACTTTTGGCCTATGGGACATGATAATCACCTTTATCTCTGTATCAAATGATGGTTCAATCCAGATTCAACAATGTATGAGTTTTTTATTTTAGGCTTAAATTTCAGTTTAGTGGTACTTTTTTAGTTTATATATTTATGGTCATAATTTAATATTTTCTTTATTTTAATTTAATATTTTTAAAGAAATTCATGTCATCTTTTCTGTTAAATCAGGATAAACATTAATTTTTCTATTTCATTTTTAAGACTGATAATAAACCTATAAAAAGAATGAAAAAGAGTGTTTGTATTAAAAAATGTGAGTTTATCATCTCTTAATGAATTCATCAATATAACAAAAAATCATAATAAGTCTTTTAAAAAATAACTGTCCACATCAAAAAGTCGAAAAACACATTAAATTATTGTTAAAGATATAGAAAACAAAAATGTTATTAAGTCAATTTTTAACCATCATGTACATTATGACGGTATTTTTATAATTGTAACACCTAAAAATCTACAATACCCTGATTTTTATATATCATGTATTAAAATTATAATATTTAAAATTTCATTTTTTTAAATAAATATATAAATAAATTAGTTAATCAATTAATTAAAGATAATATTTTTTAAAAGATAATGAAAATAATAAGAATAGTGATATTTATAAAAAAATTTAATCTTATAAAATATCGTAATAGCATAATAATAGTAATTAGTGTTAACCACTAAAAAATAGTAATAATAAATAAAATAACATGTAATAATAATTATTTTATTTTTTAAAAAGAATATATATATATATATATGGATAAATTTTCAAAATAATAATATTAGAGATATTACAGATTTAAATTTTCAATAATAATGATAATATAATGCAATGGAACAAATTTGTTAAATAAAATAGTAATTTTATAATATGTATAAACATCTAGAAGAAAAACGACAGAATTAGTTCTGTAAACATATAAAAGAAAGTTGAAAGAATTTTCTTATAACATGAATATCTTACAAGTATATATATTCTGACGCTTCATATCTATACAAAGAGATAAGAAGTATATGTATTAAATGCAGTGGCAGTAAAATCATTAAGAAAAATACGAGAAAGGAACATAAATTGATATTAAGAAAAATAAAGAAAAATATGAGAAAAAGAACATAAATATGAGAAAGACCATAAATATGAGAAAGGAACATAAAATTACGAGTTAGTAAAAAGAAAAAAAAATTAAAAAAAAATAAAAGAGGAAGTGAAAATAGGAAGAGAGAGAAAAGGAAAAGAAATAGAACAGAGACTTACAAGATAAAAGCTTCTTATTTTTTTATTTACTATTTTCATGTTATTTTATTACGTAATCTTCTTAATTTATTCTATTTATAGATATCATTATTTCAATATATTTAATATATATATATATATATATAACATATTACTTATTTTATTTTACAATACAATTTTGGAATTAAATTATTACTTTAGAGTTATTAGTCGTATTCCTTCACGTTTAAATTAATATGTAATGGGGAATCTTACAGAATTACTTCAGTAAGTTTTAATTCAGATGAAATAGTTTTTTATTTATTAATTATTTATCTTAACTAGTCATTAAAAAATAATTTACACTTATTTTATTGAAAGTAAAATAAAAAATATTAGATTTTATTTCATATTATTTTTTTATTGTATTTGTTATTGTTTTCTTGTTTTCTTGTTTGTGTCACGTCTCATTTAATTTCTTTCATAAGTGACGTCCGCGTGTCACTCTTGCAGCGTCCGGTGAGCTGTAATGGCAGACAATCTCTGATCTGCATTAAATTCCCCAACCTCGGGAAGCGTCCGGCGGCAAAAAGAAGAAAGAAGATTTTCGGTTAGTGGAATCCAGGTGGCGCGCTAGGAGTAGACGGACGTTTTAGTGGAAAACATGTGGCAGTCAGAGAATGGCCGACCGTCCGGTTTTGGAAGCCATATTTAAGGTAGGAATTCCAAATCCCTAACACTTTCTGCATGAAATCTTCTTCTTCTTCCTCAAACCTAAATTTCTGAAAAACCTAGTTTCTCCTCCTTCTCTCTAAATTTCCAATCTTCTCTCTAGAATTCCGATCAACCTTCATCTCCGATCATCAACTTCTTTTCAGAGTTAATACTCCTGGTGTCAAGATCTTCCATCTTCACCGATCAATTTCGTAATCGGAGCACTTCGGACGTTCGGTCAAGCTTAAAGTAGAACCTTAGAAGTCTAGCTGGAATATAGAGGTAAGGGAAGCTTATAAAGTTTAATTTTTATTTTTCTGTATGATAAATGTATGTTTGATTTATTGCATGTTTGATATGTAAAGTATGTTGGTTGAATTTCATGCATGTAATATGATATGTTGAGTATGAGCTATATGATGTTTATAAACTTAGAGAAAATGTAAATCTGAGACCGAAGGTCATTAGGACCGTTCGGTTTTCCCCTAACGATCGTTTTTGGTATTGTTGTAGCGAAACTTTAATGACTTGCTTATTTAGTCGTAACATTTTATCTATTACAGAACGCTCGGTCTTATACTGAGGGTTCGCCTTTAAACGTATTCGGTCATAGATCGATTACTTATCTTCATATTGAATATGTTTATGATAGTAGCGTTCGTTCCCTTTGAACGTTCGTTTTTATACTGATAATGTTTCTTTGAAAGTACTTAGTCATAAACTGAGGACTTGGTTTCATATTAATAACCTTTATTGTTCATAACGTCCGGTCTTATACTGAACGTTCGATTTGGAGTTGCTTAGTCATTCACTAAGTATTTAGTCTCATATAAATTTTATAGAACGATCAGTCGTACACTGAGCGTTCGGTTTATATCAATAAAGTTTATTCAAAGTGCTAAGTACTATATCAGTACGCAAATGTTAAGAACATTCGGTCATAAACTGTACGTTCGGTCATTCAAGTGTTCAGTATTAGACTGACACTCGGCTTATGAAGTGTTCGGTTTCACTGTTAACATTATTCTTCCTGAGGACGTCCGGTCATGTAAAGTACTTGGTCATAGATCTAGTGCTCGGTTTTATGAGACGTTTAATCAGCAACTAGTCGGTATTGAGTATCGGTATTCTTCTTAAAACCTTAACAAATTGGAAGTAATAACGAATGACGAATATGATGAAGTAAGAGAATTCCACGGGCGGAATGTCTCATGAACTCAGAATTGATTGGTAAAGTATGAATGTGGGAATGACTCAGGCGTTGTCCTTGATCCTGATATTCCGTGAGGACGCTTTCTCAAGTAGAGAGAGGTCGCTCATGCGTGGGAATGGTAGGAGGTCCGCGGTTATAAGAGTAAATAACCGTTTGAGGGCTAACCTCGGGTGGCAGCTGGGGAAACAGTTACTACACCGCCCGGGTGCTAGGGACGACCGAGCTACATGTTCATACAGTCCGGACGGTGTCTTATGGTCGGTTTTGAGTTTATGAATGATTTGTCTGTTTGTATTGTATGTTTACTTGTATGATGATTTGATAAATTAAATTTACATAAGCTTACCCTTATCTGTTTTGCCTTGTATATGTTGTCGTTCGGTATCCGACCGTTCGGCTTTTCTCTTCATGGCTGTGATCATCCTTTTGGATGTGAGCAGAGTATACTTTGGAAGCGGCGTTGGAAGAAACTCTGGAGGACGTTATGCCTGTCGGGGAACCTGTGGAAGCCGTGCCAGAGAATTATGCAGGACCGTCCGGTCCTTAGTTTTAGGCGTTTCCTTTATCTTTGTAATTTCGTAAATATCTTGTACTCGAACCTCTTTAATGTTGGCCTTCCGGCCGTTGCTTTGTATTCAGGACCGTTCGGTCTATTTTTGTAACGTTGTATATATTTAATCGTTCGTCTTTAATTTTCAGTATTATCGTTCGGTTTGCTTCATTCATTACTGTTCTCAATTATTATTTTTGTTAACTCCTAAAATAAATTATGGCTTTGGTTATAATTATTGGGATGTTACAGTTTGTGTATGAAAAATAAAAATCCAAAAATCTATGTATATAACAAATAGAGAGATGACATCCCTTATATTAGTCAATTCACTATAATAGTCTAAGTCACCATTTTAGAAATACAGAAATACATTGGACCGTAGATAGATACAAGAATAATATGATGACTTTTACGCTATGTTCGCATGAGCGGAAAATACTGTTCAAAAGGATTTGCGAGGGAGGATTTGTGAGATATTCATGTTCGTTTGCAGCGATTAGTGAGGAAGAATTTGAGATGATTTGCGGGATTGATACCTTTTTGATATCTTGTTGAAATGCGATGATTTAAGCTGATTTGTTGATAAATGTCATTGTTGCCCCTGCTTTTTCGTCAAATGCCATCACTGCTTTAGCACCTCGTATTCGGTTACGAGACTGGGTGTAACCGAATACACTGCTTCATACTTGATTCCAGTGCAAGAGATCTTCGTTTTGATGGCTATCTCACTTGTTTCTTTGGTTTTGCAGGTGAAAGAAGGACCAATGGGCGTTGTGGAGGGGGCTGGAGTTTTTGAAGAAGAAGAGGTGGAGATAGAGTTGCAGGCAAGGTTAAGAGGAATTTGAGTTTCGGAGGAGGATGAGATTAGAGGAGGTGAGGTGGAGGCAAGCTTTGATATCCATTCAGAACCTTCTCGATCTCCGGCTGATCCAAGGCAATTAATTACGCCTGTGGACAAAGAACAAAACCTACCTTCTTATTCCATGGTTGATGAAGAAGAAGGGTCTCTGAACAGAACCCTACCTTCGTAAATACGGGAAAAAGTTGCTTAATAAGTGGCAGAGGTAACAAACAAATCTCAGCGTGTCCAAGAGGAGTGGTGTTAGGTTTGGAGGGTTTGGGAATGTAAAGGTAAACAGTGAAGAATTCCAGAAAAATCTAGACCTGACTCCATAAATACTACTCCCTCCGTTCACTCCATAAAAACATTATTTAAATAGTTTAATATCATTTTGTTCATATTATGAAATTATTTATTGTAATCTTCTAACTTTTTTTTATGATTTTTTTAATTAAATCGGTAGTAACTTGTTTAGGATATAAATAAATTTATTTTATTAAAATAAATCTTTTGTATAATATTAAAATTAATTTTAATAATTAATGTTAATTTTTTATTTTTTATAAACTTTTTACAATTAAATATAACATTAATAAATAACACTTTATATCACTTTAATAATTAGGGGCATTTTGGTAATCTTTAATTTCTACCAATTAAACTAATTTTTTAAATTTGTCACATCAATCAAATTCTACACTAATTTTTACTTAATTTACTTCCAAATTCACTCTCAATTACCCACAAATCCACTCAAAAAAACAACTAAAAAATTATCCTCAAATCCACTCAAATCATCTCCCCCAAATCATCTCTCCCAAATTACTACAAAGGAACAAAGCATTAAGGATCAGGAATCAACAATTTTATTCCTTCTAGATGATTTTCCTTTCACCAATTTAACAAGATTCATCATAGTCACATTTATTATTATTGACACGATTGTTTATGTCAATTCTTTTTATACAATGTCAATAGACTAGTTGACACTAAGATAAATAAGAATAAAGTTGTAAAATTATTAGTAATAAATCTGACAAATACAATATGAGTCTTTTATATATAATTATGTGTGCACCTATGTAAAATATTAACTTTATGAATAACAAAAATCTTGTGAAATATTTTGATATATAGTGAATGTGTTGTAATAAAGAAAAAAAATTAATTAGTATGTCACATTAGATTGTATCATATCAAAATTCTTGCAAGACTTGTGAAATGAGTTCATCATGGATTTATTTATTTATTTACAAGCACTAACTTATTCAATTTCAAATGACAAACAATAATTAATTGAAGCAGTACAAGTTATCAAAGGTATAACTAGTGCTCTACTAAGAACCAAAGGCTTAAAAAACCCTAAATCGCAATGTTTAGTTAAATTTAGAAGAAACAAGACCTTACAATTTTTTGAACGATATGATCGAGAAAATGTCTAATTATGGATTAAAGAAATTGAAAAAATATTTTAAGTTATGAATTATGTTGACAATCAAAAGGTGAATTATGTTGAGGTTATGTTTATTGAAGTAGTTGAATATTGGTGGGATAGTACTACGTGATTACTTGAAGGAGAGAGAGAATAATTATACATTGGAAGTATTTAGAGCAAAGTTTTTTTTTAAAAAAAATATTTTTCCATTGATGTTAGAAGAGCAAAGGAAATGGAATTTATGAAATTGAAATAGGGAAATACGATAGTAGGAGAATATGTTTCCAAATTTGAAGAGTTAAGAAAATAGTGTACTCTCTTTTATCACCTTAAGGAGAGTATGAAGTGTATAAAGTTTGAAAATGAACTTAAGTCATATTAAGTTTGAAAAGGCAAGACCACTATAGACTGTCACATATTCTCTGAATCTAAACAACAAAAGTCATATTTCAATCCTGTTGCTACCAAGACAAGACCTATCACAATAGGTAAAGTCTACATTATGAGCGAAGCTGAAGTTGTTGAAAACCATGATCTAATTCAAGGTATGTGTTTTATAAAAGGTAAAACATTAAATGTATTGTATCACTTTAGTGAAACTCACTCTTTCATTTCCAATTATTGCGTTCAACATCTTGACTTATTGACCTCTTTTCTATACACTAGTCGGATTATTTTAACTCCAACAAGTAAGTTTGTAATTATTAGTAAATTTTGTTTAAATTGTTCTCTATTCATTGAAAATATAAAATTCCTTGTAAATTTAGTTTGTCAACCTTTGTCTCAATTGGATGTAATCTTAGGTGCAGACAAGTTATCTTCCAATCAAGTCCTTCTAAATTGTATGAAAAATTCCAATAATATTTTCAACTTCTGAGAATATTTTGAAATCACCTACCAGTAAGTGAGCCTTTAGATAATGAAATTCAAGGATATTTACTATTATCTGCTATGTAAATAAAAAGGGAAGTTAATTTGAAAAAATATAGCAGTTATTCAAAATTTTCTTGAAGTTTTTCCCAATAACATTCCTGATTTGCTACCCAATAGAGAAATTGAATTTTCCACAAATTTGATGTTGGAATTGGACCAATCTCTATAGCACTAATAAGATTTCACCCCATGAATTAGCTTAATTGAAGAAAATATTGAAATAGTTACTTTAAAAAAAGTTCATTTGTCCTAGTGTGTCACCTTAGGGAGCCCCGATTTTGTTCATTAAGAAGAAAGAGGGAAGTTTTAGGTTATGTGTAGATTACCGTTAGTTAAATAAATTTAACATGAAGAATAAATACCCTCTTCCAAGAATAAATGATTTGATGGACCAATTGAAAGAAGTCTCTATATTTTCGAAACTATATTTGAGGTTAGGATGTCATCACATTAGAGTAAAAGTAGAAGAAATATAACATTCAAAATTAGGTATGATCATTATGAGTATCAAGTGATTCCTTTTGGTGTGACTAATGGTCCTACAATATTTGTGGATTATATGAATAAAATTTTTCTTCCATTTTTAGATTATTTTGTAGTTTTTTTATAGATGACATTCTTATTTATTTTAAGACTCTAGAAGAGCATGGGGAACACCTTCAAACTGTCTTACAAATCTTGAAAGACAAGCAATTGTATACTAAATTGTCTAAGTGCGGATTTTGGTTAAAGTAAGTGAAATACTTAGGACATGTGATTTCCAAACCAAAGTAATGGTTTTACAATGGGAACCACAAAAAATAATGACTGAAATTCATAGTTTTCTTGGTTTGGTAGGATATTATAGAATATTCATTAAAGGGTTTTCTAAAACAGTTATGCCTTTAACTTAATACACAAAAAAGGTTAAGCTTTTGTGTGAATGAAAAAAATATGAGGATAATTTTCAAGAACTCAAGAAAAGATTAATCATTTCTCATGTTTTAGCATTACCTAATCCTACTAGACATTTTGTGATGCTTCCAAAATGGGATTAGTATGTGTTCTTATGTAATATAAAAGATAGTGGCATATGTTTATAGGTAACTAAGAGCACATGTGGAAAATTACCCAAACCATGATCTAGAACTAGTTGCTATTGTTTTTGTACTTAAGATATGGAGACATTATGTCTATGGTGGTAAGTTTGAAGTTTTTAATGATGGCAAGAGTCTCTAATACTTGTTTGATCAAAAGGAGTTAAATATGATACAAAGAGATGAATGGAACTTTTGAAAGATTATGATTTTGAATTACATTACCATCTAGGAAAGGCAAATGTAGTGGCAAACGCTTTAAGTAAAACATCTTTACATATCACCTTACTAATGATTCAGGAAATGAGTTAGAAAAATTTAGAGACATGAGTTTTTCAGTCACACCAAGCCATGATAAAATGCAATTAAACTCCATTTAAATCACTAGAAACTTACAAAATCAAATCCATGATACATAAATAAGTGATGAATGCATTCAAAAGAAGAAGTTGATAAGATAAAAGAACGGAAAAAACTTTGGAATAGATAATGGAGGAATTTTGAGATTTAATTAAAGAATCTGTGTGCCTAATAATGGGGAGATTAAAAGGACGATTTTAGAATAAGCACATAAGAGAAAATTAAGCATACATTCGGGCACAACATAAATATTTTAGTGGCCTAAGATGAAGAAAGTGGCACAATATATATCAGGATGTCTAATTTGTCAAGAAGCTAAGATAGAACACCAAAAGCCAGTAGGAATGCTACAATCCTTATGAGTGGAAATGGTATAGTATAATAATGAAATCTAATAAGGATCCTAGACTTACTTCTAAGTTTGGGGAAGTTTACACCAAGTCTTAGGGACTAAACTTCATCTTAACTCAGCTTATCATCCACAAACTGATGAACAATCAGAAAGAACCACCCAATCTTTGAAAAAATTGTTGAGAGCCTACATGCTAGAAGATTCTAATAGTTGCGATTGAATTCTACCTTTGATTGACACTTATAACAATTATTTCCATTTTAGCATAGGTATGACACCTTATGAGGCATTATACGAGAGAAAATGTAGGATACCTTTGTGTTGGTTTGAGATTGGAGAAAATTTAGTCCTAGGTCTTGACATGATTCAACAAACAATAGAGAAAATCAAAATGATTAAGGAAAAATTGAGAACAACTCAAAATAGACAGAAAAGTTATGCTGACAAAAAAAGACAACCTCTTGAATTTTGAGAAGGTAATCATGTATTCTTGAAAGTCACACCAACAACTGGAATTGGTAGAATGATATCAAATAAACTCACTCCCCGGTACATTGGTCAATACTACATTCTTAGAAAAATAGGTCATGTTGCTTATCAATTTTCTTTACCTTTTTCTTTCCAACCTTCATAATGTTTTTCATATGTCTCAATTAAGAAAATATATTTCTAATCCATCTCATATAATAAGACTTGATATAGTACAATTAAAGGACAATCTTACATTTTGACGCAATGTTAGTACAAATTATGGACATAAAGGTCAAGAAATTGAAAGACAAACCAACTCTGCTAGGAAAAGTCATTTAGAATGAAGTTATTTATGTGAGAATTAGAAGAAAAAAAAAGAGAAATTTATCCTCATTTATTTTAATCAATAAAATCAAAATTTTGAGTGGATAAAATTTATTAGTAGGAAAGAGTTGTAACATCTAAATATTATGATTATTGTAAGACCTTACAAATCTATAATATCATAATTTTCATTTATTAAAATTATAATATTTATTGTTTGGGTTTGTGGAGTCGAGATCAATAGTCTTCTAAGCTCCATTCATCTAATTGTTTGCACTGGTCATTGTTCCTCCTTCACTCTATTCTATAGAAGATGATGTCAAAGTTAATAAAGATTCAACCGTTTTATCAATAAATGTATATTAAATATAATCAATTTACTGTACTACCTCAAACCTTAATTTATAGATTTTGGAATAAACTTCAAATTAACGTGGATCTAATTACAGTCCAACCGATAATGATCATACTTTAGTCTAAGTTAATTATCATCAATCTTAATTCTTGTTTAAAATGGATCTCTCGATTCATTTTATCCGAATGGATTCATCATATATTTCTGATTGTTGGAACCATCCAATTACAATATATTTATAATTTCATTATTTTATAAAAGAAATATATATAAATTATTCAATCAATTAATTAAAGATAATGATTTCTTTTAAAAAGATAATAACAATAATAAAATAGTGAAATAGTATAAAAAGAATATACAAAATGAGTAAATGTCTCTTCCTTGCCATAAAATAATCAATTTCTAATTTGCTGTCTCTCTCTTTTGGTTTCTTTTTACTGCGTAACTTTCACCTAACCCTTCACACCTATTTATATCAACTTCTGTTCTTATTCATATTTTTCTTTATTTTTATGTTTTTACTGTCCCTGCATTTAATACATATACTTCTTATCTCTTTGTATAGATAATAGAATACCTTAATAGATATTCTCATGTTATAAGAAAATTCATCCAGCTTTCTTTATACAGCTACAAGATAAGTCTTTACTTTTTCTTCTAGATGATTATACATATTATAATATTATTATTTTATTTAACATATTTGTATCATTTCATTATATTATCACTATTATTAAAAATTTAAATCTATAATATTTCTAATATTATCATTTGATACCAAATTTTTGAGGATTAAGATTAACAATTTTTTCTTTTTTAGATAATTTACTTTTATTAAATTGACAAAATTTATCACCATCACATTTATTGTTCCTGTCCTACAGTTATGTGAATCCTTTTTATACAAATTTCAATAAGCTAGTTTACATCGAAAATAAAAATAAAAATAAAGTTATAAATTATTAAGAAAGAAATAAATTTATCGAATGTAATATAACTCTACCATGTATAATTATGGTGTGCATTTATGTAAAATATCAACTTTATAAATAAAAAAAAACTTATAAAATATTTTGATAAATAATAAATGCGTTGTAATATTTTCTAATAAAGAAAAAAATTAATTAGAACGCCAGATATAGATTATTGATTATTAGTTAAGATTTATCATTAATATGTATTTAACTATTATAATTGTAAGATTAATAACTTCCTCAAAAAAAATTAAAAGATTAATAAATTTATTATACTGATGGTATAATTTAATAATGACATTAATAAATTTTAAACAGCCAATCATGGATAGATAACTGAACCATTATTTTAAAAGCTTACAAGTAAATTTCTTTAAGTTTTGTATCCATTCGAAAAATTAACTTATAAAATCTATCCAGTCAATAGAAATTTATTTATATTTACCTGTTAAAGATAATGTTGAATTAAAATCTATAAAATTCAATTAATTTTCTTTTTCAGTTTATTATTTATTTATGTAAATTTTAATGTCTAAGACTTTGTTCACTTGAGAGAGGTTGGAAAAGATGATTTGGGAGAGAGTAATTAAATGAATTTGAGAGGATTTGATAGTAAATTTTTTGTTGTTTATTTGAGTGGATTTGGAAGTAAGTGAGAATGAATTTAATGGATTTAAAAATAAAGTTTGTGAGAATTAGTGTAGTATTTAATTGATGTGACATATGAATAAAATTTATTTAATTGATAGAAATTAAAATTTACTAAAATAACTCTAATTATAAAAGTAATATAAAATGATAATTTGTAATCACTTGGCCTTCACCAATATATTACATTAGTTTAAATATAGTAAATTTCAAATCTTGATATTATTATTTCAATTTCTATCAGAATGACGAAAATTGTTAATAATAAATCGGTATGTACAGATCTAAAAAATAACATATTTTTTTTCTTAAATTAGTATAATTGTATTTAATTTACGTGATTGATTTAATAAATCTATAAACATCACAACTTCAATTTACGAATTTACGAACTGGATACTTCAACTTTTAGACTATGATTTATTTATATCTTCCTTTTTTCAAGCTATGAGAGAACTGTGGGTGTTTTAAGGAAAGAGAATTTCAAGTTGGTGTTCATGGTTGCATTGTTGCGCTTTTTAGGTAAGTAACACGTGATATGAGTTTAAGTGGTTTATAGGAGGGAAAATTGATTATAGAATCATTATTTTGAGGTTGGAATGAATTCTTCACAAATCGAAATCGATTCTATAAAGTTGGAATCAATTTTTGTACACCTCAAAACCAATTTTATCGAGTTAAAATTGATTTTACATACTTCAAACTGATTCAATGCAAGTGGAAATCGATTCACACTCTCCATAACCAATTTTAGACTATGGAAACCCATCCTAGAATCGATTTTATGATATTTTTTTTATGATTACATCACAATCTATGATTAATATATTGTGTCGCCATCTAAAAAATTCATTATGAATTAATAATTATAATACTTAATAATAAGAATAATACAGTAGTCAAATATAAAAATATAAAGCATTTCAACATAACTATTAAAAAGTAATACAATATCTATATAAAATACTAATAAAAATAATAATCATAATAATATTTATTTTATTATAATATAATATTTAATAAAAATTGTTTTCAACCATTGACATTATAATTTAAATTAACTATTCCTATTACTTTTATTAGAAAACTAATAATCCAAATTCTATTTTAAATTAAATTCTACTAATAAAATTTTATTTTATAATAATTTAAATTATAGGGACAAAATTGTAATATTATATATTAATCTTTTAAAATATTTTTTTTATATCTATCACATTCATCAATTCATTCAAAAACTCTAATAAACTTTACTTTACCTTTAAATCTCTTTATCTATCCCTTAAAACAAACAACACAACAATCTCTTCTCTATCAGATTTTTGTAACCTTTTCAATCACATTTTTATAAGCAAAAGTTTATTAAAAAATAATTGTATTTCAAACAATACTCACTTTTAGTCAAGAGTGAGAAACTTTCTATCAATACTTAATTTTAATCACGAGTAGTCATGTTCTATAGATTATTTAGATCAAAACAATAATCGATTTTAACTAGGAGTGACTATCCTACAAACACTAGTCAATCTTAACTAAAAATAATTAAGTTCCAAACAATACACTATAGCTATATAAATTGTTGTATTTAAAACAATACTCAATTTTATCCCAAAGAAATTATAGTTTAAAGAATACCAATTTTTTAGTTACAAGTAATTGACACTTTTTATTTGTAATAATAATCTGCCAAATGAAATCTAATCAAATTGATTAAGAATTATATAACTAACTAACTAATGTAAAAATATCAGTAAATCTTTTTTACTCTTAACATTTTAAAATTGTATATTATAGAATTGCCATCTAATTTTGAAAATAAAATACTTAACAATGAGTTTTTGTCCTTAAAATTGAGTCAAACTATCTTTCTCAAATATTGATTTTTATAAAAATATTTTGACAACGAATTTGGTAATTTAAAAAATTGTCTTCTTAAAAAGTAAAAAAATAATTAATTTAAATACTTTTTAAATAAATATGTATTTTCAATATTTAGTCATATCAATAATATTATTTTTAATTTTATATTTAACAATTATATATATATATATATATATATATATATATATATATATTAATAAAATCTTTAACTTTTTTATTATAATAAACTTTTTGGATATAATTATTATTTAATAAAGTATATTGATCTATGATCCTATATATTCGTCTTATCCAAACTCATTTAACCAAAGAATCGAGGATAAAACTAACTAGGATAATTTTATATCACAACTTTCGTTAACTAATCTTAATTAATTTTTGAGAATTATTAATCTATATCAGCTTAGGTGTACTTTAATAGGTCTATATTTAAGGTTGAAATCATGATAGATGAGGGACAGAAAAAGAGAATAAGAAGGAAAAATATTTGCATGTGTATGTAGAGTGCACCATATTTGATACTTTTCATTAGCAGAAAACTTGAAGGCTAAGAAAAAACACCAATTTCTTTATTTCCATCAAACTCGATTGAGCCATATGAATAGCACAAGTTGACCAAACGCGATTTTGAAATTATGGCTAACTTTTTGGTCAAGAATTTCAGGTAGAACTAAGTTGAATGCATGTGAGGAAAAAAAAATTAGAGTTATTAATTGATCCTCGTGGAACTTTCTCGCATGTGAACGTCGTCAACAAGTTTTGTTTTGTTTTTTTTTTTTCTTTTTTTAAAGGGTTTTTGTTTTTTCTTTTATTTTAAGGCTCGAAGTGTCTGAGGTCAATTGTCTCATATGTGACAACTTAGAAAATAGAATATTAAAATAGATTGGTGTATTAAAATAATGAGACAGAGTATTTTATTTTAAAATAATCTTATAATATAAATAAAGTTTATAAAGTTCGTCTCATTATCTAAAACATTGTTTATCTCTCTTAACTTTTACCTCTTCATTCTCTCTCACTTCTCTCTATTCTTTCTCACTCTTGGACTATCTGTTCGACGATTAGGAAGTGTTTAGGCGATCCCGGTATCGAGGGCTACAATTCCTACCGATCAATTTCTTGATTCGAGCCGGTAAGTTTGTTTCCCTCTTTCTTCGCGAGTTCTTGAACCTTGATCATGCAATGGATTCTGTTTGCATGTATCAAGTAGCCCTTCCCTTCAATTCTTGACTATCACCAATCGGTGAGTTGTAGGTTTTTGTAGAGTTTTCTTGCGGTGCAAGCATCGATCGGGATTTGTAGACCTGTCCAGATTTCTCTGAGGTAAGGGAAGCTGAATTTTCTCTTTATTCATTAAATAATTACGTGCATGTGTGAAGAGTATGCTAGTATTAGATGTATTGAGCTAAAACTTTGGTTTTTAATGTTAGAATTATGGTATGTAATGTGGCTGTTTTAAGTGTGCATGGATGAACTTTGAATATGAACTGAAATGGATGATGTTATGGACTCTATGGAATGTCAGAAATTGTGATAGGGTTGGTTAGTTGGGAAGAGAGTCATATTGCCAAGGTTTAAGGTTAGTTTTGGGGAAGTGGAGTAGTGAAAATGTGAAATAGGGGTTAGATGACCAATTGGTCTGTTAGGATAGCTTAGGCAAGTCATTTGGGACTTATTAGTGTGTTTTAAAGTGGGAAATTGTTAGTAATCACTTTAGAATTATGGTAGTAAGGTTTAGAAACATTTGTTCAAGTATAATTAGGTATATAACACAATCTAGGAGGGTTAGAAGTTGGGAAAAATAGTTGGAATTGGTAAACTTGGAGTAGGTTGCATAATTATGCAAATTTGGTGTTGCAGATTATGCAGACTCGCTGAGCGACTCTACTCGCTCAGCGAGTGGTCATGGGCGCTGACCTTCTGTTTGTTGGTTTGTACAACGAGAAATGGCACTGAGCGATAGGTCTGGGTATAGGAGCACTGTGTTTATATTCGACCAGCACATTGGGGTGGTTGAGCGAGTGAGTTGAGGGACTGGTCCACTGTCTGGTGAGTTTCGCTTAGCTAGTGATGTCGTTGAGCATGAGTTCAGGGTCTGGTACCACTGGTATTTTAATTCACTCAACGACCTAACTCGCTGAGCGAGTGACTTGGAAGTTGAGAGCACTGTTAGTGGATTCACATAGCGAGCTATGTCACTATGCAAAAATAGTCTGTGGTCGCTCAGCGAAGGGGTGCGCTGAGCGACTGGTTCAGGTTTTATTTACTCTTTACTTCTTTGCCTTAGTTTGATCTAAATGAAGTTCTGGATACATTGTGAATTATGTTTGATTGCGTATTAAGGTATTTAATTGATCATTATCATGAGTTATGCTTTCAAGTAAAGGTATATGATTTCAAAGTGGTGAAAGTAAGTTTCAATGTGGAATCTCTTAGTGAGATTCAGGTTTATTTAGAGAGGATTGAACCATGTTGTGAAGAGTAGCAGGAGGTCTTAGTCTTGGGGGCTTCCAGTATGCCTCAAGGTCCGGAACAGACTAATCTTGTGAGTGCGGTAGGGTGAAACTCGTTGGTAATGGCTTTGCAAAGCAGTAGAGGCCACCACAAGTACACAACCCGCCATAGCTCGATAATCATTCTAAGTCCGGACGGTCAAGTCTAGGTCATAACGTGTTAGGATGTCTGAGCTAGTTTATCTTGCATGAATACTTATGTATATGTTGTAGGTTATATTAATGTATGAATTCTTTTATATCTAGCTTATCCTTCTATTTGTGATTGTGTTTTGTATGTGTGGTGTTTTTCCTTTGCAATGATCATCATGTGGGTAGCAGAGAGAGAGAAGGTTTCTCTAGAACAGGCTCTGGACAAAAGTGATGCAACAACTTAGATTAGTTAGATCTGTATTGTATATAGTTTTGATAATAGACTAATTGTATATATATAAAATTTAAATTATATGGTTATTTTGGATGACTATAAGTTTATACTTTATATTTTAAATCTTTAATTGTTCTATCTTATCATATTTGTGATAATCCTTTTATATAATTTTATACTATATTTTTAGGATGTTATACCATATTGCAAACTTTTCACAAAGAAACAATAAAGTAAACATGAAGAAACTAAATTACAATGGAATAAAAGTAAAATAAAAATGAAAAAAGAAAAATAATTATAGATCCTTTACCTCGGATTAAGTGTGCAAACCAGCCCATACCAGAGAATTTCGATTGTTTTTCATAATTGTTGTTTTTTTTTCACTTTCATAACTTTTTCCAGGCATCTTCGTGTTATAATAGAATAGCGAAAATGATTATTTCCTTTTTTAACCATTCTTGCATTTTTACGAATAAATATTAAAAATATGTTAAAGAAACTTATGAATTATGTGTAATGATCCTATAAATAGTTACTATTGTCATACATAATATATAATAATAGTTTATATTGTGTGATAAAAATGTTGTATTAAGTATAAAATATATCTCTACTAGTATATGACTTACAAAATTATATATGTAATGTATTACAAAATTATTTTCTTTTTTATTATATTTTTGGGATTTTAAATATCTGTCAAAACATTTGTTCCCTTCTAACCTAACATAACGATAGTAAACTAAACAATCGACAAACGTATAATAAACTAATAATTTAAAAATAAAAATAATAATTTATAAATAATATTATTATGTAAACTAATGAAAATACTTTATAATAATAAGAAATATTTTTTTATAATTTATGGCCTTAAATGTCTGGCTTGCGGTGAGTAGTGTTAGGGCTACCTTCTCCACTTGTTGATATCTGTTCTTCAAAACCTTAAGGACCCTACATTAAGTAGATGAGTTTAGGGTCTGAGTTTTCTTATACTAAAGTTTTGTTGACCGTTTTTTCGGCTACAACTAGGTAGAGTTGTAACTCTAGGTTCTTGACTGGGCGGGCCATGAATGTGGGTTAGCTAGGATGGCTTTGACTTCTACGAATACGGTCTCACATTGATCATCCCACTTCTTGGTAGAATCCTTCTTCATCTTCTTCAATACTGGTCGGATTCATTTAGCTAACTTAGGTATGAAGTGGGAGAGTGAAGTCACTCGTCCAACCAGACGTTGGACTTCCTTCAGGGTTTGCGAGTTTCGCATCTCCTGGATGGCCACGTACTTCTTCGGATTGGCCTCGATTCCCCGGGAGGTTAGCATGAATCCTAAAAACTTTCCTACTCCAACAATGAACGTGCACTTGGCCGAGTTGAGCCTCATGCTATACCACATGACCTGGCCGAACACCTCTTACAGGTCCTTAACGTGGTCCTTGGCGGAGTTGGAGCATACTACCATATCGTCCACATACAACTCCATGCACCGTCTGATCTGCTCGCGAAAGATCTTGTCCATAAGTCCCTGATATGTGGCTCTGACATGTTTTAAGCCAAACGACATAACTTCATAGTAAATATTAGACCATTTGGTTATAAAGGTAGTCTTGGCCTGGTCCGGCGGGAACATGGGGATTTGATTGTACCCCGAGTAAGCATTCAAGAAGCTCAGGATTTTGTGTCTTGAGGCCCTGTTGACTAGACCATCCATGCTAGGTAACAGGTATGCGTCTTTGGGACAAACTTTATTAAGATTTGTGTAATTAGTGCACATTTGTCATTGCCCGTTCGATTTCTTTACCATAACCACATTAACTAGCCATGTAGTATACTTCATCTCCCGTACGAACCCCACCTCCTGCAGAACATAGAATTGTGATCAAAGAGAGTCCTTAGAACCTTTGATCAACAAGAAACTAAGAAAGAGAGGTAGATAAAACATGCAAGAGAGGATTGTTTCCAACTAAGAGTAAAGGAAAAAGGAGTCAAAACTTACTTGTTATACATTAAAAACTCATTGGTAGAGAATAGAGATTACACTATTGTGATCTCTTAGACACTTCCTAATCGTCAAATAGATGATCGAGAAGTAAAAATCTTAGAAAAAAGGAAAAGGGAACTCAGAGGAAGAGTTCTAGAAAAAAGATTAGTGTTTTAGATAATGAAACGAGTTTAATAAATTTTGTTTATATTATTGAATTATTTTAAAATTAAAATACTTGATCTTATTATTTTAAAATACATATCAACTTTAATAGTGTATTTTTTATTTTTAGGTTATCAAAGTAAAGTCACTCTTAAATTTACAAAATGATTAACTTCTCTTTTTATTAATAAGGTTTTAAAGAGAAATACAAAATGGTAACTTGTGTTTAATCAAGTTATATTTAAATAATTGTTTAATGAAAGATTGAATTTTAAATTAAATATAGTTAACTAATTTGAATGTAAATCTAAGTTTCATAGATACAAATGAGGGAGTTGAATACTAAAGAGAAAACCTATAAATTTATTATGATAAAGTTATATTTTTTATTGATGTTATTTGTTCCGGTTTAGGGTTTATGAGTCTCCGTTCAATTGTTTCTGAAAATATCATAATATATAAATCAATTGTATTCTCACAAGGCTGCTATAGCGAGCGTGTGTGGTCACAAATGAGCGTATACATTGTGTCAGACATGTCTTGTTCAATTATGAAGTTTTGACTTATGTATAAATCACCCCTTTTAATAAAAAAAAAAACATGTTCCTGGACAAGACGAGGCTCCCTTTTTATGCATATTCTAATGATTTATTTTTCATATTGAAACCATGTTTCACCATATACGGTTAAAACGTTTACTCTATCTTATTATTTATCATGACTAAACCAAGACATTGTATAAAAATAAAATCATCAAATGAAGCATTTATTGTATTAGATGAACCTCTTCGTTTGTATTTTAAACCTGCCTTTTTGTTTGTTAAGCATACAAATTTGGATTTAAATTATATATATATATATATATATATATATATATATATATATATATATATATATATATATATATATATATATGTTTCGGTTGAATTGGTCCGAGAGTCGTCGTCCTTCCTTGTTCTGTTCTTTTTTGATCTTCAATCCTTTCTGAGAATGCAATCCTCTTTGATGGGTTGTTGACATGTAGAAGACACTCCGATGCTCAAGTCAGATATGTTTCATAAGGAAGTCTATATTTTATTAGGATATAAGAGGATCATTTTACGTGAACATCAATTGTATATTTGTAAGACTTAGACAGGCAAACCCATTGATTAACCATCAATGTAATGTATTTTTAGGCAATCAAACCCAATAATCAATTATTAATACCGTATATTTGTAAAGTGTAAGGCAATCTGACCTATTAATACATGATAATTGCCCATGAATGACCATTAACTCTGATCGGTATATTTCATATAGTACATAAGTCTCCCAAGCTCAAGCAAGCTCTTTTATTTGAAAGAGGTGCGCAGGGATTATTATGAGCTTTAAAAGAAGTCGCTCATGTTGTATTTAAGGAGTCTATATTCGATACGCTTTAAGTCTTCATTGCTCCCTATACCGAGCGACGAACTCTAGGAGTTCTCTTTGGAACTGTTCCCTAGACTGAACAGAAAATGTTGAGAGTTCTCTTTGAAATTTTTTCCTGTGCAAGATATTTTCACTCCAAAAAATATGCGTTTAAATAAAATAAAGTAAACGCTTCAATATTTTATAATTTATTTTGATAATAAAAAGGCATTGGAACCTGACAAATCTGAACATAGGTGGTCCGAGCAAGAAGGGACTGAACCGGTTGAGTAGTCGCCTGATAGGAGTTCTTTTCTGAACTTCTTGCGTTGAGCGGAGATTTCTAAAATTCTTTTTCGAACTTCCCCCTAAGCAGCTTACGACATGAGTTCTTTTTTGCACTTCTTACGTTGAGCTGAGATTTCTGAAATTCTTTTTTGAACTTCCCCCGGAGCAGCTTACGGCAGGAGTTCTTTTTTGAACTTCCTAGTTATAGCAGGGATTTATGAAATTCTTTTTTGAACTCCCCCTGAGCAGCTTACGACAATAGTTCTTTTTTGAACTTTTTACGTTGAGCGGGGATTTCTGAAATTCTTTTTGGAACTTCCCCTCAAGTAACTTACGACATGAGTTTGAATTTCCTGCGTTGAGCGAAGATTTCTGAAATTCTTTTAAACAAATATATTATAATTTATAAATTATAATGAAAAGTGGAACTTGCCAAGGTTGAAAGTAGGACGGAACCTTCCATTGCAGGATATTTTTACTCACAAAAATATGAGTTAAACAAATATGTTATAATTTATAAATTATAATGAAAAGTGGAACCTGCCAAGGTTGAAAGTAGGACTGAACCTTCCTGTGCAGGATATTTTTACTCACAAAAATATGAGTTAAACAAATACATTATAATTTATAAATTATAATGAAAAGTGGAACCTACCAAGGTTGAACGTAGGACTGAATCTTCCAAGATGTTTTTACTCACAAAAATATGAGTTAAACAAATACATTATAATTTATAAATTATAATGAAAAGTGAAACTTGCCAAGGTTGAACGTAGGATTGAACCTTCCTGTGTAGGATATTTTTACTCACAAAAATACGAGTTAAACAAATATATTATAATTCATAAATTATAATGAAAAGTGGAACCTGCCAAGGTTGAACGTAGGACTGAACCTTCCTATGCAGGATATTTTTACTCACAAAAATATGAGTTAAACAGATATATTATAATTTATAAATTATAATGAGAAGTGGAACCTACCAATGTTGAACGTAGGATTGAACCTTCCTGTGCAGGATATTTTTAGTCACAAAAATATGAGTTAAACAGATATATTATAATTTATAAATTTTAATGAAAAGTGGAACCTGCGAAGGTTGAAAGTAGGACTGAACCTTCCTGTGCAGGATATTTTTACTCACAAAAATGAGTTAAACAAATATATTATAATATATAAATTATAATGAAAAGTAATTGGAATCTGAGGAGGTTTCTGGGCTTCGATTTGGCTTCGTGATGGTGGTTTGGGTTTGCATGTTTGCTTCGCCATGGCAGTGCGAAGGTCCTGCAGTGGCGAAGATGAAAACGATGATGGTGGAAGGTGGTGGCTTAAGTGTACAACACTAGTATCAAACGTGACACATAGTGGCAAGTAAGTTGGTATCATACGTAGCACACCATTAGCCACATCAGATTAAATTTAACGTCATTGCTTTTCGAGGACTAAAATTTAGTGTTTCTTAAGGTAAAGGATCAAAGTGAAGCAAAGTTTGAAAGAGGGAAAAAATCCAAAAACTCTTGATACTTGAGGGACTAAAAACATATTTAACCATACAATGAATGTAAACAAATACTCCTAATTTTCTCTATCAAACTGAGTTTCATCAAGTTTATCTTAAATCCCTTTAATTCGGTTATCCAAATGTTTAAACCATGTAGTACAAAACTAATGATGGTCACTTTGATTAATAGCCACGATATGCATGCAAGTTAGCAACTGCTTAAACTAAGAAAGAGGAGGACTACAATCCACTGGAGTAACGTATGCAATACCATTTGTAATCATAAAATTATATTTTGGTGTTTCTTGCACCAACTTCAATTGGAGTTGTGTCACTAGGAGCAACATCTTCATATCAACCTTTATAAAACCTACTTTATCAAAAGTAACATTGGTGATATCATCATAACCTTTGATCAACTTTAAAATTTTTCCATTTACACCTAATTCAAACTGATGCAAAATCTTGGATACAATGACATAATAAGGAAAGCGACAGTCAAACAAACACTTAGACGTCAACATGTGATCCATTTTCTCAAAGGTCTAGCTAACCTTGATTTTATTATGAATGCTATACAACAAAACAAGATCCCCTTCATTTAGTAAGGCATGATTACTCCCTTTAGGTGTTAGTTATAATGCTATAATGAAAGAAAGTAATCGTTCTTCAAGTTTGGGTCCACCTACATTGAATCCCTTTGATGTAATAGGTTTCTTTAAACAACTTTTTGAATATTATTGAAATTTTTAACAACACTTGTGTTGTCTTTGTTGACTTGAATGTCTTCATACTTTGGACCAGTCATTTCTTTTCAAACATTTGAAGAAATCTAAATATCTAATTTCGTAACAACACCTTCAATCATTAGATTGGTGTAGAATACCTTCACTAAGTATGTATAACATTACTAGTCATTTCAAGGAAGGTTTGATGACATTCATTGATGTTGTAACAACTTTCTTAACCCTCTAAGTTTCTCCTCTTTCAACCAAGGAAACTTGAGAACATTATGACAATTACTTGTTTCCTAATCTTTATCGTTTTTTATGATTAACACAAGGCTTGATCTCTCATCATACAAGTTCACAGACAAGCTAGATTTTGTTGATATTTATTCTACTATTGAAGCTTATCATGATCTTTTATCCAACTATATATTCTTTCTTAAGCTTACAAAAAAGAAAAGAAATATATTTTTTTCCAAAGTAAATTGAATATTTAAAATATGAGTTTTTCTATATTAGACAACTCTTATTATAAAAAATATTTGTGAGACATGAATGAAAATAATAGTGAGCATCTTACTTTATATTGGTTCACCCAATCTAGACTTTGCCTAGTTCTCCTTTTCCAACTACAAATGGTTCAACTAACAAATAAATATTACAAGTATTATCTGTCGGTATCAGGGGACAACCGGTATCGTCGAGTCACGCAACGGAATAAAGTAGCGAAAAGCGTGTTGTGGTCAATAAAATAAATCCTTTATCAGTTTTAAATTTCTTGTAAAACTTATATCAAACAGATGGTTTGCTAAAAATTTAAAGAGTGTAAGGAAGAGAAAATTCACAAGATGATTTTTATACTGGTTCGAATCAAAAGATTTTACGTCCACTTGTTAATCAGTATAAAAAGTGATTAACCTTTTTCACTAAAAATATTGTTGTACAGATTGCAAGATAATGAAATGAGCAAAGAATAGAAAACACCTTCCTTCGACAAACGAACCAGAAGAATGCAGCGGGTAACTTCCTTCGACAAACGAACCGGAAGAGCTTCCTTCGACGCACGAACCGGAAGCAAAAACTCTTCCAACTTGAAGAGAACCGCTCTAACCTTTGACACACAAAGCGCGAGCTTCTCCTATTCACAAGACTTGGCAAGAGCACTCTATCAATTTGAGAACTTCCTCATACAAACTGTACTCTCAAAATGGCATAGATCCTTTCACTCACAAAGAGCTGTGGAAAAATCTATTTATAAGCCCAGGGTCAGAAACTGAAAAGACATCTCCCAACTGTTAGAAATAATCAATTATCATAAGTGATAATCGATTATTTGTGTCCGTTATGGGGTTTTCAAAATGTGATAATCGATTATCCTAAGGAGTAATCAATTATTCCAGAGACTTGGGCATTTCTCATCAGGACCAGGATAATCGATTATTCTGTTTAATAATCGATTATTTGCGCGAGCTACTCTTTTCTAAACTGGCTCGTGATAATCGATTATCACCCGAGATACTCGATTATTTGTGCAATGACTCACTCAATACGAAAACATCTAAGAGTTTTTACATCATTACAATTTATACATTTGTTTTTAGAAAATGCATTTAACAAAGATGCATTTAGAGTCTTCAATTCTTCAGCTTTTATCATCATCAAAACTTCACAGTAGCTTCAAGATACCAATGCTCCTCATTGGTAACATTATTGACTCTTAACTAGTTTGTTATCTTTCCTAAGATAGAATAAAGTATACAAAGTGATTTATGTTGGTGCAGGATGGCCCTAGAAGGGGGAAAGGATATGGAAGGAGAGGGGGGATGAATAGAGCATGTATACATTTTGAAATTGTTTTGTACAATAATCGTATAAACAAATTAAAAATGTAAGGATTTATATTGGTTCACTTCAAACATTGAGGCTACATCCAGTCTCTTAAGTAACTTGCTTAAGAATTTTCACTAATTAAATCTCTTGACTATCAAAAGTATCAATATCTCCAGGTTATAATAAGTACAATCCTATCCAGACTACAACAAGTATAAACGTCTCTAGGTTACAACGAGTTTTTCCTTTTCAAGTTACAACTATAAATCTCCCCTGACATCTTTCTTAATCTCCCCTTAAGATTAAGAAGTCTCAATTTCAATAATCAATAACAATCTCTCACACAGGAGAGTACAATCGAGCTCACAAGGTATACTTCAAAATGTGAATAATATTACAATGGTTAACACTCAACCAAATATCACTCTACAAAATATGGATTTGACTATATGTACGCTAAATATTCTCACTTTGATTTCTCTTGAATATTTAACAATTATGCTCTTACTTTATTTCATCAACATTTCTTTATATATCTTGCATTCTACTTGTCTTCTTCATCTTGGTCTTGGTATTTATAATCATGTGCAACTTGACTATTGATGCATATTCAATTTAAGTATATTTTCCATATCTTCAATATCTTTATCTTACTTTGTCTCGAAGTTCTTGATATATCAATTAAAGTGTATTGTTTCCCATGAATTATTAATTCTTTCCTTTTCCACCATTCAACAATTCGAATTTTAATCTTCATTATACTGTTGTGGCTTTAATCTTCTGCATTATTCTCTTGTAGTCTTTGATGTAGGGAGTCTTCTCCTTACTTATGATTGGTTAATAGTCATGTGAAAATATTCACAATATTTAATCAACGAGAATTTCCTTTATACAATTTACTTTAGTTAGATATTCAAACTTTCTTGATATTCTTCAAATATACCTTTAATCAAATATTCAATCATATCTCATGAATGTTGAATTCTTGAATGCTTACTTTATAATCTATGAATTAGAAATTCTCTTGATTGATGTAATCATCAATTTTAGCGTTATGATTTCTTTAATCATACTAGACTTGATTTTTATATCATTTAGTGACTTATTAACTTTATAATTGTCTAATGACCATTATATTTGCCTAGTGGGTGTTTGACTTTGCTTGTTAAGTCAACCTTCTATTTAAGTCATCCAATGGAAGTACTCGTCTAGTAAGAATGTTCAACATTAGGCTTCATGAGATGACTTTGACTTGTCTAACGATAATAGTGGTCCAATGCTTTATTGTGCTTGTGTTGACTGGTCTAGCACTCTGTTTTGACTCGTCTAGTGCTTGTAGTTGTCTATTATCTTTCCTTGTTATATTGACTCATCCTCCATTGAGTTTAATTGAGTTTGCACTATTTGAGTTGTCTTGAGTTTCCTGGTAAACTAGTTGTCAATTATCAAATATTGTTTGAGTGAATAAAAGTTATTTTTGAAAAAATAAAAAAAGAAGTTTTTAATTAGTGATAAATAAAAAAAATGAAATAAGAGTTTCTTTAAAATTTAAAATAAAAAATTCTTGTTCTTAAATATATAAAACAAAAAAAAGATTTTGAATTTTTAGATGAATTAGGAAATGCCAAAATGGGCTCACATGTTTGGCTCAAATTTTCAAAAAAAAAAAAGAACAAGAGAATTTAGTCCAGTTTACTTTTTATTTTCTTTCAGAACTAGATTGATATATTTTTCCAGTCCAATATGTTTTATCCACCCAAACCACTCAACTTTCACCTTTTCTCATCTTGAGCTAGCAACTCAATTCACATTTTATGTGCACAGATCCTCATTTTCACATATTATCACCCCTCTATTTTCTCTCCACACCGCTCCCTAAATCCTCTCACTCTAAGACTTAAAATTTTACAAAACAATACTTTTATAATATATTAGAGTTATATTATTAATACATAAATCATTTTGTTATATATATATATATATATATATATAATTAAAAATTTATTAATTAATTAAAGATAATATTCTTTGAACCAAAGATAATAAAAGTAACTACGTTTAATATTAGAAAATAACAACAATAACATTTATATCTTGATAATGTATATTTAAAAATTAAGTGTTTACAATTAAAATAATTATAATAATAATAATAATATTACAACTAAATAATATAAATTAGTAAAAATATAAAATAGTTATATAATTTATATTTGCTTGATTAAAAATAAAAATAAGAAACTTTTCATAAAAGAGAATGATTTGCAAATGAAACTCTCTTTTAATTTAGCATTAAAAGGTTAAGAAAATCTTTTTGCACGCAACATTTGACTTTGCAAATCTCTTTTAATTTAGCATTAGAAACTTTTAGAAACTTAAGGAACTCTTTTTGCATGCAACATTTCACGGAGTTCACATATATATCATTAAAAGTTTTTGCAAGAATTCACTTCTATTTGTAGATGTCCTAAGATTTATAATTGTTTATTCAAGGCTTTTATTATCTTTGTCTTAGTATTTTTCAAAACATGGTTCACTTTTTGTTGACAACATGTTACTACACTTAATATACTTAGATTGGATACCTTTTTATCTCCATCTTCTTCTATCTTCTTAAAACCACCATATAGGTCCATTTTATCAAAATTATGATATCTATGAGTTAATTTGAGTGAATTTTAGACGATTTTGCCTTTACAAGCATCCTATGATTTTTACATATAATTTTAGTCTACTTCATTTTCATTTGTGTCTTGTACAAAGTTTGATTATTTTTTTAGTTGATGTTTATTCTTTTTAGCTCTTGCATATATAGCCTATAATCTTCATTCATGTCTAACACTTCTATATGAAAAGCCACCAAATAAATTTGTGTTGGTCTAACTTAATCCATATTTTAAATAGACTAATTTGTTTAAGATTAAAATATAATGTAATGTATAAATGATGATATTTTAATAAAATATATTTAATACTTTTTTTCTTAAATATAATTAATATGGATCTATAGTCTAGCAACCACCTATCCTATGTTCATTTTTGCTATAAGCTAAAAGCTATATAAAAAGTGGTCCATTACATTATTTATTTTGACCTTATTCATTACATGGAATTTTCAAATTCACCGTTTGAGTAAAATTCATTTTAATAATTCTAAATTCTATTTGTTCCTATTACACAAAATAGTTTATTTTTAGAAGTCAAGTAAAAAATAATTTAAATACTTTTTCCTATTTCATTTTTAGAAATACTTTTAAGGACAATGACAAATATACATTTTAAGATAAACAATATTTTGGATTAAAAATGATCCTGACAATATCACTTTCTAAACTTATGATCGGAACACTATACATTATCAATCTTATTTTCAACTTACAATTAACTTAATACTTTAAACGAAATCACACTAAAATGTATAAATAAAAACAACATATTTTATTGATCATTTGTGTTTATTTGAAATTATAAATAACAAGAAAATTAAACAGGTATATAAAAATAAAATTATTATTTTTTACTAATTTTTAAAAGAAATAAGAAGTAAAAAGGTTTTATATTCTTTTACTCTATTGTACAGGAAGAAAATGCTGTGATATATATATTTTTTGTTTGGCTGTATTTTTAAAATTATAACAGAGTAACAGAAAGCATTATATTTTATAAAGTATGCAATAAAGTGATTAAACATTCTAGTTACATTCATTAATTTAACCATTATAAAATCTTTATACAATTTTATTTTATTTATTATTTTATTAATTTAAACAAGTAAAAATATTTTATTTTTCTTAGTCTTTTCTTGTTATCTCTCCTCGTCTAAGCAAAATATTTTCTTCTTTATAATTTTCTCTCTCTCTTATTCTTCCATCCTATTCCACTTCAAAACCAAATTCAGATGAACTAAATAAAGATGTATGATGTAAGGACAATTGAATTAATATTCAAAGGAAATCTAAAAATTTACTAGAAGATTGAGTTTTCTATAAATATCAATTGCTTGAAATAGTTTATATTAATTTATGTTAGGTATGCATTATGCAAATGTTCCACATATTCAAATACTGCACATTGACCAAACTATTTTGAAATTCTGACAGGTACGTGTGGTCAATAATTTGAGGTTGAATACGTTGTATGCACGTTAAAAAGTTTAATGTTATGTGATATTGTCGAAAATATATTATGAGGTACCATGTTTGTCAACTTCTTTTGACTTTGAACAAATATCTATTAGCTGGCTTATTTGTTGGGAATTTCTTTATATCACAATCACAAAGCAAAATAAATTATGTATTAAGCTGCTTAAAGGTCAGACATTTCGAGTTAAAAAAAGTAACTATACATAAAAAAGGATTACTTTACTTTTCAAATTACAAAAAATTGTGTTTTATTTCTAAACTAAATTTATACATATTTTATTTTAATACTTTATAGAAACAATATAAAATATTCTTCTAAATAAACTATATATAAAGTGTTTGTTATATAAGAAATATAATTTTACAGTAAAATTATAATATAATTTCCATGTGTTATTTACTTGTAAGATATTTTACAAAATATTTATAAAGTTTAAAGACAAAAATACAATTATTTTAAAATAATTCTTAAATTTGTTTAAAAAATTTATACACTCACATATTTGTTTAAAAAATTGTATTTTTTCTTTATCCTATATTAAATTACTAATAATACTAAATAGTAACATGATAAATATTGATTTTAGATAAGTAACTATAGATTCTCTCCGTGAAAATTAGATGATATTTATATATAATATACAAATCAAAGTATGTAAATTAAAATGAATGTGAGTGTGTACCTAGAATAAAGATTATTTGTTGTATAATAATACTAAATAGTAACATGATAAGTATTGGATTTAGATAAGTAACTATGGATTCTCCCCGTGAAAATTAGATAACATGTATATATCTCTATACAGAGTATGTATTTTTCATCCAAATCGGAATAAATGTGAGTCTTTATCTAAATATTATTTGTTGTATCAATCTTTATCTATTAAAAAAGGACTAAATCCATTGGAAAATGTACACAAAAATTGTTAATGAAATATTTAATCATTATAAGTTATAAACTATTTTACAAATTAAAAAATATTTGTCTAGAGTGGTTTATTCAATCAAATGTTACAATGTAGATAAAGATTAAATTTGAAATGGGAGTAAGAGAATCACTAACATAAAAATAGTTATTTAATTTATATCCAATAACAAAATAATCAATATAAATGTAGTCACATTTTTGTAAATAAGTGAAAATAATTAACTCCTATCTCTCATTGATCCACGTAAATTTTTTTGTTTAATTTTGACAATTTTTTTTTTAAATTTCATATCAAGGTTTTCTTTCTCATGTATAAAACATCCCAAATAAGTTCTTTTGAGTTAGGTTTTGTTCTTCGATGACAGAATGATGTTGGTTTGGTGATTCATTTATGAACAAGTCTCTTTTGTGGTGGACTTCTCATGGGAAACCTTCTATCTGATTTGTTTCAGCGTTGAAGTTTGGTTCCTAAACATTGTATTTTAATTTGTGATTGTGATTTTTGGGAAACTCAGTCATGGCTTTGCAAGAATGTACTCTTCTTTATATATCGTGTTTGTCATTATAAGAGTATGGTGTAATAATAAAAAAAAGTTTTTCTTTTTGACTTTCATAACATTTAAAATAAAAACTAAACCTTGGTTCTTACCTTGATTCATTTCTACCACCAACAAAATAGATACAATGAAATGAATATTTGTGAAATTGTTTCAGTTTTATGTGTTGTATATCAAATGAAAGATTTTTAATAAAGTCAAAGAAGAGTTAGTGAGTAGAGAAGTTAAATTTAGGATAGAGGTTGGGTCACTCAGGAAGAAGATTAAGTTGTACATGTTCAAGAGTATTGAAGTCGAGGATAAACTAAAAATTATAGATTTTAATCTTTCTTTGATTTAAGTGTTTAATACAACTTCGTCCTCTTTTTGTGTGACCCAACCTTTATAAGAAAAATCATTCATTTGATACACCACAGAAACAACTAAAACAAACTGAAAAAATGTTCATTCTATTGTAACTTTTTTTTTTATTGGTAATAGACTTATTTAAGTTGTACCTTGTATAGTCTAACATAAATTGTCTCTTTTAAGTTAGACTAGTCTGATGTAAATATACACGTAAGGTGTTTTTCATGTAACGTAAATTTACATGTCCTACATTAATGCTAAACCTAAAATAAAGTAAAAAATCTAAAAATAACAAATATAAAAAGTCTTCGTTGTGTTAATGATTTTTTTTACCTTTGATATAGATATAATTAAAAACCAATATTTGATTATGAGAGTTCTTTTTATAAAAAATAATGAGTTTAGAAACAAATATTAAAACGAGTAAAATACATGAAGTATCACCTTTATTTGTTATTATTATTATTATTTTTATTATATATGTATGTATGTTTGTGTGTGTATATGTATGTGTGTATGTATGTATGTATCTATGTATGTATGCATGTGTGTTGTGTATGTGTGTATGTGTGTATGTATGTGTGTACCTAAGTGTATATGTATGTGTGTGTATGTGTGTGTATGTATGTGTGTACGTAAGTGTATATGTATGTGTGTGTATGTGTGTATGTATGTATGTATGCATATGTATGTATGTATGTGTGTATGTATGTATGTATGCATATGTATGTATTGATAGATAGAATTTGCACACAAATTTGAAGAATTAGTACAAAGTACATTTCTACAAGCAATTCCTCCTTATGTTTGGTGTGGTAAAACTTTAATTAAGAATGGAAAAATATATGGTCTTGAAATGAAATATTCTACTAATAGGGAGTGATGTGATTATGAATGTAAAAGAGTCATATCAAGAAGGATAAAAGGATTTACAAAAAGATAAAAAGGTACAAACAAGACACATAATGAGAAAATAAGAATAAGGAAAAAGAAGAAATAAATTCAAAGAAAGAAGTATAAGATGAATGCTTGAGGTGATTGTAAAAGAAAGGAAGAAGAGAAGAATTTGTAATTTTTTAGTAGATTGTAGAATATTTTAAAAAGGTAATAGAATATTCTAGAAGGGTAAAAGAATATTCAATAACGAATTTCATAATCAATACCTTATATCTTACCTTTGCTTATTCTTTTGAAGGGACCTTGCCTCCATCATGTTTTCATAGGTTAAGGAGTCTTGACTTTGGGTCTATTTTGACTTTAGGTCAACTCCTATAGCCTTTGTTTTTTTTTTCTTGTTATTTTTACATTTTCCACTTACATGTCCAAATTTGTCACAATGCTAGCAATCTCTTTTCTTAGTTTTTCAAAACATGTTCTTTTCCTCTTTCTTGCATTTCAGGTTGTACCCCAGACCGCATTTATCAAATACATATCTAGAGTTTGAATTCAGAAAAAGGTCTTAAGTTTTAAATCTCTCAAAAAACTTTTGAAAATCATGTTTGTAGCATATGACTTTTCCTAGAACTTTTAATTGTCTTAGCGTCTAACATGTGAGTGTTCTCTAGGTTTGACATTTTCTTGTTATTTTCTGATACAAGAAGGCCTAGCACCATAGGACCTATCACAAGAGGGATGATCAAGAAGCTTCAAGATGAGCACTCTCCCAAAGGTCAAGTACTCTTTGCTATTTTTGGATGGAAGATTGGAGACCAAGGAGATGTTATCAAAGTGCCAAAACATGGATAAGGGTAAAATGGACTTTGGCTACATAAAGATGGGGGTGCACATAGTATCATAGGGGTAGCATTAGCATAGCTATTTCCACTTATGTATAGCTAATAGACCACGTGAATCATAAGGCTTTCTAGAAGCCATTCACACTTTGCACATGATTGATGAGGTGGCATTAGATCCATATTTTGTGGATCTCAGCACATCACATGCTTGGCCTTGAGATTGTGCTATAAAATCTCATTGGCAAGGCTTGTAATTCACTTTTGGAAATATAGAAGATGAAATTCTGCTCATATGCACAATTCTCTCAAAACCGAAAGTCATACTTCTTGCTTGCAACTCCATTGCTACTTTCTTCCATTATGGAAGCCTTCTGAAGTAGTTAACCATTCATTGAAGCTAGCCTCCACCTCACCTCACTAAATGCACCATCAATCCGCTGCAACCATCTCCACCAAGTCATACACCCGAGAGCTGCTCCTTCTCTGCATTTCCAGATCTGCAGCTCACTTCCTACACTGTTTTATTGGCTCCCGGGAATTTCAGAGCTGATCCTCTCTTCATATCTCACGGAACTTCATCTATACATCCCCCTGGATGTATCAAGTGGTATCTAGAGCTATGGTTCAAGCTAGAACCGTGAGATAAGTCCATTTTCTTCCATTCCTTGCTGTCAGATTTTTTTCCTGGTTGTCTTGATTGTTTCTGGTTCTGTTTTCCTGTTTCAGCACTTAGGCTTCTATGTTTGAGTTGTTCTTTGATACTAGCTGTGATTGATTGAGTCTATTATCATTTTATTCGGCTATCTCTGGTTATTTTGAGTCATTTTAATCATTTAAGCATCATTTCCAGTTTGTCTTAGTCATGTTTGGTTACTTTGCTGTTCTTGTCATCAAATCTGGGTTTTAACCAAGTTTTTACCAAAAACTGAGTTGTTTGAATATGGCTACACCAATTAAGAGCAATGAATAATTCCGAATTGAGCTCAGGTGTTAGATCTACCATTCAAACTCAGATCTGATTCTGTTTTCAAAATCTGATACAGAATTTTCAGATTTCTGTTTTCTGCTGCAACAAACATTGTTCATTTGGTCTGTTACTGTTCTATTGAACAGCAGTTGACTGATCCATTGTCTGAACCATTTGGAAGATGAGAATGAGTTGATTCCAAATGATTTTCGTGTTGCAAGTGTTTCCAAGCATTTAGCCGAGATGCTCTTGTTCCTTTGTGGTAAATTCTGCATAATTGAGTGATGTTGGTACTAGATCATTGCCAACCATCTTCAACACTGATTTTCTGCTATTGAGCAACTTTCAAATACCAATTCTAACTTCTCTTTGCTGTTTTCAAACCAGAATTACCTTACAATTGAGATTTGACCATGCTAGTTGTGAATTTTAGTTGAAATTTGGTACTGCAGTAGTGAAAATCTGTTACACATTGTTTTGATCCATCAAACTAGCTTCAACAAGTCTCAATTCATCATTAAAACATGTTTGAATCATTGGATTGAACTTACATGCAGTACTGTTCATTTGGTAAATTTTCTGCACTGAAATTGTAACTCTGCCGAGAACTGTTTGATGGTTTAGATGCAACAAATTCTGCACTGGTTTGCTGTTGTAATTTCACAATTAGATGCAACAAAAGCCTATGGTCCATTAAAAATAGCAAAATAACAATTTAAAAGAGTTATTCAAAATGTTAAAAGGCAAATAGGACCATTGCATCATCAGTTTCGAAAATTCTGGTTGCATTGAACTTTGCTGTCAAAAATTAGTGCAAGTTCATTCAGACCTTTCATCAAACAGTTTCGTCCAAATTTGTCGCATAGCCATTTCGTATTTGATTCTGGTTTAAAGTCTTTTCTTGTGTTTTAAATCTGTTCTAGAGCTAATCTTAGGTTCCATTTGAGGTGCCACCGTGTTTGATCACCCTTTAATTGCTTGTTTTCTGAATTTAAAACACTTGGCACACCAACTGTTTGTAAAAATTCCTGGTGTTGCTGTCATTGGTTGCGAAAATTATAGCAAATGTGGTGACATTTTCAGTGACTAGTGGGCTTGTTGGATAGGTGGTTTGTACCTCAGAAGGTTTATCACAAGTGGAAGCATCAAAGAAGGTTCAATTAGGAGAGACAAGTGCAAGAAGGTGGCCTTTGGCTGAGGGAAATTGTGAGCGTCTCTGCATCAAACTTGTTGCAGGTTGCGTGACAGCAACACTGCAGCCAGCAGCAACATCCAGTTCAGCAGAGTTGTCCAGATTGAGTGATCACTTGCAGCTGAGAGTTTTGTGGAATGAATCTAATAGATTCAAGTTCTTTGAGAGCAACCAAAGCTGCACATATTCTTTCTTTAGCCCAATTTTAACGTTCTTTGTTTTCCCTTTACCAAGTTCTTTGTAAATTTCATTGGTTTTTGCTTGTAAGTTCCAAATCCAAGCAAATGAGGTGCTAGAGTTCACAAGTGCTCTTCCCTCATTTGTAACTAGACTCAAAGAAGTCTCACAACCTAAAAAATTGGGTAGTCGGTGAGTGTGTCTTAGATCCAAAGTCTAAGCCTCACCATAGGAGACCTCACTTTTACTTTACCATCTTTACTTTCAAGTTTCATTGTTTTCATTCAAGGACTAGGAGCGCGCCTAGAGTCCGAATTTTAGAGTCCAAAACCTTGTTGTTTTCTTTGTTTTGTGTTTTCTTTGTTGTCTTTAAGACTTAGATGGATTTAAGAGTGATTTTGATCTAAAGGACTTTAGTAAGTAGCTAGAAGCATATTTGGCAAGGACAAGGCCTGGTTATTAAGTGACCCTAGTGGTTCACCACCCTTACCTGGAATATTGCTTTCAAGTGAAAATCTTTAGTCTTTATTTCAAGAATAACACTTAAGTCCATCATAATGTCTAGAAGGCATTCTCCTAGGATTAGTGATAGTGAAAAAGAAAATTTTTCTCTTCAAGCTTTAGTTAATGAATTCAAGGAAATGAGAAGGGAAATAAATGAAGAGAAAGTCAATAGAGAGCTTCAAAATGCTGTCATTCAAAATGAATTAAGATTGTTGAGGGAAAAGTCAAGGGGGAGTCATAGTGATTATTCTCAAGAGGGAGGGATACCTTTAAGTATGGGTGATTATTACCCTCATCAGCCTTCTTCTTCAAGAAGGCATAGAAGAAATTCTCATGCACCCCCACCCCCAAAAGAAGTCAATGTGGTGTTGCCTCACTTCCATGGAAAGGACAATGTAGAGGCTTATCTTGATTGGGAGATGAAGGTGGAACAATTGTTTGAATGCCACCAAGTGAGTGAAGAGAGGAAGGTCTCTCTAGCTACCCTAAGCTTTCAAGGGTATGCAATGTATTGGTGGACTGCCTTAGTCCAAGAGAGGCTTAGACAACAAGCCCCTCCCATCCATTATTGGAATGATCTTAAGTCTGCCCTTAGAAGGAGGCACATTCCCTCCTACTACAATAGGGAACTCATGGATAAACTCCAAAGGTTACAACAAAGGTCTATGACAGTTGAGGAATATAGACAAAAGATGGAGTTATATATGATGAGGGCAGGCATAGTAGAGGGTCCAGAAATTACTTTAGCTAGATTTTTAAGTGGGCTCAATTTTGAAATAAGAGATAGGGTTGAACTTCTACCTTATAGAGATTTGAATGATCTTGTTCAAATGTGTATAAAGGTAGAACAACAAAACTTGAGAAAATCTTCTTCTAAAAGAATTCAAGTTCAACCTACTTTTGAAAAGAAAGTTTTTAAAGAAAAAGAGCCATTTAAACCTCTAGCCAAAATAGAAGAGAGACCCAAGAAAGAAACACCCTCACACACAAGAACAAGTGAGATCAAGTGCTTTAAATGTCTAGGAAGGGGTCATGTAGCTACTCAATGTCCTACAAAAAGAAACATCATTTTGAAAGGCAAGGACATTTATAGTAGTGAAAGTGACACCCCAACTAGTGAAAGTGAGAGTGAGGAAGAAGAAAGAGAAGAGGAAATATATGCTGATGATGGACAACTTCTCATGATAAGAAGAATACTTAATAGCCAACCAAGTCTTGAACACTTATCACAAAGAGAGAACATCTTTCACACAAGATGTAAAATTCAAGAAAATCATTGTTCTCTCATTGTTGATAGTGGATCTTGTTGCAATTGTTGTAGCACAAGGTTGGTTGAGAAGTTGAAGCTTGACATTATACCTCATCCAAAACCTTACAAACTTCATTGGCTAAATGAAGGTGGGGATATAATAGTCAAGAATCAAGTGAAATTGGCATTTTCCATTGGGAACTTCAAAGATGAAGTTTTATGTGATATAGTTCCCATGGAAGCATGTCATGTGTTATTGGGAAGACCATGGCAATTTGATCATCAAACTATACATCATGGTCTAACCAATACCATTACTATCCATCAAAAGGACAAGAAGTTTGTGCTTCATCCTTTGACTCCTACTCAAGTGGCTAAGGATCAAGCACAAATGAAGTCTTTAAGAAAGCAAGAACATGATCAAAAGAAAAAGTCAAAAAGAAAGGAGAGTGGTGAGATAAGTGTGCCATCTAAGGTCACTCAACATGAAGTCCTTTTAAACAAAAAGACTTTAATCAATACACTTCAAGTTGAGCAACCTTCATACCTTCTTCTTTGTCAAGGGACACTTACATGCACATCTAGTGATTCCAAGACTTCATCTCTTTCTCCACCCATTCAAAAACTTTTGAAAGAATTTGATGAGCTATTTCCAAAAGAAATTCCAAAAGGGCTTCCACCTATAAGAGGAATAGAACATCAAATTGATTTCATTCCAGGGGCAATTCTTCCTAATAGGCCTGCCTATAGGACAAACCCCCAAGAAACTAAGGAGATTGAGACCCAAGTCCAAGAGTTGCTAGATAAAGGCTTAGTTCAAAAGAGTCTAAGTCCATGTGCTGTACCAGTATTGCTTGTACCAAAGAAGGATGGGAAGTGGCGCATGTGTTGTGATTGTAGAGCTATCAACAACATCACAATCAAGTATAGACATCCCATTCCTAGGCTTGATGATATGTTGGATGAATTGCATGGAGCACAAATATTTTCAAAGGTAGATTTAAAAAGTGGCTATCACCAAATAAGAATTAAAGAGGGTGATGAATGGAAAACTGCCTTTAAGACCAAGTTTGGATTATATGAATGGCTAGTTATGCCTTTTGGTCTTACAAATGCTCCAAGCACATTCATGAGACTTATGAATCATGTCCTTAGGGATTGCATTGGGAAGTTTGTAGTTGTTTACTTTGATGACATCTTGGTATATAGTCAAAATTTGCAAACTCATGAAAATCATTTGAGATTTGTTTTCACAATTCTTAGAAAACACAAATTGTTTGCAAACTTTGACAAGTGTACTTTTTGTGTTGATAGTGTCATATTTCTTGGATTTGTGGTCACCAAAAATGGGGTTCATGTGGACCCAGAAAAAATAAAGGCCATCCAAGATTGGCCTCCTCCAAAGAATGTAGGAGAAGTAAGGAGCTTCCATGGGTTGGCAAGCTTTTATAGAAGATTTGTTCCTAACTTCTCTAGTCTTGCTTCACCCCTCAATGAGTTGGTGAAAAAGGATGTTACATTCCATTGGGGGGAAAAACAACAAAAAGCTTTTGAGCTACTCAAAGAGAAGCTCACACAAGCACCCATTCTAGCTTTGCCAAATTTTTCCAAAACTTTTGAGTTAGAATGTGATGCTTCAGGATTTGGCATAGGTGCAGTATTATTACAAGAAGGACACCCAATTGCATACTTTAGTGAAAAACTTCATGGTGCCTCTTGTAATTACCCCACCTATGACAAGGAACTCTATGCACTTGTGAGGGCTCTTCAAACTTGGGAACATTACCTTGTTGCCAAGGAGTTTATCATTCATAGTGATCATGAATCCCTTAAGTATTTGAAGAGTCAACACAAGTTACAAAAGAGACATGCTAAGTGGTTGGAATTTATTGAACAATTCACTTATGTTATTAAATACAAGAAAGGAAAATCCAATGTGGTGGCTGATGCTTTATCAAGGAAAATTAATCTTTTAGCCACATTGGGAGCTCAAATTCTTGGATTTAATAACATTCTTGAGTTGTATTCACATGATCCTGATTTTGCTCATATCTATGAGGAATGTCTCAATAAATCACAAGGGGGATTCTATGTGAGGGAAGGGTATCTTTTTAAAGAAGGAAAAATTTGCATTCCCCAAGGCTCACATAGAAAACTCCTTGTCAAAGAAACACATGAAGGAGGCTTAATGGGGCATTTTGGGGTAGACAAGACCCTTGGCATGTTGAAAGAAAAGTTCTTTTGGCCTCACATGAGAAGGGATGTCCAAAGACATTGTTTTAAGTGCATTACTTGTTTAGAATCAAAGTCTAAAACAATGCCTCATGGACTTTACACTCCTTTGCATGTTGCATCAACCCCTTGGGAAGAGATCAGTATGGATTTTGTGCTAGGACTTCCTAAGACTTCTAGGGGATTTGATTCTATCTTTGTGGTGGTGGATAGATTTAGTAAAATGGCTCATTTTATACCTTGCCACAAAGTAGATGATGCAAGCAACATAGCAAAGTTATTCTTTAGAGATGTGGTCAAACTTCATGGGCTACCTAAAGTAATAGTTTCGGATAGAGATACAAAATTTCTTAGTCACTTTTGGAGGACCTTATGGTCTAGATTAGGGACTAAGTTATCTTTTTCTACTACTTGCCATCCTCAAACAGATGGTCAAACTGAAGTAGTCAATAGATCTCTCTCCACTTTACTAAGGGTAGTTCTTAAAGGAAATCACAAATCTTGGGATGAGTACCTACCTCATGTTGAGTTTGCATACAATAGAGTAGTTCATGGAACTACTAAATTGTCTCCTTTTGAGGTTGTTTATGGTTTTAACCCTTTGACACCCATGGATTTAATACCCCTTCCAAGTTCTATTGATTTTGTTCATCAAGATGGGGTATCTAAATCTAAGTTTATCAAAGAATTACATCAAAGGGTTAGAAATCAAATTCAACAACAAAATGAGAAATATGCCAAGCAACATAATAAGGGCAAGAAAGAGTTAATCTTCAATGAAGGAGATTTAGTTTGGGTTCATCTTAGAAAGGAAAGATTTCCTCAACTAAGAAAATCCAAACTCAATCCTAGAGGAGATGGACCTTTTAGAGTGATAAGGAGGATTAACAACAATGCATATCAAATTGATCTTCCTCCTGAATATAGTGTTCATGCTACTTTCAATGTATCTGATCTTAAACCTTTTGTAGGTTATGAAAGTGAAGATGAAGAAGACCCTATGGATTTGAGGACAAATCCCTCTCAAGAGGGAGGGGATGATACAAGAAGGCCTAGCACCATAGGACCTATCACAAGAGGGATGATCAAGAAGCTTCAAGATGAGCACTCTCCCAAAGGTCAAGTACTCTTTGCTATTTTTGGATGGAAGATTGGAGACCAAGGAGATGTTATCAAAGTGCCAAAACATGGGTAAGGGTAAAATGGACTTTGGCTACATAAAGATGGGGGTGCACATAGTATCATAGGGGTAGCATTAGCATAGCTATTTCCACTTATGTATAGCTAATAGACCACGTGAATCATAAGGCTTTCTAGAAGCCATTCACACTTTGCACATGATTGATGAGGTGGCATTAGATCCATATTTTGTGGATCTCAGCACATCACATGCTTGGCCTTGAGATTGTGCTATAAAATCTCATTGGCAAGGCTTGTAATTCACTTTTGGAAATATAGAAGATGAAATTCTGCTCATATGCACAATTCTCTCAAAACCGAAAGTCATACTTCTTGCTTGCAACTCCATTGCTACTTTCTTCCATTATGGAAGCCTTCTGAAGTAGTTAACCATTCATTGAAGCTAGCCTCCACCTCACCTCACTAAATGCACCATCAATCCGCTGCAACCATCTCCACCAAGTCATACACCCGAGAGCTGCTCCTTCTCTGCATTTCCAGATCTGCAGCTCACTTCCTACACTGTTTTATTGGCTCCCGGGAATTTCAGAGCTGATCCTCTCTTCATATCTCACGGAACTTCATCTATACATCCCCCTGGATGTATCATTTTCAAATTGACTCTTCTTAAGATTTTTGCTTTCTAAAAGAAAAGCATTCTTGCGAAACCGAACGTATCTTATAAAGTCGCCTTCTACTTCATAAACTTTTCACTATTCGGTACTCGTCCTCCAAGCCTCATTCGTCCTCTACCAAATGATGGGGTGCCTGTAGTATATCCTTCGACATTCAAGTTAGTACTTGATCAAAGATTTTGGTCAAATTTGAATTAATGCAAAAAGTGAGGTCAAACTATGATTAAAATAATGTTTATAAGCATACCTTGCTGACTATGAGTCCCATCCGAATGGACCACGGTTATGGGCCTATTGGCTATAGGCCAAATGGCCAACTTACTTGTGACAAACTGCACCTAATTTTGGCTAAGTCTTCCAATATGAGGATGTCTCCAATAGGGACAAGGAGATATTAGTAGGTGGTATCCTAACTTTATGAGCAATGTTGTTACAAAAGAATAGATATTGGCCTTGGAGCAAGAAACATAGCACTCGATACCCGATATTTGGTGTCCAGCTAGGTAATCCATTCCTCATAGAGTATCCCATGGTCATTTTATTGACTACAAGCTATCCAGCACTAGGTACTCGATAAATAGTATCATGTCATTGTCTTAAGTTACTTAATTAAAGGCTGTGGTTACCAGGACCGAGGGTTTTTCGACCATATATAATACAAAAAGCTATAAGGTTTTGCTCTAGCTTCAAATATTACTTAAAGACCAAATTATGGCTATTGAGAAGATCTTCATAAGATAGATTATTTTATATTAGGAAACCTTTTGTTTTCTTGTCTTTTGTCTTCATAAGATCTTGGTTTGTTGGTCAACTGAATCTTGTTAAACTCTTTTTTATCCCACTTCTTTTTAGGAGTATTGATCACAATATCTCATATCATGGTGATTTCTATCTTTTGATTGTATTTGAACTTCATGTATGTTTTCATTATGTGTTTATAGCATAGAAAGTATTCTCTTAACAAGGTAAGAGGCCTTGTAAGGTACTTAATCCTTTAAAGGCAAAGCTTTTATACCAATTGTGAACATGTATGAAAAAAATACAAAAGGGGAAGTTGAATGGTTTTTTAGAACATTTTAGCAACTTTTGCAAATGTGTTTGATAAAGTATAAAGAGGCATAAGTTTTCAATTTGATAGACAATATGTCAAAAACATTTTAAAAACTTAGTTTTTTTTTTTCAAATATTTCCTTCTTTTGTTAGTAAAGTTTTAATAACATATAATTTTAAGTAGTTTTAAGGTAAAACAGGATTGATGTTGGAAATTCCCATTCTCGTTTGTTTATAAAAGCATATTAAGTCTAGTTCTTGATCACTTGATCATGTTTTAATAGCCAAGTTTCACTAACCAAGTTTCAATGTTACAACAAACTATTATTTGAAACTCAATCACTCTTAACTAGATAACTCTGAGTATTATTTGAACACTCAATCACCTTTAACCAACAACCCAAACTATTATTTGAAACACAGCCACTTCTAGCTAATAACATATGTCTTATTTGGAGCAATAGTCACTCCAAATTAACAACCTGAGTGTTATTTGGAACAACAATCACTCTTGGCTAAGACTTCAAAATTTTTTAAAATGCATCCATTTTTGGCTAAAAGAGTTTTGCATTCAAAAGCAATAAAAAGGATCATAGTGTTTGGGTTACCAATTAGAGATAACGTCTTCTAATAGATACAAGTCTTATACATTTTTCTAATTTGTTAAATAAAGACAAACAATGTTTTTGTGAACCTTAGGATGTAGAAAATTTTGAGCATGATTATTGACAACATTTTGATAACTCTTAATCACTTGTGTTGTGTTCTTGAACTTGGAAGACCACTTTATATAAATGGTTGAGGAAAAAGTCCTTATGAATCCTTTTCTAGTTGTTGAGAATCTTCACTTCAGGTTTTCACCTTCAAACTTTTATTTCTCCATGCAAATGAATAGATATGCATTAAATACACTTCATGAAACATTAAATTCATATATCTTCTTTAAGAAACATCTTGATAGATAGCATGACTTATCAGGCCTAGGACAAGCTTTCATCCAAACTAGAGTAAAGCATAAGACCGTGTGTGGCAAAGAGTTTTTCTCATATAAAGAATGTCAAGATGTATATTGGTGTGGAAAAACTTTATTATGTCTTTCAAGAGAACTTTAATGTTGACAAAAGCTTCACGAAATTTTCTTAGTAGATGCTGAAGTACTTGAAAAACACTAGAAGGAAGGTTGAAAAATGATTTTGGAAAACATTTTTCACAATCCTTCTTATATACCACATTTTTTAGCGTGTGAAATATTCTTTTGAAAGCTTAGACACTCGACTTGAAATATATATGCATTGATAAAATCGTCGTATTATTCAGAATGTTTCTACTATAGTGTTTGTAAGAACTTCCTTAAAAATAAAGGATAGTTTAGCTTGTGAGTTCTTATATTTGAAATATGAAACTCAACTGCAGGTTTTCAAAGAGGATCGTTTAGTAAAGAAAAGAGAAAATAACATAAGAGATTTTATACTGGTTCGCTCCAATTGAGCTATGTCCAGTGTCCTTCATAGAAGGTTTCACTATAATCTTCACACAGTTACAAATGAGTTTTAGCACCACTTCTGGTACTCAGTTAAATCGCCAATATTTCATTTTAGTATTAGCAACACTCCTGGTACTCAGCACCCTACTAAGATTTCCTTGAGTATTCGCACCACTCCTAGTACTCAGCTCCCTACCGAGATTTCATTTGAGTATTCGAATCATTCCTGGCATTAGACTACCACGCCTAGATTCCTCAACTCAAAAGAGTTCAGTTGTAAGTATTTTAATTATCTTCAGAATTGAAATCAATGATTGGTTACAAGTAGTTCAGACTAAATCTCGCTACGAGAGGATTTGATTGCAATACAATACATTCTAAACACTCGTAGGTGTTTCTCTCTACACTCTTACAATAGTAAGAAATTTGATGCTTAAGCTCGAAAGTATCTCTTTCTCTTTTTCTCTTCTCTTCTCTTTTCTTCAGCTCAAATATATTCTTTTCTTTGAGCTTTTCTCTCTCTTTTTCTCTTTAGGATGGATATGTCGTTGTAAGCTTTGTTCTCTTTGGCTATCCTCTATTCTATCCTCTCTTTTTTCTTCTTGAGAGATCTTTTATATATAGGCTTCATGAATATTATTCCGTTACACTGAGTTTGTAGTTTGTAGCCTTGATACTTGTGTTTTCTCTTTCTTTTTTTCACAGCAACTGTTGTGTAAGTCAACTTTGTCAAAGTAGGAATGCTTTTTCAGTTTTTTGCTTGAAGTAGGTTGTACAATCTTTTTATACTTTTCTTCAAGAAAGGAACATTCCTTGATTATCTCTTTTATCTCTAACGTCCACATTTGATATTTGATCTATAGCATTATGGATGCGTGTAGAATAGCTTATTTGCAAAATTAAAGTAAATTGTGCATGCAGCAGATATGACATTTCCTATCACTTTTGTTGTTTTTGAACATTAAGCATTTAATGATTGCTCAGAACAACAAAGTGTTTTTTTGATTTCCTACCGTTAGGTAACATTTTATAATTAAGTTCTTTAATTGAAGATACCAAATGTATATAAATACTTCATCACAAGATGAGGTTTTTATTTAGCTCGTGGTATTGTTTGATCCAAGTAAAAAAAATTTGGCTTTTGTCTCTTTTTAGACTGATAGCGTTTAACTTGCTTAGGTTTTCTAATGTGTTCTTAATACTTACGCCTTTTAATGTTCTAGTCGAAGACATTGTCTCGACCTGTTTTTGTTTTCGAGAGAAGCCAAATACCCGATTCATGTATTATAAGCATTGAGTGTTTAACTTATTTCTCTCTTGGACACCTTTAGACAAGACATTGTCTAGTCATGCGTCTGAGTGTTCCTGCCTAAGTGTTTTTCTATTTCCTATGACCTAAGTGTTTTTCTATGATTTCTATGTTTGGAGTTCACGTTCTAGTTTTTGTTTGTTTGGGGTTTAGACTCTAAGTTTTGTGTTTTTACGTTAGGTTTTTTTCTGATTATTAACTCATTTTAATGTTATTTGATTAAACTTCAAAACATAAGATCGTTATTTATATAAACAATTTTATCTTTAACAGATGTGAAGATAAAGAAATTATGTAAAATAGAAAAACTTATAAAAAATTTTATGAAGTTCTATTAGTTTAACTATATGTATATTATCTAAGATTTCACTTATTAGACAAAACAAGAGAAGATAATGTGCTTCATCATCTATCAGACAAAGCACATATCTCACATCATTTGTTTAAAAATTAGCATTTTTCATATTAATCATATTCATATTTGTACTCTATTATTTAACTACACGTAATGAAAAAGCATCAAGGATTTGCTTACTCTAACATATGCCTTAATAAAGAACACTCATGTTGCAAGACAAGTGACCTCAAAAGAATACCCCGAATAGTTTCATATCGAGAAGAACTAATATAAAATTATTATTATTCGTCTTTTATTTGCTTGTTTATTCCTTACAACTAACCTTAAAAAGTGTTTTTCGTGCTTGTAAAAATATGGCTTTAAACTATCGTTTATTGTTTTTATAATTTGTCTCTCAAATTAAACCTTGAGTTTGATTATTTTATAAATACATCGTAATTTGGATTTGTTCATGAGGTTTTCAAAAAAGTTTTGAAAAATATCCCCTAACATAATTCAAACTCCTTTTTGATTTCTTTTTTTTATGTTTTTAGAACATTTTCACATAAACACAGATTTGTTGAAAAATATCCATGTATTTATTTAGATTGGAGAAATTAAAAACAAAATACTCATGTGTAACTAAAAGGGGTAAGAACATTTGTATTGTAATAGTTATCAGTAAGATAATCTTTGTCCAAACTTTCTTCTAGTGACTTGATTCTTTGTCGTAATTACTGATACATGCAAATTTGATCTTGAGCTTACCTTTCTTCCAATTTTTATGCTCCTTTAGGCGTTTAAAATAAATTTAATTATTTACTGATTTATTAAAGCTTATTGATCACCATTGTTGTCATTACTTGAATTTCTTTCCCTAATAAATTTTAAGAGTTTATTTTTGTGGGCTTTAGAGATTTCTCTTTCTTCAAGAAAGTTTATTTATCAATAACTTTTTAGGAGTTTATTTTTATCGGTTTTACAGATTTCTTTCATCAATGAATTTTATTCATCATAAATTTTTTGGTAAGAACAATTATATTTTTAAAAAGTATGATATTTTTTAATATAATATTATTAAATAAGAATATTTAAGATGTTGCATTTTAGGTTGTTTAATTAAGTTTTAAGTCTTTCATAAATTTAAAAACTTTAACGGGTTATCCGATCTAATTTGGCTCAATTGACTACTGACTGACTATATAATGAATTAATTCAATCTGACTCACTTATTAACATGTTAAAAAAAATTTAAACATGACCTAGTCTGTCACTGGTTGGTTTACTAACTCACTTAATTGCAAACTTTTCGTCCAATTAAAAAAAATAAAAAAAATTTCTAATTCAAATCTAAAAAAGGGAATGATCTTAAGATATCACAAAATATAAGATTCCATTCACACAAAGATATCATAAAATTTTCTCAGCTTCATAATGATTCCAGTTTGTTTTTGCAAAAAAATTGAGTTACTAAGCATAAATTTGTTAATTTTCATATTGCCTAATTATTCTATACAAAATTAATTCCTCCCAAGCCTTTGTTTCAAAATTTTGTAAAATGACTAGCCCAACAAAAAGTACTTAGTAGAAAATTTAGGTGGGTTAGTGAACCAACCCGGCTCACCAAAAATTCAACTCAGATTAGTCGGATTCTTAGTAAGTCGAGTTCAAAATTGACATGTATCGAAATTTAAAAAAAAATCAACTCAACCTGACCCAAACTCGTGGTAGGTCGGATTAGCTCACGGGTTCAATTCAATTTCGATAACACTAGTTTATTTTTATCGGTTTTAGACATTTCTCTCTATTCAATAAATTTTATTCATCATTAACCTTTTGATAAGAACAATTGTATTTTAAAAAATATATGCTATGTTTATTAATATAACATTATTAAATAAGAATATTTAATATGTTCCATTTTTGGTTGTTTAATTAAGTTGTAAAGTCTTTGATAAATTTAAAAACTTTAACGGTTACCCAGTCCAATTCGACTCGACCCACTATTGGCGGACTATTTAACGAGTCAACTAAACCTGACTCACTTATTAGCAAGCCGAAACAATATAAACAGGTTAGCTGATTAGCTTACTCAATTACAAGTTTTTTGTTCAATTAAAAAAATATAAAAAAATTTCTAATTCAAATCTAAATAAAGGGGAAGGATATTAAATTATATTTATGATCAATCAAACATAAGATTTCATTCACACTAAGATATCACAAAATCTTCTCAGCTTCATAGTGATTCAAATTTGTTTTTATATAAAAATTGGGTTACAAAGTATAGATTTGTGAATTTTTCATGATACCTAATTATTCGATACAAAAATAATTTCATGGGATCCTCCGTTCCGATATTTTGTAAAATGATTAACCCAACAAAAAGTACTTAGTAGAAAAATTGGGTGGTTGGTGAGCCAACCTGACTCACCATAAGTTTAACCCAGATGAGTTGGATTCTTAGTGAGTCGGATTCTTAGTGAGCCGAGTTCAAAATTGACTTGTATCAATTTCAAAAGAAAAATTCATGTTAACCCGACCCGAATCGGTAGTAGACCAAGTTGGCTCACAGATCCAAATCAATTTTGATAGCACTAGTTTATTTTTATCGGTTTTAAAGATTTCTTTCTCTTCAGTCAATTTTATTCATCATTAATGTTTTGATAAGAACAACTATATTTTAAACAATATATGTTATGTTTTTTAGTATAATATTATTAAATAAGAATATTTAAGATGATGCATTTTAGGTTGTTAAATTAAGTTTTAAGTCTTTGATAAATTTAAAAACTTTAACGGTTACCTAGTTCAACCAAATCTGAGTCACTTATTAGGGAGCTGAAAAAATTATAACCCGACCCGGCCTAGGTTGATGGGTCAAATAGGTTGGTTCACTAGCTCACTTAATTACATGTTTTTTCAATTAAAAAAATAACAAAAATTTTCTAATTCAAATATAAATAAAGGGTAGGTTCTTAAATTATATTTAATAAGATCAATCAAACATAAGATTTCACTCTCACAAAGATATCACAATATCTTCTCAACAAAATTTTTAATAGCTTCATAGTGATTCAAATATGTTTTGGTTTAAAAATTGAGTTACTAAGTATAGATTTGTGAATTTTTCATGTTATCAAGTTATTTCATACAAAAATAATTTTACGTGAATTTCTATTTTAATATTTTGTAAAATGATTAACTCAGCAAAATATACTTTTTAGAAAAAATAAATCGGTTGGTGAGCCAATCGAATTCACCATCGTTGAATCCGGATAACTAGATTCTTATTGAGCTGGATTCCAAATTGACTCATATTGAAGTTTGAGACTCATATTGACTTGATTCTTTGTCTTAATTACTGGTACACCAAAAATTGATCTTGACCCTACCTTCCTTCCAATTTTTATGCTCCTTTATGCGTTTAAAATAATTTTAATTATTTAATGATTTATTAAAGCTTATTGATCACCATTGTTGTCATTACTTGAATTTCTTTCCCTAATAAATTTTAAGAGTTTATTTTGTTGGGGTTTAGAGATTTCTCTTTCTTCAAGAAAGTTTATTTATCAATAACGTTTTTATGAATTTATTTTTGTCTGTTTTCGAGATTTTTATTCAATCAATTTTATCCATCATTAATATGTTGATAATAATATTTTGATAATAAAACTTATGTTTTAATCAAGATATGTTATGTATTTTAATATAATATTATTAAATAAGAATATTTAAGACGTTATAGGTTGTTTAATTAAGTTTTGTGTCTTTGATAAATTTAAAAACTTTAATTGGGTTGTTTAATTTAATTTGGCTTGACTCATCATTAGCTAGCTGCTTTGTGAGTAAATCTAAATCGATTTATTTATTAGCGAGTTAGAAAAAATTTGAATATGACTCGACTTATCATGGATTCTTGATTAAAAGGATTAGTTCACTAGCTTATTTAACTATAATTTTTTTGTTCAATAAAAAAAATTAACAAAATAAATTCTAATTCAAATCTACATAAAGGGAAGGATCTTAAATTATATTTATGATGAATCAAAGATAAGATTTCATTCACAAAAATATATCCAAAAATCTTCTCAACAAAATTTTTAATAGTTTCATAGTGATTCCAATTTGTTTTTATATAAAAATTAAGTTACTACTAAGTATAGATTTCTCAATTTTTCATGTTGCCTAATTATTTCATATAAAAATAATTCCACACAAGTCTTCGATTCAATATTTTGTCAAAATGACTAACACAACAAAAAATACTTATTAGAAAAATAAGGTAGGTTAGTGAGCCAACCTGGCTAACCATGGTTCAACCCGGATGAGCCGGGTTGTTAGTGACTGGGTTCAAAATTGGCCCGTACCGAAATTTCAAAAAAAAAATAACTCAACCTGATCCATTCCGGCTCGACCCACCACTGGTTGGCTACTTAGTGAGTCAACCAAACTCTACTTACTTATTAGTGAGCCGAAAAAAATTTGTACCTGAACCAGCCTGCCACGGGTTGGCTCAATACTTCACTTAATTACAATTTTTTTCAATTAAAAAAATAACAAATTTTTTTTAATTCATATATAACTAAAGGGGAATGGTCTTAAATTCTATTTGTGATCAATCAAACATACGATTACATTCACACAAATATATCACAAAATCTTCTTAACAAAAATTTTGGTAGTTTCACAGTGATTAAAATATTTTTGCATAAAAATATAGTTACTAGGTATAGATTTGTGAATCTTTCATGTTGTCTAATTATTCCATAAAAAAAAATTACACGGGAACCTCCATTTCAATATTTTGTAAAATGACTAACACAATGAAAAATACTTATTAGAAACATTAGGTTGGTTGGTAAGCCAACCCGACACACTATGGGTTATATCCAAATGATTCAGGTTCTTAGTGAGCCCGGTTCAAAATTGGCTTGTATCGAAATTTCAAAAAAAAATTCAACCTAACCTGGCTCGAACCTGTGATGGTTCAAAATTGTTCAATAAATTTTTATCATCATTAATGTTTTGGTAAGAACAATTATGTTTTAAAAAAGTTATGCTATGTTTTTTACTATAATATTATTAAATAAGAATATTTAGGATGTTGCATTTTACGTTGTTTAATTAAGTTTCAAGTTTTTGATAAATTTAAAAACTTTAATGGGCCACCTTGTCCAATCTGGCTCGATCCACCACTAGCTAGCTACTTTGTGGGTCAACCCAACCCTTATCACCTATTAGCGAGCCACCACAGGTTGGTGCGTTAAACAGGTTGGTTCAATAGATCACTTAATTACAAGTTTTTTTTTTCAATTAATAAAAATAACAAAAAAAACTTAATTCAAATATAAATAAAGGGGAAGGATATTAAATTATATTTATGATCATCCTAGCATAAGATTTCATTCACACAAAGATATCACAAAATCTTCTCAACAAAATTTTTAATAGCTTCACAGTGATTTAAATTTGTTTTTGCATAAAAATTGAGTTACTTAGTATAGATTTGTGAATTTTTCATGTTGTCAAATTATTCCGTACAAAAATAATTCCACCCGAGCCTTCATTTCAATACTAAGTAAAATGACTAACCCTACAAAAAATGCTTATTAGAAGAATTAGGTGCATTTGTGAGCCAATCTGGCTCACCACGGGTTCAACCCGGTTGAGTCAAGTTCTTAGCGAGTTAGGATCAAATTTGGCTAGTATCGAAGTTTCAAAAAAATTTCCACCCAACTCGGCTCGCACACATGGTGGGCTGGGTTGACTCACAGGTTCCAATACATTTTGATAGCTCTGGTTTATTTTTATCGATTTTAGAAATTTGTCTCTCTTCAACAAATTTTACTCATCATTAATGTTTTGATAAGAACAATTATGTTTTTAAAAATATATGTTATGTTTTTTAATATAATATTATTAAACAAGAACATTTAAGACGTTGCATTTTGGGTTGTTTTATTAAGTTTTAAGTCTTTGATAAATTTAAAAACTTTAACGAGGTTACCTGGTCCAATTTGGCTTGATCCACCACTAGCTGACTACTTAGTGAGTCAACATAACCCAATTTAGTTATTGCTGGGCCGAAAAGTTTAAACCTGACCCAACTTACCACGGGTTGGTAGGTTAAATAGAATGACTCAGTAACTCACTTAATTACAAGTTTTTTTCAATAAAAGGAAATAATAAAAATTTCCAAATTCAAATCTAATTAAAGGGGAGAGTCTTAAATTATATTTATAATCAATCTAACATAAGATTTTATTCAAACAAAGATATCACAAAATCTTTTCAACAAAATTTTTAGTAGCTTAGTGATTCAAATTTATTTTTGCATAAAATTGAGTTACTAAGTATAGATTAGTGTATTTTTCATGTTGCCTAGTTATTCCATACAAATATAATTCCACGCGAGCCTTCGTTTCAATATTTAGTAAAATTATGAACCCAACAAAAAGTTCTTATTAGAAAAATTAGGTAGATTGGTGAGTCAACCCGGCTTACCACAAGTTCAACCCGGATGAGTCAGGTTTGTAGTGAGCCAAGATCAAATTTGGATCGTATAGAAATTTAAAAAAAAATTCAACCCAACCCGGCTGGCACCCACAGTGGGCTGGGTTAGCTCACAGGTTCCAATCCATTTTGATAACACTAGTTATTAGTTGTTTAATTAAGTTTTGAGTTTTTTATAAATTTAAAAACTTTAATGGGTCACATGGTCTAATCTGGCTCGGTCCACCAATGGTTGGCTACTTAGTTAGTCAATCCAACCTAATGCACTTATTATTGAGCTAATAATATTTGAACCGGACCTGATTTATCACGGGTTGGTGGGTTAAACGTGTTGGCTCACTAGTTCACTTAATTACAAGTTTTTTATTCAATTAAAATATAATAATAAAATTTTCTAATTCAAATCTAAATAAAGGGGAATAATCTTAAATTATATTTATAATCAATCAAACATAAGATTTTATTCACACAAAGATATCACAAAGTCTTTTCAACAAAATCTTAAGTAGCTTAAGAATGATTCAAATTTGTTTTTGCAGAAAAATTGAGTTACTAAATATAGATTTATGAATATTTCACGTTGCCTAATTATTCCAAACAAAAACAATTCCACACAAGCCTTCATTTCAATATTTAGTAAATTGACTAACCCTGCAAAAGGTGTTGAGTAGAAAAATTAGGTGGGTTGGTGAGCCAACCCGGTGCACCACGGGTTCAATCTAGATGAGTCATGTTCTTAGTGAGTCGGGATCAAATTTGGCTCGTATTGAATTTTCAAAAAGAAAAATATCAACCCAACCCGACTCGCACCCATGGTGGAATGGTTTGACTCAGTTCCAATCCATTTTGGTAACTCTATTTTATTTTTACCGATTTCGAGATTTCTCTATGTTCATTAAATTTTATTCATTTGATAACAACAATTATTAATTAATAATAGACATGCTATATTTTTTAATATAATATTATTAAATAAGAATGTTTAAGATGCGCTTTTGGTTGTTTATTTAAGTTTTAAGTTTTTTATGAATTAAAAAACTTTAACGGGCCATCCAGTCTAATACGACTAGACCCACTAATGACTGACTACTTAGTTAGTCAATCCAACCAACTCACTTATTCGCGAGTTGAAAAAATTTTGAACGATTCGGCCTACCACGGGTGGGTGGGTTAAATAGGTTAGCTTACTAGCTCTTTTAATTAAAAGTGTTTTTTTAAATTAAAAAAAAATAAATCAACCATAAGATTTTATTCACACAAAGATATGACAAAATCTTTTCAATAGAATTTTTAGTAGTTGTAGACTGATTCAAATTTGTTTTTGCATAAAAATGAGTTACTAAGTATAGATATGGGAATTTTTTATGTTGCCTAGCTATTCCATACAAAAATAATTTCATAGGAGCTTGTGCTTTAATATTTTGTAAAATGACTCACCCAACAAGATGTACTTTTAAAAAAAAAATAAAGTGAGTTGGTGAGTCAACCTAGCTTACCATGGATTCAATGAATCGGGTTTTTAGTGAATCAAATTCAAATTTAACTAGTATCAAAATTTCAAAAAAAAAAATTAACTCTATCAGACTTGAACTTGAACTCGTGATAGACTAGATTAACTCAAAGGTTCTAATCAATTTTAATAACACTAGTTGATTAATATTGGTTTTAAAGATTTCTGTCTCTTCAATAAATAAGTTTTAAATCTTTGATAAATTTATAAACTTTCAAATTGTCTATTAAACTTTAAAAACTCGTTGATATTTAATAATTTGATAATTCTATAATTTGATAATTCTACAATTTTATAATTTGATAATTTTGTAACTTCTAATTTTATAGTGTTATAATTTAATAATTTATTGATTTTATAGTTTTATAACCTTATAATTTTTAATTTTATATTATGATCTAAGTCTATTATCTCTTTATCATATGAACACATGTGAGATTCCAAGTCTCATTCTTCTCTTTTTCAATATTAAACTATAAATTACAATCTATTCCTGATCTATCAAAAATTAAAAAAAGAAAAATCAATTTTATTTTCTATATATAGGTGTTTAGGCATTTGCTTTTGAATCCTGAATTTAGAATTCAATTTGACCACTAGTTATGCCATCTTTGGTAACATGCAACTTTAATTTTAATGACTGTTGGTTCATTAAAGAACCCACCTTCTGCTTCCTTTGGGTAACTTGTGACAGTTAGAACTTTAAATTCATCTCAAAACTTAACAAGTTCCATTAAGTATATGCTTTTTTTGTTCTAAAAATGTTGTCTATTTATTTACATATTTAATTTAATCTCATTAAATAAAAAATCATTTATGGCGTGTTCACTTAAGGGTGACAGGAGGTGATTGAGAGAGAGTGATTGAGTGGATTTGAGGGTAATTTTTTTTACTGTTTATTTGAGTGAATTTGGAGGTAAAAGAGAATAAATTTTGAAATAAATTTATGATAATTGGTGTAGGATTTAGTTTATATGATAGATTAAAAAAATTTACTTCAAAATTCACTCTCGTTTACCTTCAAATTCACTCAAATAAACAACAAAAAATATTATCCTCAAATCCACTCAACACTCTCCCCCAATCACCTCCTGTCACCTGAAGTGAACACACCCTTAGTGTTGATTTTTCTGATATTTTTGTAGTGAGAATAGCATCCAAACATTGTTAAGATGAAAAGCAAGTAGCAACAACATTTTGTATGATTTGATGTATAAAAAATGTGTCAGTGTTTTGGTTGAACTCTCTCTCTCTCTGTAGTTAAAATTCAACGTTGTTTCGAAAAATCTGGTGGGAGCAGGTATTTTTCCGTGTCAAACCTTCTCTTATTCATTATTCATTATGGACTGTGTTTTCGATTAAAAAGGAAATCAAAGAAAATGAAAGAAAAGAGACTCAAAAATTATGTTGACATTTTAAATTGATTAATTTATTTTATTTATTATTTAATTATAATGATTATTTATATTTATATTATTTATTATGTTAGAATAAAAGAATAAGTGTTTTATTACATTTAATTTGATTTTAATTTTGATTACGTTTATTTGTTTATGAGATTCGTTTATGTATAAATCGTTATAAAATGTATAAAAGTGAATTTTTCTTTTCTTTTTCTCGCGGTAGAAAATTGGATGTGTAATATTTTATTTGTTTTTCGTGATTTCATAAAAAAAAATCTTGGTATTTGTTTGCTTATCAAATCATTGAAATTAAGTATAATTTTAATATAAATAGAGTTGATTTCAAATGTGCTAATTTTCGAAAGAGAAAACTAAAAAATATTTACATTTTGGAAATATAAAAAGAGTTAAATGAGTTGAGCATAAGATTTTATAATTAGAAAAAGAAAATGAAAGTGATTGTCGATAATAATGAATTGGAAAAGCGAGTGAAATTATAAAGCAAAGCACGGCTCAATAATATATGTAACTGACAAACGTTGATATAATAATTTTCAAAGTAGAAGTAAGTCAGGTACAAAGCCAACCACGATTAAAGATTATCACTCTCTTCCACCTCACTTTAACTATCTCATTGTTTCAACTTTGAATTCCACAAAAGGAATTCAAACTTCAACCCTTTTAAGGTACCCGTTTTTATTAAAAACGGTGAAAAGAAAAAGTAAAAGCAACTATTTATTCCAAAATTATTTTTTCAATAGAAAATATATTTATAAAAATAAAAATAAAACCAATTTATAATACATAAAAAAACATATTTAGAGACTATTTTTAATATTAGAGAGTCAAATTAGAACCAGTCTGAGTTGAAATAGACTTAAAAATCACTTTTTAATACATATTTCATTTAAAAAGAAAAACTTGAAACATTTAGTCCAATTAAAAAATTAAAAAAAATTAGAATTAGAATTAAAAAAAGAGTGGGTTCTAGATGAAAATTAAAAAATGTGTGATGATTCATGGCATTTAATTTGGGTGACTTGTTAGCGAAAGTCAGACCAATAAAATAAAAATAATGATTGCTTTATTTGATGATTATATTAAAAAACATGAATGGAGTGACCCTGCCTCGGATACCACCTCCTCCCAATACCAAATCATAAAGAATCATAACTATCAAGACTTTTCGCAAAAGGATAGAAATAAATAACTTTGAGATTCCAATTTTCACTTATCTATGAAACTAAATATTATAATATTACTAATACTAATAATTAAAATAAATAAAAGAAATTTACAAAGCAACAACCATGGTTCCAACTACACTTTCCAAAAATTATACTAATTAAAAAAAAGTCCTCCACTTCCCAATTTTTTTAATCTTTTTTTCATTTATTCCACTTTCTACGTTGACTCGAACACCAAACCCACCACTCCGGCTGCGTTCTCCTGCATCGCGGCCTGAACCGCGTGCCTGTGCTCCCCCTCGTACGTCACTATCAGCATCGCCGGATCGTCTGGTGCACGCTCCACGTGTTTCCTTGCAGGACACCCTCTCACCGTGCTGCACTTGTAATACCCCCTGATCACAAAAAAAAAAAAATCAACGTCAGAGAATGAGTCTTTGTGAGATGAAAGTCAACAAAATTTACAACATCACTCACCGAGGGTACGGTGAGCCCTTGATCGGTTTCTGACCGTACTTCCTCCATGAATACTCGTCCGGCGGAATATCGGCGATCTTTGAACTTATCGCCGGCACTCTCACGGTCTTCTTCACCCTATTTTTCCTGAACGTAAAATTAATTAATTAATGTCTGTACACAGAATAAAAAACCTATATTGACTTTCAATTGGAAACTCTTCTTAATATGATCTGTATAGGAACTATTACAGCAAATAAATATTTAAGAATAAGTAAATTTCAAGGAAGCGGTTACAAATCACTTAATAAAAAATAATAAATTATTTGTTTAAAATAAACAAATTAGAGAAACGCATAAAAAAACGTAAAACAACTTATTTTATTAAAAGAGAAATTTCTTAAAAAAAATATATATATACACAAACAAACTCACGGGTTATAAATGATTCATAAATAAACTATAACAATATAAAAAAAATTACTATAAATTTCCTCGTTTTTATTAAAATTAGAGTTTAACGGCATTGTATTATTTTATTGATCAATATATAAAAAAAAAGTAGCATAAATAAATGGAAGGTCAAGAGTGAAAAAAACGACAAGGGATTGAAAGAAGGTTGAGTTTGGGAAGGTTGAAATTGTCTGAGTTGTTTGTGAGACAGGAATTTCTAAAAACTGGCTTCTGGACAATGGAGACACCAGACAGAGGCACAGCATAGGAACCCTATGTTGTCGTGTCACTATCACGCGTGGTATACCTATTAATGCATTTAACTGCACCACTACCCAAATCGTTGACTCCCAAACGCTGCCTTACCCCACTCACGTGATTACTTCACAAAAACACTTCAACGCCCCCTTTACACCCCAAAACCATTACTCTTTAAAACATTATCTTCCTTCATTAATTTATTACTAATATCATTTTATCTTTCAATTAAATATAATACCATTTTAATTAAAACTTAATTAAAATTTAAATAAAATCATAAAAATTAATAAATTTATTTACTACATCAAATTAAACTTTTAAGAATAAAACAGATTTCATTTTCTACGGACTAGTCAAAAACTTTGAATAGTTATGACAAGCATTTTTAGTGTATTAATGAATACTCCTATTTTCCGAATTAAATTTTATGCCATAAAAAAAATTAGATTATTTATTTAATATAACAGTTCTAGTCAACAATTCAGAGAGGGATTACGACGCGGTGTACCTTCGCTTGACGCAGTGGCACTTGCCGGATCCGGAGACGTCGTCGGAGTTTTCGCGGTGTTCGAGGCAGCGTTTCTTGAACGCCGGCGGTTTCCCGGCGGAGGTCGCGGGAGGAGGAGGCGGCGGGGCGAGAAAGATCTTGCCGTTGGAGACGCTGCCGTCGCCGGTGATGGCGGAGGACATGAAGGAGGAGTTGGAGGAGACGCTGAAGGTCTCCTTGGAGAACTCGAGTTCCACGGACTTGGCCTTGGAGTTCCGGAGCGCGTTGTGCGGCTTGGTGAAGTCGAGCGTGACGCTCCCCGAGGCATGGTGAACCGGCGCCGGCGAGGCGAAGAGCGCCGGCAGAGAGAGGTTGGCGGTTTGCGGGGGAGGAAGATGGAGCGGTGCAGAGGGAGGATTGTGAGCCGGTGCGAGGGTTTGAAGAGGCTCGGGGGTTTGAACCGGTTCAGGGGGGTTAACCTGAAGCGGAGCACGTCTGAAACGGGCGTGGCCGGTTCGGTTGAGGAGGGAAATGAGTTTCTTGAACTTGGAGACGGTAACGTCGGTGAGGTCGGTGTTCAAGTGAGAGGGTTGGTGAGAGAGGATTCGGATCAGGTGTTCCATGCCCTTGAGGCCTTCCGATGCAGCCTCTTGGATGGCCTTTTGATCATCGATTTTGGGGAACCCCATTAGTTCCACAGCCATTTGATGGATAAGGGAAATTGGGGAGTAAAATCAGAGTGTCATGGGATGAAAAAGAGATGGGTGGAAGAAAAAGGGGAGAGAAGATATGTATTTATATATAGATGGAAAAGAATGGAAGGAGAAGGGGACTTGGTAAGACAGACCAGAGTTAGAAAGTGTCTTCGGTTTGAACTTAATATATTTAATACTTTTTTAATACCAGATGAGTTGTATTCATGATTTTATTCATAATCTTTATGATTTATTTATGATTTAATTATGATTTTTCTCTTTTTGTGTTTCTCAATTAAGAGTTTTTTCTATATTTTATTTTATTTTAAAACAAGCGTTTATAGGAAATCAGAATACTTTTATCTTCTTTAATTTATTTTTCTCCACTTAAATTCAACATATTTATTACATATGTCACAACTATTTAGATGGGTAAGTGATTTGTTTATATATGTATTTCGCTCGTTTAAATGGTATAGGAGATGCACATAGTATGGACATACGAAATTTATAAATTTAATTATAAGATATTTATATTTATATATAAAGGGGAATTTTTTTAGTGTACACATTTATTTTTTAAATTTATTATTTAAATAAGGGTTAAATATGTTTTTGATCCCTTAATTTTAAGTGAAAATTAGAATTAGTCTCTTTTCGAAACTTTAGTTTAATTTAGTCCTCAACTTTAGAACTAGGTGAATTTAGTCCTTTTAACCAAATTTTGCTAAGTTTATTTGATATTTTAAACGTATTTCATGGTAGTATTTGATTCGTTTACACTGTTTAACATAATTTTTTCTTCAATATTAATTGTGAAATCTATTTGAAACTTCAAATCAATTTAACAAAATTTGATTAAAGAGACTAAATTCATACACTCTTAAAGATAAAAGACTAAATTAGTCCAAAGTTTCAAAAACAAACTAATTCCAATTTTCACAAAAAAAAAACATATTTAACCCTTTTAATAAAAGTTTCTAAATTTAAAATAATTATTTTATCAATTTTATTGTTTCTTTAAATTTATTTTTTTAATTTAAATATTTTTTATTATAAAATAACCTATAAAATAAGTAAAACTATTCAAAATAAAATTATAAAAATTACTTATTTAATTTTATAATTATAATATTAATAATTTTATTATTTTATATTATCATAAAAAAAAACACAATGTGCGTAAATATTTCTCCCATCTTCATTCTAATTTCATTAAAAATTTTATAACTTCAAAATAGAGCTGTCAAAATGGGTCACAACTCACGAGCCAACCCGGTCCGTCACAGGTTCAGACTGGGTTGGGTTTGAAAAAATTGTATTTTTCTTATGCGAGTCAAATTTCAACTCGGCTCATTTAAACCTGACTCATTCAGGTTGAATCCGTGGTGGGTCGGGTTAGTCCACCAACCCGCTTACCTAATTTTATTTTATTAAAATTTAATTTTAATTTTATAAAAAAAATATTTATTATTTTTTTCTTGAAAAAATTATTTAAGTTTCATATTTTCAAAATTAATTAAACATACTGGGAGTGAAACTTGGGAGTGAAATTTGTTTAGATTTGAATCATAGAAAGTTTGTAATATTTTTTATTTTAAAAAAATTGTAATTAAGTGGGCTAGTGAGCCAATCCGTGGTGGGTCAAGTCAGGTTCAAATTTTTTTGACTCGCTAATAAATGAACCGAGTTAGATTGACTCACTAAGTGACCAATCTGCAGTGGATCGGACCGGGTGAGTTACCCATTTTGACAGCTCTACTTCAAAATATTACTGGAAAAAGTAAATCGACAATCTCTTTTATTCTACTTGCCAACTTTTATTCCTTTTTTAACTCTTATCACTTAATCAATAATACAGCTCATACACTCCATATTTTATAATAAACTTGTAAATAAATTATTTTAATATTTTAAAAAAATAATATATAAATGTGAGTTTAAGTTTTCTATTTAAAGTTTATCTTTCCTGTATTAATGATTTTTTCTAATTGTTATTTATTGTAACTTAATCAATAATACAGCTCATACACTCCATATTATATAATAAACTTGTCAATAAATTATTTTAATATTTTAAAAAAATAATATATAAATATGAGTTTAAGTTTTCTATTTAAGGTTTACCTTTCCTGTATTAATGATTTTTTCTAATTGTTATTTATTGTAACTTAATCAATAATACAGCTCATACACTCCATATTATATAATAAACTTGTAAATAAATTATTTTAATATTTTAAAAAGATAATATATAAATATGAGTTTAAGTTTTCTATTTAAGGTTTACCTGTATTAATGATTTTTTCTCGTTGTTATTTATTGTAACTTCTTTTTTATTATTATTGGGTTTGATTTGTTCATATATACTTCTTCTCACATGATAAAGATGAGTTTTCTTAGTTTATTTATATAACTCTAATAACTTCTTAAAAATAGTCCTTTTATCTACTAGATATCAACAATGTATTCTTTAATTATAATTTGTAAAAAGAGTTTTATATGAACCTTCCATATTTGTTGTTTAGGGGAGTCTTCTAAGTTAATATTTCATTTTCTATATTGGTATTTTCTTAACTATATTATTTTGACAAATCATTAATAATTTGGTGTCACTCGAAGCATATATTTTCACTAAGCTTTTATGAATTATATATTAGTAATAAGTTTTATACATACAATTTGTATACACTAACTTGAGAGGAAAACATATATTATCTATATCTTTCAATTACTTGTTATTTATAATTAGTTTGTTATTATTTTTCATTTATATTTTAGATTTATTTTATATTTTTTTGTTAAAAATAAAATACATATTATATTTATATATATATATATATATATATATATATATATATATATTTTTTTTTTTTGAATACAAAAGAAATTAATTTCATAGATAATATTTTACTATATTGAAATTTTTTTTCTGTTATTTTTATTCAGCTTTCAAAATACATTTCTTAAACATTAAAATCAGTGCAGTTACGTGTATTTAGAACACTCAATAGAGAATTCAAATTCTATAAACACCTCAGATTTATAAATTTAAATTAATGTTAAATATTTAACTTTTTTATAAAGATTATTAATTTATTATTTTGTCGTTATATGAGTTTTTCTTTCTATATTAAATTTTACGCGTTTGTTTATGACTATTCGTTTCAGGGATTTCTCGTACTTCAATAAATTTTATTTAACGGATATGTGATAAGAATAACATTTTTAAAAAATATATTATACTTATAAGTATAATATTATTAAATGAGAATGGTAACGTTTTGTTTGATTTTAAGCTTGTGTTTAAACAACTAAGAAATATCAAATCTTATCATACCCAAATTATGTAGTTCAGTTCAATAAATAAAAAGTATCTAAGTTTGATTTTAAGCTTGTGTTTAAAGCATTATTGTCTAACATATAGAAATGCTATGCACATGCATCTTTGATAAGTTTGTGTGTCCAAAAAAAATATTTGTTGAGTTATAACTAGTTGTTAATCAATAATTCTTAATTTTAGTTGAAACTGATAATCTTTTATCTTCCAAACAAGTAATGAGTAGAATTGTATTTGAGCTCTTAGTTCATTTGTTAACATTAAATCTTATTTTTCTGACCCATTTAATAAGGAGTTTTTTAAAAGTTTCAAATACAAAATTCCATGTAAAATGGATTAGGGTGGGATTGGTCTCTTAAAAATAAATTAGTTATTTTTAATGATTTTTAGTTATTTTTTTCATTTCTTAATCATGCAATTTCTAAGTTTTGCATGACACTTTACAAATATCATTTTTTTTCTTCTTCACTTTGTAAAATATCTTTTTGTAATGTTAGAATATAAAAAAAATTATAGTTTAAGAATTTTATTGCACAAGGGTAATTTTTAATTACCTAATAAAAAGATGTAGTTTTAATAGAAATTAGTTTAATGATTATTTTGTACCAATTTCGAAAAACCGAAAATTAATTTATATTTGCTTCTAATGATGAAAAACTTATCGTTTCCATAGAATATATAAATATCGGTTTTATAAAAAAGTTAAATCATATTTTATATATATAATTTCATTATATCGAAAAGTTACAAAATATATTATAATATATGTTGAATTTGTTTAAGTTGAAAGGTTATATAATTTTGAAAGAAAAAAAAATCAAAATAAGTATTTTTTACAAGTTCATAAATTTCTTATATTTGAAAACAATCGTAAAGCATATTTATTTATTTATTTGTTTTAAACTGCTCATTACATCATAGACTTTCAACTGAAATAAAATTTGAGGTGTGAAGCATTCCAAGTGTTAGGAATTGCTTTGCCTGTCGAGTGTTCCAAACGGTATGCCCCGTTCTTCAAGCTTTCAAAACTCTGGAATTGCAGTCAGCTTTCCATCTGTTTGATTTCTCTTAGAGTCTCCCATCTTTCTCCAAACTAGATCTCCCTTAACAAACTGCCTCGGTTTTATCCTAGTGTTATAGCGATGAGCGACGGGCCTTTTTTAGCTTCTATTCGGACAACAACAATCTCTCTTCTTTCTGCCAGGGTGTCCAACTCTGCCCTTAAGTTGTCATTGTTCACCTGTAAATCTTCTAATCTCCTTTTGAGCGTTGGTTCCCCCACTTCTACCAGCAACATAACATCGGTGCCATAAGTGAGGTTGAAAGGTGTTTCTCCGATTGTATCATGCGGTGTGCAACGGTATCCCCAAAGAACCTTTTGCAACTCATCAACCCAAGCTCCTTTGGCACTTCCCAGCCGCTTCTTTAACTCAGACACTATGACCTTGTTGACAGCTTCTACCTACCTGTTTGTTTGAGGATGCTCCACTAAACTAGTGACATGCTTGATTCCTAAGTTAGAATATAAATCAGCAAGCCATTTGTCAATGAACTACCACCCATTATCCGTAACAATCGTCCGTGGCAAGCCAAAGCGACAAATGATCGTTGATGGTTGTCGCGGCCCATACAAATTTGATTGCAATTCAGAAATGTAGTATAGCCATGGAATGTCCCCTAGGTCGACTCTCAAGGACCAATTTTGCGGTTCGAGTCTTAGGTCTAACATGAAGTGGGGGGGGGGGGGGGGGGGTTGTGAAAGTGTTATGCAAGGAAAATTAAATCAAAAGAAAACTGGAAATTAAATACAACCAAACATAATTGAGAACATCGAAATAAATGAACGAAGCATGAAGACCGAACGGTTCTACATTGAAAGGAAACGATATCTAAAGCAAGTGAGGAAATAAAAAATGCAAGAAGATAAAGAAAACGAACAGAGCAAACATCATAGTGAACTGAAACAATAAACCGAACATGATAGGCAACATAGTAAACGAAAACAATAAACTGAATAGTCCTAAGGCAATATGTGTTAACTAATTAAAATGTAACAACAAATAAAGAAACACTCGACTAAAACTGAATATGCATTGCAGTAGAAATAAAAGAAAATATGCAACGAAGCTAAACACAGAAATGCACATTATAGTCATCCATTAACGCATATCCATCCGGGAATCAACAAACTAAAATATGCAAACAGTACAATAAACTTAATCTGATTTGCTGAATGTAATTTTAATAAAGCTTAAAAAAAACCGTGTTGCATCTAAAAAAATTGAAACTCCATGTGCCACTATGCTAGACGTCACCGGGCCATGCACCACTTTTCACTATGAATCAGCGCTTCTCTGAGATAAATCACCGCATGCACAAGCCAAGTGGAATCAGCATATCTTCTTTTTCAAAAGCAAATAAATGAAATGACTGTCTCTTTCTCCAAGAAAACCATATGATAAAAGAAAAGCAAAAATTCCTCATAGCCCCGTGTGCACACTTCTTCAGCTAAATGAAAATGAAGCCTTCTTAAAAGAAAATAAAATGGAATGAATAACCGTCGTTTTTCTCAAAGAAAAAATGAATGCACGTTGTTTCTAAGAGAAAAATTAATGACTTTCTAAAATTCCATCATCCGTAACCCTCTATCTGTTTTAGAATTCTGGATGTAAAGCTTCTTTCTTCTCCATGGCGGCTGCCCCTCTTGCTGTCCACACTTCTTTGTGGAGAGTTTTGAATTGTGTGATAACCCTCAATATGTCCAAAATTATATTTCCAAAATTTTCTCTGAAAATAATAATGCAATTAGCTTAGAAAATTCAAATTAATTAAAATTCGAATTTCCGGTCAAATTAAGCACAATTAGCATAAACGGGAAAATACCGAACATTTAAGCACAATTCCCTGATTAATTCTGGTACAATAAACTAAGTGAAATCAATAAAATATCAACTCATCAAAATAGACCACACTTAGTCTTTTGCACTCCTGGGCATAATCAAGACGCAAAACAAGGAACAACAGTCAACAGACATCATGGAATTGACACAGATTCAGCAGACAGAAACTCCAAGGAGACAAGCAGAATTACACAGTTCTCAAGACATCTAGACAAAGAAAGGAGGTAGACAGTATCCAACACAGAATTAGAGAAAATAGATACTCAGAGAAATTATCTAAGCAATTTAAGACATGACAAAATAATCAATCAGTTCAAGAGGTGAATCAAAAGCAATAGAACCTCACAGATGCACTATCAGTGTTTCTCTCAAGTGTGTAAGGTAAGCAATGTCAACTCAATGCACTCAAGAAAACAAGCAACAACAGACTTGGCAAGCCTCTAATATCAACACTAAAAAACATATGCATGTTCAAATCAAAAGGACTTTTATGGATGTAATGGGGCAAAGGACAAGGGAGGATATAATATAGATAAGAAGCTACAAACCAAAAAGAATAGAGGAGCAATGGGGAACAAGTGTAAACACAGTTAAATCACACCCAAAACCTGTAATTCAATCCTCTTCTTGACTCCATTATTCACAAATTTTTTTTAATTTTTCTATATTTTTTTTCATCTTGTCTCTTTTCTTTTCTCTCTTTTCAGAACACAACTCTAAGAGACAAGATACACAACATATTTACAAAAACAAAAACAAGAAGAGGAACCAACTAGCCAATTCATCAGAATCCCCAAAGAGATCACACTTGTTCCCAAAACAATTCCAAAGCTCCAAAATTCCCTAAGGTTAAGGTAATCATGGTTTTTCACTTAAGGCTAATGTATCAGCTTCAAAACAAAGAAATGGGGAAAGCATAGGCTCAAAGGGGCTATCAAAGGGTCACAACAAGGTAGGCTCATCTGGCTAGAGAGGCTCAACAACAAAGTGCCTTTATCACTTTCAAACATGCATATCAATCAAGAAACATCAAAAAGAGTCAAATCAAGGCATATGTGCAAGTAATCAAGAGACATATCACACACAAGAAAGAACATCAAAAGGCTCAAATCTCACACAGGGTAATTCTGTCACAGTCAATTCAACTCTCAAAACGTCATAATCATCTTCCAATCAGAGAAAAGCAAGGATGTCCAATAAATCAGAGTATCAATGAAGTGAAGGAAAAACTGACAACCTAATCAAAGTCCAGAAATCAAGAGAAACATGCAAAAGTGTACACAAGACACAACAAAAACTACCTAGAAAATGAAAAATTTAACGCAGAAAACATAAACTAATCAAAGAAAAATCAGAATCTCCCCCAATAGACCACACTTAAACTACAGAGTGTCCTCAATGTGTCATAAGCATCAGATCAGAATTCCAAAACAGTCAACAAATCAAGGACAAATGCAATACAAGTATGGAAAGGGAGGAGAAGGGAAAAGGAAACTCCCCTGATCATGGTGGCAGTTGCCAATTTTGGACTTTCAGGGAGAGGTCTTCCACCATAGAATTCAGCAAAGAAGTGTTGAGGAAGAACTGCTTCATCCTCCAGATTTGATCAAGCAGGGAGATGTCCTCCACAGCTAGATCTAAGAAGCAGTGATTGTTGATGAGCAGGTTCAGCTGGTGTATATTAATCTTCAAACTATCGGCACTTTTGTCTTCCACCATGGGTGTGTGTTGATCAAATCCATATGTACCTCCTGCAACATGGTTAGTGCAATGTGGTTCCACAGAAATAACATGTAGAGGTATAACACCCAATTCCGGTGTAAGAGGCTGAACCTCAGATATACCCTCAGAACATGAATCAAGTTCAAATTTAGAAGCAATATCAACAATAGGCTTAGATTCATGTTCAGTGCATGGAGAATAAGCACTCAAACAAGATGGCAAAAGTTGTTTCTCATCATGCAAAGACTGAAAATCAAAAGCATGCTCATCAATATCATCAACATCAACGTACCTATCAACAACATAATCATCAACAACGGAATCAATCATAGGTATGTTTACCTCCACTTCCCTGAATGTTGGTAGAGTGGTGGAAGGTGAAAGTGGTCTACTTGACTCAAAATTACTGCATATACCTGTCTGGTCCTCCAAATCTTCATCAGTCTCTTCAAGTGCAAGAGTAGGGACATAGGAGGGTGGGAAAGTAGGTGACACAATAGTAAGCTCATGACTCTGCTCCCCATCTCCTATGTGGATGGCACCAACATCATTTGGAAGCTGAACAGTCTGAAATAGTGATTCCTCTGAAACATAAGACTGTTCCTCAGTGAGTTGAGTGGTCATCTGCCCCATATGATAAGTCAAACTCTGAATGGAAGCACTGGTCTCCTGCTGAAACTCCATGTTCTCTCGCCGGAACTGAATGTTCAGAAAGGTCATCTGCTCCGATAACTCCTTCAATGTAGGCTCAGAAGTAGTGGAAGGATGAGGAGTTGCTTGGGCAGGCTCATGAAGCTGCAGCTGTTGTGGTTCCTGAACAGGTGGAGAAGGCATACAAGAATTCAAAGATGGTTGATATTGCTGTGGAGCGTCATACCATCCCAAGCTAGGGTCATTCCATCCAGGATCGTTGTTGTAACGATACTGAGCGGGGAAGAATTTATCAAAGAACATATGCTCAAGATCTTCCCAAGAAGTGATGGATCCAGGAGGAAGACCATAAAGCCAATCCCTTGCTGCTTCTTGTAATGAGTGTGGGAATGCCTTTAAGAACATGTGATCATCATGGACATGAGGAGGTTTCTTTGAAGAGCAAATGGTGTAGAACTCCTCCAAGTGTTTGTGTGGGCATTCTCCTGCAAAACCATGAAACTTAGGCAGCAAATGTATCAGTCCAGAGGTGAGAACGCATTAAACATCATCCTCATTAAGTGAAGCTTGCTCCCTAGGAGCACTCTCAGAAGTTGGAGGATGAGTCATATTGTTCTCAACATAGAAATCAGCAGAATATGCATGAGAAGCAATATCAGAGTCAAATGCAGAAGGAGAATCATAATCACAGACACAGGTAGAAGAAACAATATTCACAAAATCAAAGTAGGTAGACATGTAGAAGGAAGGGGGAAAAGAAGAATGCAATGAAAATATGCAACTAAAGTTACCTAAATGCAACGAACAATGACGAACACACAAAACAGAACATCACACTCACAACACAAGACAAGACAACACACACTACACAACAAAAGACCTAAAACCGAACCGTTGGTCCCCGGCAACGGCGCCAAAATTTGATGGTTGTCGCGGCCCATACAAATTTGATTGCAATTCAGAAATGCAGTATAGCTAGGGAATGTCCCCTAGGTCGTCTCTCAAGGACCAATTTTGCGGTTCGAGTCTTAGGTCTAACATGAAGTGGAGGGGGGGGGGTTGTGAAAGTGTTATGCAAGGAAAATTAAATCAAAAGAAAACTGGAAATTAAATACAACCAAACATAATTGAGAACACCGAAATAAATGAACGAAGCATGAAGACCGAACGGTCCTACAATGACCGAACGGTTCTACATTGAAACGAAACGATATCTAAAGCAAGTGAGGAAATAAAAAATGCAAGAAGATAAAGAAAACGAACAGAGCAAACATCATAGTGAACTGAAACAATAAACCGAACATGATAGGCAACATAGTAAACGAAAACAATAAACTGAATAGTCCTAAGGCAAGATGTGTTAACTAATTAAAATGTAACAACAAATAAAGAAACACTCGACTAAAATTGAATATGCATTGCAGCAGAAATAAAAGAAAATATGCAACGAAGCTAAACACAGAAATGCACATTATAGTCATCCATTAACGCATATCCATCCGGGAATCAACAAACTAAAATATGCAAACAGTACAATAAACTTAATCAGATTTGCTGAATGTAATTTTAATAAAGCTTAAAAAAAAACCGTGTTGCATCTAAAAAAATTGAAACTCCATGTGCCACTATGCTAGACGTCACCGGGCCATGCACCACTTCTCACTATGAATCAGCGCTTCTCCGAGATAAATCACCGCATGCACAAGCCAAGTGGAATCAACATATCTTCTTTTTCAAAAGCAAATAAATGAAATGACTGTCTCTTTCTCCAAGAAAACCATATGATAAAAGAAAAGCAAAAATTCCTCATAGCCCCGTGTGCACACTTCTTCAGCTAAATGAAAATGAAGCCTTCTTAAAAGAAAATAAAATGGAATGAATAACCGTCGTTTCTCTCAAAGACAAAATGAATGCACGCTGTTTCTAAGAGAAAAATTAATGACTTTCTAAAATTCCATCATTCGTAACCCTCTATCTGTTTTAGAATTCTGGATGTAAAGCTTCTTTCTTCTCCATGGCGGCTGCCCCTCTTGTTGTCCACACTTCTTTGTGGAGAGTTTTGAATTGTGTGATAACCCTCAATATGTCCAAAATTATATTTCCAAAATTTTCCCTGAAAATAATAATGCAAATAATTAGCTCAGAAAATTCAAATTAATTAAAATTCGAATTTCCGGTCAAATTAAGCACAATTAGCATAAATGGGAAAATACCGGACATTTAAGCACAATTCCATGATTAATTTTGGTACAATAAACTAAGTGAAATCAATAAAATATCGACTCATCAATCGTTCAAACAAACTTTTGGACTTGTGTAGCTGTTATCGTAGCCAAAGGTTCTACCTCCACCCTCTTTGTGAAGTAATCAATGGCTACTAGGAGGAACTTTTTTTGTGACCGACCGATTGGAAGAGGTCTGACGATGTCCATTCCCCATTGTGCAAATGGGCACGGAAACACCAAGTTGTGCAACTGTACTGACAACAGGTTGATGTTACTACCATGTTCCTGACACTTTACACATTTATGCACGAACATCTTGTAGTCTCTCTCCATGGTCGGCCAAAACTACCCCGCTCTCAATGCCTTGCTCGAAGTGCTCGCTACCTGGTATGCATTCCACACGCTCCTTCATGGAGTTCCCTCATAACATATTCAGCTTCCTTTAGCAAAACCCATTTCAACAACGGTGCTGAAAACCCCCTCCTATAAAGGTCGCCTCTTATGAACAAGTAACAAACGATCTTTTTTGCCTCCGCCGCTCGTACTGATGAGCTCTCCTTTTGTCTTTTGATCAACTCTCGAATCTCCTTTCTCCAATCAGGACGATCGGATATTTCGAAGACTGACAAGCATTCAATGGAAGGCTTCATCATGATTTGCCTTATGAGTGATGACAATTGACCATTCTCTTTACCACTGACCAATTTTGACAAAACATCAACCCTAGTGTTTTCTTCTCTGGGTATGTGCTTAACTTCAACCGTTTGGAATTGTTTGATCGACTCCTTGGTTTTATGATAGTAAAAAAGCAGCTGGTCATCTTTGGTTTGAAAACTCATTAGGGGTATGCCCCATATTCTGATGATAGAGGCAGTGCTTAGTACCAACCACATTCTTAGGCGTTGTTTTTTTCTTCAATGGGGGAAGTAGATCCACACTCAGGGCTTCCTCCAGCAATCTTGCCCTTGGTGCACTCAAAGGGGTGTACAAATCAAATCTGGACCCTTTCGGACTATCCTTGAACTTTTTTTCCCTTTTTTTGTTCGTTTAGGATGAATGTTGTTGGAAAATAGGTTGGCTTCGTTTCAACACCAAGAGGGGGGGTGAATTGGTGAGGTTTAAAAATCAGAGTCTTTTTAAAATCATTTTCGCAAAGTATGAACCTTTACAAAGTTTATTGAATCGCAAGGAATGAAAATTCTAAGTGCAGCGAAAATTACAAAGTTGACTACGAAAGCAGTAAAGTCGACTTAATGTAAAAGTGTAGGGATAGAGAAATCAAATGTAGATTTTTATACTGGTTTGGCCTCAATGCCTACATCCAATGTCCTTCCACAATCCGGAAGCAAATGCACTATAATGGTCAAGGTTTTTACAACAAGACTTTTATAGAGACTTCCACGTCAAAAATATAAAACACATCTCTAACCCTCTAACCAAAATATAGGCAACAACACACACAAAGGTCTGCAGCAAGATATCCCCTCTTCTGCAATCTTTAACCCACTTTGAACAATCCTCAAAGTGTACAGACTCCATGAGTCAAACTCCTGTAATCACAACAGGAAAAACCAATCTCCAGTAGATTAAAGGCAGTCTTGATCAACAAGAATACACCAGCTGTGCAGAATCTGATCAAACAGTAAGTTCAATACACGTCTCCTTAAAATAACTTCCTCAAAGATAGATCACCACGGTCTTTTTGATGAGTTCTTGGAGTAAATTCTCAAAGATCACAATCTGTAAATCAAAATGAAAGTGTTAGAATGTCCAAAGTCTTTGTGATCAATTAAGTCACGTCTATTTATAATTTTCTATAAATCAGACGCTCCTATCGTCGACTAGGCTACTAATAAAGTCGATTGTCATCAGACAGTTATAACAGTTAAGTCAAATAGTAGTAGTCAACAACAACCAAATTGATTTTACAATTAATACATTTGACTAACAATAAAAGCTTTGACCAGTAGTTAAAATATAGTCATTACTGTGCACAAGCATAAAAGAATTTCAAATCAAATAACTAACTAAGTCGGATCCACTGCGCATGTAGTCAACTTAGGCAATTCAGCACAATTTGAAAATCTTTTCAATGCAAAATCACACATAGCACTGCTTTTGAAAATCTGTGCAAAGTCATACGTTTTAATCGACTTGCTTCATAATGAAGTCGACTTGAAACTTGCAGATTTGCTACACATTGTGAGTTCATCAAAGTGTATGTGGTTTTCCTTTTCATAAACATATTTAATGCAAACACAAGTGATGTATCAAGTATAAGATCAGTGAATATGCATACATATATCAGAAACCAATACAAACATATTCAATAAGATATCATCCACAATAAAGAATAGAACATGTAACACATAACAATACATGTGTTATTAATAATGTGTTGTCATCATAAAAAACCAGAGTAACTAGAGCACTGTGAGATTAAGGTTAGCTAAACCGGTGCTTCCCTTATCAATAATCTCAACAAATGTCTTCTTGCCTTCTTTCTTTTCTTGGCCCTGAGGACGAAGCATTTTCCTCATGCTGCTTTTTTTGGATAGCTCGCATCTCCTCAATTCTAATGTCAAGGGTAGTCGTGCAAACAGGCTGTCTGGAAAAGAACAAGGTCTTAAGGTTGTAGACAAGGTGCTCATGATGAACTTCTTGCATATGCCCTTCACCTATCGTGCGGTCCGATTATAACAGTCCATGAAATCCCTCATGCCTTCATCTTTCCTCTGCATGATTTTAGTTAGCTCCATATAAGTAAGGTTTTGCGCCTTACTGAAAGCAAACTGTTGTTCAAACAGGTTTCTTAATGTCTCAAAATTATCTACGGTTCTAGGACGAAGGGAATGGAACCATGCCAAGGCTTCTCCTTTGATAGATAGGGAAAAGACCCTGCATCAAACCATCTCATTGGGCGAATATATCGCCATGGCATCCGCAAGCGACCTCAGATGCTCCTCCGGATCCCCTGATCCATCATACTTTTCAACAGTGAGAGGCATCTTGCCCAACATTTACTCTTCTACAATGGCCGTTGTGAGAGGGTGAAGGGCCCTAGCCCGACCGGCATTAGTCGGGCAGACCGATCGACTTTTGGAGCTGTTTTCCTCCTGATCAGTTCCTTCAGGCTCAGTCTGAGCAAGTTCCATATGGGAGTTGAGGCATGTGTCGCCGACTCCTGATTTGACTGAGCCTTTTACCCTGCATCACTCTCCGCCCTTAAGGCCATAATATCTGCCTACATAGCTTTCATTCGCCTCTACATCTCCTGCATTAAGCCAACGGGTCTGGTTGTCCTGCCATCCTTATGGTCTCACATGGGTTTCTTCAACTATCCTCGGCCCCACGGTGGACGCCAAAATGTTCCTACTCTAATGGGACGAGGATGATGCTGGTGCTCTTGTCTTGTTGAACGCTCGCTCCTCTAGCGTTCTGGTAACCGATTGGTCTATATGGGGGTAACATGTAGAATATACTCCGATGTTCATGTCAGAATTTTTCTCTAGAGGTCTTAAAATAAATCAATTATGGAAAAGATGAGTTTACTTCGAAATTAAACCTCTATTTATAGAGTTTATAAGAATCTGACCAATTAATTTACCTTTTAATGATCATTAATGCAAACTTTAACCACTCATAGTAGCCGTTGTAATAATATTAATTACACTTTAACACTGCTTAACTGTTGTCAGGACTTAGCGGTTGCAAAGCTCTCTTCTGCACGTCTACCCGTTTGGTCCTTTCGAGCCAATATGACATCATACCCGATCGGTCGACTATAAGTCCATAGTAACAATTATGTTTTAAATAAATATTTTAAGATATAAAATTTAAATGAAATTGTAAACGACTTAATTAATTTTCTTAAGGTTTGAAGGTTTTATTGAGATAAATAATATGTCAATTTAAAATAATTTTGATTAATTTAATTGTCTTAGTTTATTTTTTGTTGGTAAGAGTGCACCGATTTTTCTTTATACTAAAGTTAATTTATTAATTATATTTTTATTTGTTATTTAATGAATTTATACTAAAGGTAATTTATTAATTATATTTTTATTTTTTATTTAATGAATTAACATAATTATATTTTAACATTAAATATGTTTATAATTTTAAATTTGGACATGAAATTAAAATTATCCTATTTTAAATTTTGATATATTTAGGTTCATAAAATTTTAAAATAAATGAATTTAGTCCTTTCATAGAGTTTTTTTTTGTTATCCATTTCTTAATCTTTCATTGTGTAGTAATTGATATTGCATTTTTCTTTAGTCATTATTTGTTCTCACTAACAAACCAAGTTTCTCTATGAAGTACAATAAGTTGTTGGATGGTGGTAAATGTGGTAAGTGTGTTTGATTTAAGAAATTTACTATAGGGTTTTTATGGGTAAAATTGCTTAATTTGGGGGCATGAGTTAAACCATTCTTAGGTAAAGATTTCATGATGAAATCACATGGTAAAACCAATGGATTTGTTTGTCCAAGTTATAGAATGAAGAGTGCAACTACATTAACATTGTTTTTGGGCTTAAGAGGAAAAGTATGTGGTTATGGGGAAAGAGTAATGCTTTTGAAAGCAAACACATCACGAGGAACAAAGAAATATTTTTTTTAGCAATACTTCTGCATGAAGTATCTAATCTATAAAACAATAGTACTTTTATGATGAGAATAATTTATAATATTTTATTTTAACAACATTTAATACATATGATTTTAATTTCGATTCACACAATAACAATAATATATTTATCATATTCTTAAGAATTTTTGTACACTTTTTAATATTAATATATCACGTATTGTATCTTATTATTTTTAAAATAAAAGTATCAATGTATCATATACATATCATTTAGGTTTCATCACTTAGGTTTTTTATTTGACTATCAATACTATCAAATTTTCTAAATAATAAGTGAAGATCGATTTAGTAAATTCTTGTTAAGGATTTTAGATGGGCACTTCATCAGAATATTTATAGAAGTTTTGTGTCTACGTAGAGCATTTATTGTTTTAGCATCTAATGAAACTACCACTTCTCGAAGAAATTCAATGGTGACATTTCAACTCAAAAGTTTTTTCTTTTCATGTTTACATGCATTTTACAAGAGTTAATTACGTAGTTATGTTGCTTTATATAAAACCTATTACAACACAACTAATAACTAATTTGGAGTTTTTGTTCAACTATAATACTATTAGAGCAAATTGATTATAAGAATGAAGGATGTAGATTGAAATTTATTAACACTTTAATTAAATTACGTTAACTTTTCATATTACTTTTGTTTCTTCCTTTGTTTCCCTTTTATCAATCATTTGTGTTTTATTTTTCTGTTATCAAAATTGCATTTGTGTGAATAGAGAGTCTTGTTTTGTCTATTTCATAACAAACTAATATAGTGAACATGACATTTTAATCATCATGACTTGTGAAAAAGTATATGAGATTGAACAATGTAACTAATAAGAACAAGGTTAAAACCATTTAGGCGTTCCTATTTTCGTAAGGTATTTCCAATTTGGTCTCCTTTTTTTAAACCTTCCCAGTTGAGTCCTTATAAGTGCTAATTTCAAACAAATTAGTCTCTGCCGTTAAAGATCGTTAACGGTGTTAAAATTGTGCAGAGGTGGATATATGACGTTGTTAAAATTCTCCTTTTGAGGTGTTAAAATTATGCAGAGGTGTTAAAATTGTGCAAAGGTGTTCAAAATTTTCCCATTCTCCTCTGCACAATTTTAACACCTCTGCACAATTTTAGCACCTCAAAAGGAGAATTTTAACCACGTCATGTACTCACCTCTGCACAATTTTAACACCGTTAACGATTTTTAACGGCAGGGGCTAATTTGTTTGAAATTAGCACTTATAAGGACTCAATTGGGAAGGTTTAAAATAAGGGGACCAAATTGGGAATACCTTACGAAAATAGGGACACCTAAATGGTTTTAACCTAAAAACAATTATAAATTGTAAAGGTTGAAGATGCGTGCCCTTGATTTTTTATTATCTAATATTGATTTTTAAATAAATTTGTTTTCTAAAATAAAAATGCTATTGCAACCACAATTTTTTGTTGCAAATATTAAGGGACCTATATTCCAACAATTAATAATTTAAACGTAACAATAGAAAAATATGGTAGCTAAGATGACTTTTAGCAAAGACTGAATAACATTTCGAGTTCTTGAAAATGCATGCTGTCTTCTAATTAGCTTCTAGAAGTGTTGAAATTAAAAATTCATACCAAAAAGATTTGTCTTCTAAAAGATTATTTATCCTAAAAAATATCATTAATCTAGTCGTTAAACTATATAACTATCAAAACAATTTAAATAGAGACAACTTTGGAATTGTTAAATATAATTTGTTTGCAGTTTATGAAAATAAATTAAAAATTATTAGAAAAAGTTATTTTTGCCAAAGTAAAAATAAAACATTTTATCAAAGAAAATATAATATTATCAAATATTCAATAAAAAAAGTTATTCTAATATATTTAATATTAAATATTAAGAAAAAAAATTTAATTATATATATTTTAAATTAAAATATGAAATAAAATTTCATGTGAATCAAAACATTTAATAAATTTATAAAAACTAATGAAATAAAGTTGATAAAATTAAAAAAAATAAATAAAAAATAATAAAAAATAATCAAACATTCAATTTTAAAAATATTTTTAAATGTCTTTTTACTTTTTTTTTTCTAAATTTCAATGAAATATCTTCTTTTATAATAGAAATTATAATACTTGAACAAAATTAAACAAAGAACAAATATTAAACTAATTATAATCAAAATTTAGTATAGATATTTCATCTTTTTATTATATTACAGTAAATAAAATGTCTTTATACAATTATAATGATAAAGTTACACTTAAACAATGAATTAGAAAATAAAAATAATTATATTAAAACTCATCAAATTAATATTTTTAATGATAAAATTAAACAATAATAAAAATATTGAAAAAAATATATTTAAATGTGTGTCTTGGAAAATCAAAAAATGTATGATGGTATGACTTTACTAACAATGTCCAATAGAATATTATTATTCTTCAATCAAAATAATTTTGAAAGTATATAAAACTAGCCTACACATTTAAAAATTATTAAATTAAAGAAATACATAAAAGCTTTTTAAAACATTACAATCAAATTAAATCAAACACAAGTGCATATTGTTATTAATCGATGTAAAAAGGCGTTGAAAATCAGAAGTAGATTGTGTCAAGAATGCAATAACCCATAGAAAAATAACTTACACAACGCATTAAAAGAAATTAGTTAGATTAAAATATGGCATTTAACATATGGTTTATGTGCAACAATTTGAGCATATAATATTTAGCAATTTTGAAAAACAAGTGGCAATGAGACACGAGCCTCCAGATCCACACCACTATATATTATTCCAGTCAATATCTTTATAATTTTTCAATTCACTTTGACATGATCCAGTTGAAATAAAGAGCATATATACCATAAACTATTATTATATAAATTTTAATATATGGTTTGACCTTTGCATGTGAACTATTTATTTATGTCACAAGAAATCTTGCAAATCTCTCTAATGACTCTTCCATGATCCGTATATCATCGGTAAAAACTATTTTAATCACCCCCAATTATTTTAATCACCCCGACTTGATCCCAATCCAAATTTATTATTCCATACGATCATGAAGTACTAAAAAAAAATAACACCATGCATGTAATTAGAAGCATAGACAAATAAATAAGTCAACGTTATATTAAGGATTATATTTTATATTTATACTTATACGTATTTGTTTATTATGCAAAACATATTAACTAAATCCTTGTTAAATCAACTTTGTTCCATTACACTTAATAGTTCTATATCACTTAGAAGTTGAGGTCAAACATGGTTTTTTTTGTATCTTTCGAGTTGCTTTTTTAAAGATAAAACTATGACAGAGTTTCACGCTTTAAAGAGGACAATACTTCAATAACTCTGTGATTGATCCTAACAATATTGTTGGACTTGCGGTCGGAACATTGGCGATTACCCTTGACTGAGAGCCTTATTCTTGTGCACCCAATAGTCTCACATCATTAAAGAGTCAAGGTCAAACGTAATTTAAATACTTCTTCCTCCTTCCACCCTTTAAAACTTCTTTTAAAGGCAAAACCGTAACGGGGCTCCACGCTTCAAAGCAGACAATACCTCGAAAATGCAATGAATGATCTCAATGATATTTTCGGACTTGCAGTCAAAACATTCAACGATACCAATTGGATGACACCTATCATTTTTCTGATAGGTGATGAGTTATACAGGCGTCAACAGGTACTGAAGGTTTTGTTTGATTAATGATGGTCATCTTATATGATTTTTTAGACGTGTACTATAGTAATGCTAGAAAACTTGAGAGGTAGTTTTTAAATAAAATATTTGGCCTATCAACCTAATTAAGGTCTAATAAAAAGGCCCAAGCATGTAGATGTAATTTGGAATAAATTTAATACCATAAATACTCTTATGGTAAAATCATCAAAAGGGAAGCATACATCTAACTTCAACACCAAGGTCGAATACATGTAGAAGAAATCATGAGAGTATTTCTCTTGGCCATGGCAAACACTCTCCCTAGTATGATCCCTCCCACAAGTTCAATGTTCATCGAAGTTTGTGTAAGCAAGCTTCATCTACATAGATGATCCTACCCATAACATCAATTTTCATCTATGTTTGGGTAAGGAAGCTTCACCTACCAAGATGATCCCTCCCCATACTTATGTTTGTATGTCAAATTTAATTTGGAAAAGCTTTATCTTGCAAAGATGGTCCACTCATTTATCATAGTAACGTTTGAGTTGTTTCAAAGAAAAAAATTGTAAAGCCCATACGGAATAGGAAGAGAACATGTCAGCCATCGCATTCAACAAATGGTCAAAAGGTATAGGTCACAAAGCTTACTACATTAAAAGGCCCACCGAAATAAGGCATGTCTACTTCAACTTGAAAACTAGAAACAATGAAAACAAGAAACACATTATCATTAATCCTTAAGCATCTCTTGGAGTATTCTTAACATAAGATGAGGAAGGTTCAACACCTTATATCCCTGTAATAGGCACCAAGGGCCCATTACGCACATCCTTATCAATGTTGAAACATTCATATTCAATGTTTATATTAAACAAGAAGGCAACTTAACATAAGGCATTGTTAAAACCTTCCTCAAGTTGAGTAAGCACACAACTTTCTAAGTTCTTCAATTCTTCTTAGCCAAGGCATGCTCAACTTTTTCTATTGCAAGCTCCCCTTTCAGTTGCTTAATTGCTAGCACAAGTGCATTGTTCTTTTGTTAAGCTTCATTATGTCGAGATTTCCAGGTATTTCTTTCAGATAAGAGCTTAACTCTTTCTTTTTTTACATTGCTAATATTATTCAGCACTTCCTTATTGTCATTATTAGATGTAGCCAACTCTTCCTTAAAAGCCTCAATCTCATAAGTTAGCTAGGTAGTATCCACATTTGCCACAGGATATTGTCAAGTTGATGGCCCATCACCATAGCTCGAGACTGATATTTATTAAGTGCATAAAGTGTTAAGACATGATCGTCTAAGAAAACCTTATTTTAAAGTTTAACATAATGTTTAAATGAAACAATGTTGAATAATCTATGATAAATGTTAAATGCATTAAACTCTACCTTTAAAGATGACTAAACTATATGAGAATGTCAAATATCACAAGGCACCTAACATATACATAAAATGTGTTAAACGTTGTAGAGCTCCTAACAGAGCGTCTTATCATAATAGCATCTGAACAAAAAGGCAAAGTGTTTGAACAAAAGTTATGCTAAAACTAAATATCTTTACTAAAAAAACAAACTAGCATCAAACGATTCTACCAAGCATCACGCCTAGACGCTTAATTCGTCTAACACATCAAATGGCTAGGTCGTCTAATGGTTTGAATGCATGTATGTTCAAGTACTTTTTGTCTATTGTGTTGTACTTTCTTTTTATGTGCATATTATCAACTTTATTCAAAAGTATGATTAGAATCAAACAAACGTTTAGAGACATAAGGATATTCAAAGAATGTCTCATACACACCTTTTGCATGTCTCATCCGTACATAGCACAACTACTCAACAAGGAAGCAACATAGCTTCTGACTTTATCATAAAGGCTACATACCTAGAAGAAAGTCAAAGCTCTAAGTAATGGATCTTTTTTTACGATGCTTATATAAAAAGAAGTGTTGAAGAGAAGAAATAGAACTTCTACGATCAAGATCATTATACGCTCATTATCTTTCTCTGAGCTAATTTGTTTGAAACTCATTTATGAAAATATCTTTTACGAGCTTTCAAAAGTACATTGTATTATTCATATATCCTCCATAAGAGATTTATCTTATGTCTTGTAAGAAACTAAAAGCACTTATTGTGTTATATTTAGAAGTAAATTCAAACACTTGTATTATTTAACTTGGTGGAGTCAAACATTCTAGACAGGTTGTCTAGTGTGGATACCAAGAGTGGTTAAATTTATTCTAGTCAGGTCCACTAGGGTTGGAAGGAGAAGTGGTTGATAATACTTGTATACCAAGAGTGGTTTGTACTCATTGAAGTGATCAAAACAAGTTAAATGATCATATAATGTGCTTTTAATCTTATTTGTGAATTTTAACAAATTAAACAATTGCATAATCTGTTAAATAATATGAACTGCAGTTCATAATCAGTTACTTGCGTAATGTAATCGATTAGGTCATCAACTCTGGTTTTATATGCTTATAACTACATTTTTTAGTTGTTGGACAAGTTTTAAATGTCATTATATACATGTTTGGCATGAAACACATATCTTATGTTGCATATAGCTCAAAATTCTATGGAAATACATCATATATGAATCATTATTAGCTTGTAACTTTGTTGCAAATTTTCTAACACTTATATCATATATACTCTCCTGCATATAACTGATATCTGACTGTCGTTAGTGCAATAATACTCTATGCTTTATCTACATTGCATAAACTACTTAAGTATTGAAAAATTTACTTGATACCAAATGCAACATCAGTATAAATGTTTTGATACATATCTGTCAAATACATCTGATATACTGTTTCAAATTGATAATTGAGCTCTGATACACACTTTGATAATCAACCATATACTACTCACATACTGTCATAGTGCTACATCTCTTTATGATAGGGGGAACATCATACTCTTAAATGGTATGTAAGTAATTTTGATGTTCTTTAGCACATAAGTATTCAATGTTACATGTTTTGCAATTTTTTGTTAATGCCCAAAGGGGAAGAGTAATTGGAAAACATGTTTCTTGTTGATCATCATAAAAAAAAAAGGGAGATTGTTGATAGGGGGAGTTAAACTTGCCCTTTATATCTATGTTTTTTACGATGAACAAGAGAATTGTTTTCTAGTTTCTTGCACAACAAATGGCATAACAATTGTCTTATCTGTATCTTGTTTGTGCTTGATATGAGAATTCATTATTGGTAAATGAATCATGCTTTAAACAGATATAATATATATTTTCTAGATTAAATAATCGATTAACATTGTATATAATCGGTTAGATTTCTCCATATACCATTGTATGCTTAACAGGGGCAAACTGCTCTGTAGTAATCGATTGCATAAGTTGTCTAATCGATTAAAACAGGAAGCAATGCCAATATTTGTTTCATAATTGGATAAATCTATTTAGAATGGAAATTGGATTAAAAATTTGCTTAAGTATAGGATTAATCGATTACATAAGTTGTATAATAGGTAAAATCAGTTTACTTTGTTTAAATCCATTGCATTTAATAGCCTAAACTGTTATAACAGTCAAATGAAGTTATATCTGGCTAGTATGATTAAATAATCGATTACATGCTTAGGATAATCGGTTAAAACAAAAGAAACATTGTTAAAACAGAAGGAAAAGCTTAACATATTACATAAATACCTTAATCGATTATAAAGCGTCAGGATTCAGAAAATCATATATATATACACACACACACACACACACACACACACATCTTGAGCTTTGTTTCAAAACATACAATTGTTATCAGTTTCATATACTAACAATTTCATTGAGTTTTGATTACAGGAACATTCAAGAAGTGATCTTGGAAAATCAAGGTTCAAATTGGGTTACTTATACATCAAGATTCTTTCAAGAAAGTGGGTTGAACTGTGTGACTTGAAGATTAGATTCATCATAGACAATCTATGTTTGTGTTCCTGTGCAGGTTTGCCAAGGGTTAAGGGCTATGAGTGCTCTTATATTAAGAGATTAAGGATTTTTCATCTCTTGGGTAGCTATATTGATTTTGAGTGTGGTGAGAAGTGCATTGAGAGGGGTATCTCTGTATTTTTGTAAACTCAATCAATTTATAGTGGATTCCCTTCAACTAAGGTTGTTGAAGGAGGACTAGATGTAGGCTTGGGATTAGCCGAACCAATATAGATTGTTTGCTTGATCTTTATCTTTACTCTTTCTCTTCTATTGTTGATTTATCACTTCTTGTTTATTGATTTCAAGAAAACCAAAGATTTTGAAAAGATAATTTTTTTAAGGTATAATCCAATTCATCCCCCCCTCCCCTTCCTGGCTTGAGATATAAGGCATTTCTTTTCTAACATTTATCTTTCCGAAATGGTCTATTCATTTTTCATAGTAATGTATGAGTTGTTTCAAAGACAAAAAATTTAAAGCATATACACAACAGGAAGTCAACATATCAGCCATATCATTCAACATATGGTCAAAAGGTATAGGTCACATAACCCACTACATCAAAAGGCCCACTGAAAAAGGGCATGTCTACTTTAAGTTGAAAACTAAAAACAATGAACACAACAAACATATTATCATTAATCCTTGAGACTCTCTTGGAATCGGGCGTTTCTCAACCTTAGGTGAGGATGGTTCAACACTATCTATCCCTACAATAGGCACCAAGGCCTCATTGTGCACATCCTTATCAATGTCGAACCATTCATCTTCAATGTCTATATTAAACAAGAAGGCAGTTTGAGATAAGGCTTTGTTAAAACCTTTCTCATGTTGATTAAGCACATAACTTTCTAATTTCTTCAGGTTGTTCTTCGCCCAAGCAAGCTCGATATTCTCTATTGCAAGCTCTCATTCAAGTTGCTCGATTGTCAGTATAATTTCATTATTCTTATGCTCAACTTTAGTATATCGTGACTTTCAGGTATTTCATTCAGACAAGAGTTGAGCTTTTCCTTTTTATACATTGCTAATATTATTTAGTGCTTCCTTGTTCTCATTATTGGATGTATCCAACTCTTCCTTCAAAGCCACAATCTTAGAAATTAGCTTCGTAGTATCTGGTATTTGCCTAAGGATATTGTCAAGTTGACGACCTATCACCATAGCTCAAGACTGAAATTCATTAAGTGCATAAAGTACTATTTCTGGATGAGATGCCTATACCCGAACAAACCTCCTCAGTGGTCAACATAACCTTTATGGCTTCGTATCAATGAAGGATGCCAAGGAGCCTTCAATATCAGTCATTTGTACGTGTGCCCTATTTGGGGATGGAGGACGAGGCGTCCCTAGCCTAGAGGATTTTTCTTTATGATTTTTTTTGTTCTTTTAAAAAGGTGAAGGAGGTCGCATGTCTCCTATCTTTACATAATCTTGGAACGTGTAGGTCAATTAGAACCCTGACTAATAAGGCTCTTCTTCTTTTCCTCCTCTTCTTCTTCTAGCCTTTTCTTTCTCAATTGAACAAACATCTCCTTCTTAGAAAGACCAATGGCTGCTACGATATCATGACACTTCCTTTGTCGGCAGATAGGATGTTATGACTCCTTGTTTGCTATTCACAATACCCCTATCAGACATTAAAAAAAACTCTATAATATTGGAGGCCAAATACATCTCGACCTATGTGGATATTATATATTATATTCATAAGCTAACAAGGGGTCATCTCATTTATGATCCAATAATTTTGATCGAAAGAATGAGTACAAGTTCAAATTATCATCCCAAAGGTATAAGTTTCTTCTTACATTTGATTTACCTCGAGACTGTGAAGATAAGATCGTCTAAGAGACTAGGATCTTCTAAATCATTTTTGGTTTTGAAGTTTAACGAACAACGTTAAACAAAATAGTCTTGGGTAATCAAACATGTAAAATGAAAAAGAGCATAAACACAAATAATAAAGTACAATGATTATAAAACATCGAAACACTAAAAGTCAGAGAACACAAAAATACCTAATGTCACAGAGAAAAACCCAAAATAACTTAGGAGTAGAAAGTCTATATTAGAAGCATTTACACAACAAACCTAACCAAGGTTATGTCTAAAGCTACATAAGATGTTAAACAATAGTATAAATTAGTTGAAACAACATATAAGCATAAAAGAAGTTGACACAATAGACCTAAAAACATATAACAAGTACAAGAAACATGCAAGTAAAACTGATAAAACACTTAGCGCAACAACGTACAATATCTGAAGAACCTAATATGAAAACCATAAGAATACACTCTTAGCTCAAAGGACAACACTTAACTCTTGAGAAGAACACAAAAAGTGTCACATAACTAATCAATACCGCAAGATGAAAGAAAGGTTGATAAGACAAAGATCTAGATCGTATAGTGAGCTCACATGATCTAAAAAATAATAGACAAAGACCATAAACAAAATAGATCAACAAAGTATCACCTTTGTAAAATCTATATTGCCAAAACAAAAGGTCTAGTATAAAAGATAAGCGTTTAGGACAAGGCTTTGAGAAAAACTTTAGTAAACGCTCTAATACATAAGTAGATGCACCACTAAACGATTTCCTTATATAATGCGTCAATAAGATTCTTGTTAAATTCATTCGTGTTATACCTAGCTAAACAAGCTAGGTGAGCTCTCACTATAAAATGATGTTTTTGGTAAACATACTAAAGGTACAAACATTGTTTCAAAAACACATGATGAAAGATGTCTTACTAAACACACTCTTGAACTCAACGAGTATCTGCAAAACAAAGCATCGTTAGTGGAAGCCTCTCATAGGCTCAACGATACCGTGTGTCAAACAATATCCTTCATCCAATGATGAAGTCTTCATCAACTACTTGGTATGTTAGTGAAAAACTCAACTGATCAAATCCTGCCTGAACAACAAAAAATTTGAAATATTTATAGTTGTTCTGGACATGCAATAAATTCCATTAATTGCACAAAATATCAAAAATAACTACAGTGTAAAGAAAAAGGACATGTTTGCTTGTACACATATCTACTTTATTCTGTGCAGACTACCTAAGTCAACCATCCACTTGTTCTATCAAATACAAGTCAGAAATGAACATTAGAGACAAAGAAGATATTCACGAAATATTCTTCTCATCAAAAGTCGTGCCAAAAAGATCATACAATCTACTTTTGATAAAGCATTGAAAAAGTAAGCTTGCTCTGACATGTAAACCTCAACCTACAATAGCTACCTACGATAAAGGTTGTAAAAAGATGAAATTGAAGACAAGCATCGTCTAACGGCTAAATTCTTAAAAGGCTTATAGATAGAATATCTTTGTACAAGGAGAGCGGGAGGATGGGCATTCAAGGACTATAAATAAAAATCATCCTCATGGAAAGATCAAGAATTCTCTCAAAACTACTTAGAGTCAGATCTACTTATGTAAGAAGATAAAGAGAGAGAAATATAATTTGTTGTAAAAGGAGAGAAGAGAGAAAAATTTTGTGAGTCTATTAGATTGATTTGTATTGTATACACATCCTCTCTAAGAGAGTAATGGTCTAAGGACTTTAACCAATCTTTTGACTGTAAATTATGAAGAAAATTCAAACACTTTACGTTTAACTCGGTGGGGTTAAACGGTAGTTAGAAGGGTTTGTCTAGTGGAAATCAAAAGTAGGAGAAACTCAAGTGATGTTTAACTTGGTGGAGTTAAACGGTACTTGGACATGTTTGTCTAATGGAAACCAAGAGTGGGTTAAAATCAACTAGACAACATATCGGGAAGATATATGGATTGTCTAGGGATACTGAGAGTGGTGAAGAATACTACATAACCAGGAGTGGGTGAAACTCAATTCTAGTCACGATAACGGGGGTTATTGGGTTGACTTGGAAAATCATGAGTGGGTGAAACTCAACTAGACAACATATTGAGAAGATATTTGGAATGTCTAGGGATACCAGGAGTGGTGAAGAATATTGCACAACCAGGAGTGGGTGAAACTCATTTCCAATCACGGTAATGGAGGTTATTGGGTTGACTTGGAAAACCAAGAGTTGGTGAAACTTAACTAAACAACATATCAAGAAGATATTTGGATTGTCTAAGGATACCAAGAGTGGTGATGAATATTGCACAACCAGGAGTGAGTTAAACTCAACTAGATAGAGTATCAGGAAGATACCGGGAAGGTCTAAGGATACCAGGAGTGATGAATAATACTGCACAACAAGGAGTGGGTGATACTCGATTCTAGTCATAGTAACGGGGTTACTGAGTTTGACTAGCACAACCAGGAGTGGTAAGAATACTCATATGTACTTCATTGAAAATCATACCATTTTCAAATACATCAGATGTTTGGAAAGCAAACCACTAACATGCATGCTTATCAACAAACACTCTTTTATCTAAGAGTTACTTCTCCTGAACGGTACGAAGATCAGTTAAACACTAGGACTATAAACGTGCCTAGAAGAACAACATTTATTAGTTAAGAATTTAGTTACTTTTGAGGATCATCCAATCTCTATCAACGGTGGTCAAATATCGACTCCGAAAAAGATTTACAAAAACATTATTGAGCTCTCCTTCTAATGTTTCTCGTTACTATAGAGACTAGGGGGCTAGTGTGTTGCATAGGACCGAATACATCTCAGCTAGGTTAACTTAGTGAAATTAGGTGCCTCCTATAGAGTTAAATACATCTCGGTCTCAAAGGCAGAAATATCTAATAATGCCAAAGGTATGAGACTAGAAACATCTTGGACAAGGACCTACTAGCTTTGACAATTTAATAGTTAACCTGTTTAGATCTTACAACAATTTCAACAAAGTATTTATTAACATTTATGAAGGAATTTGAGTGTTCTTAAATGTAATTATTAAGAATCAAGTATATAAAGGTGGCTCGATTGTTAGGTAAAACTATCTAGAGAATAACATATTTAATGGATCATATATTTTTCATTATTGACTTTGAGTATCCACCTCCCATCCATCTAAGTCACACAACACCCTAAAAGCACTTCAGTAGTTTAAAAGAAAGAGACCAAATTCTTTTACGACAACTTAGTTCCTTATAAAAAACAAAAAAAAAACACTTAATAAACAATAGAAGTCGACATTACTTTGTATACGTATACCCGTGAATATATTATAATGTTACGGATTTTGCGAGGAACAAACTTTTATAATCCTATTTTTCTTTATTATAAGACAATGTCTCGTGATTTGGAAAATAGGTTATTGCTTTCAAACGTTGACATTGGAGAATAACTATTATGTGTGTTTAAGAAACGGAGAGCGCGGTAATGCATGAGTTTGTATATTATAATTGTTTATTATTTATTAATTTCATTTTAACCATTTAAAATTCGAAGAATAGTTCTAAAATGATAATTTGACACTTGTGAAATATAAGTTCATTCTGGTAAGGAACTTAGATTTTTTTTTTCTTTTATAATAAACAAAAGTAGGCTTACAAAACGTAGATAGGTTAAGTCAACCAATATAAAAACCCGTGGTTTATTGTTTTTCTATTCAAAACATTTTTAATTTACATATCTGACAAAAACCAGCGTCTAACATGGTCACATCTTCCTGCCTTTCCACTAAGTTTCACAGGCCATGGATGAACGCCACGCAAAAAGGAGTTCATGGTCACATGGAACATGCAATAACCAACATCATTATCAAGCATCCAACATTGAGATGTAAAGGACAAGAGATCCACAAAAATAGGCACCAAGGTAGCCTAACATTCACATATCTAAAAATCAAGAAAATCAAATAAGGTTTTAAAGCATTATATTAATAAAAAATGAAAAGAAAACAAATAAATAAAACAAATGATAAAAAGGACTTGAAACTCTCATAATTTCATGCAAGCAAGACTCACAACACGTCCTACCCACTTTGAATGTATATAGTGTCTTGTTATGTAAATTCTCTTAAAGAGACAAAAAAGAAGAAGCAATGGGATACTTGGTGCCCTTTCGAACACTTTAAATACAATAATCTCTTATACATTGCGTAAGGCAAAAGAAAGAAAGGAGAAAATTTAGGTTTCATATAAGATGTAAGCTAGTGTGTAAAGTTATATGAATCAGTCTTAGATTGAGAAATTTAACACGTACTATAGTTGGTATATCAAACTATATGAATAAAAAACAATTTATGTATGCTAACAATTAATATATCACTATACACCTCCATAATTCTTGTTGTTATCTTGAGCTGTGAATACTAGAGAATTGTTCATGATCTCATACCATTGCAAGAAAACATTATATTAACTTTTAAATTTTGACTAAGCCAACATTAAATTGTTTTAATTAGAAAATAGTAATGAATTAATGTCTTTATCCAACACTATAAATAGTCAACATCCAAAATTAACAAAATTAGCATCCATTGTTTTAAAGTGTTTTTATATATAAACTCTTTAAAAGAAAAAAAAAAGTTATAAAATTTAGTACATTTTGAAATACTCAAAATAGTATATGCCATTGTTCATGATAATGCAAACCGAAATTTTTTGTAGAAAAAATATATAATTAACATTATATATATAATGTATTTTTTTCGACATACTATCATGTTTAGAAGAATAAGTATGGGGAAATTTTATGTCATTGGAACAGTAAACCAATTAATAAAAAAAAATATTGAGCATTTAGATTTTTTTTTCACAAACTCGTAAAAATCATTCTCCATGCATGATTCTTTAAATAAGTTGTTCATTTTAAATTTGTTAACCTCATAATGTATTATAAATTTAAGCAGTAAGAAAACTTGTTATAATGTTAAGATTGTTAAAGTGTGTGATTAATTTAATTTTTGTAAATAATAATATGTGAAACATTATTAATTATTTTCTTTCAATATACAAATTCTTTTACATAATGTACTTCATTAATTGTGTTAAATTTTGTAAACCATAAGACAAAGCAAAAAGAGAGTTAAGGAAAAAAAAAATAGACATACGTTGCACTATGTAGAACAGTGGAATAGATTTTATATTACTATTGATAACTACATAGAATCTTTGATTGATTATTCTGTTAATTTATGACATTAAATGAACATCTGAAAGCACGTAATTGAGGATTTTATTCTTTCTTTTAGTGATAGGATTTGATTCTTATTTGTGTAAAAAATTTGGTCAATAAAAATAATTGTATATATTCTCTTTTTTGTTTAAAAGGACTCCCCAATTTTAAATGCAATTTTTGAGTTATGCTGTTATATTTTCAAGATTCTAAAATATCACATCAGAATCAAGCACACAAGTCTAACTCAATTGTTATATAAAAATGTTTTAATAAATTTGTTCACCTTATTAGATTATGCCTTACAATATCTTAAAATTTATCTAAGAAGTTAATGTAATTTATTCTTAATTTATTCTTGATAATCGTCTAGTATTGTGTCTAGGTGTTTAGCTTAACTTCATCTTATGTTGTTTTCAGATTAGTATTTTGTTTAATGTTATTTAGTTAAATTTCAAAACATGAGAGTGTTTAAGCACATATACGGTTTGATCTTAACATTATTGGATGATAAAAAAAACAACTTAACATGTTTTCCAAACACATGTGAATCACAAATAGTTTTTGAATGTAGATGTTCAGAGGCAATGAACTTATTCCTACAAAGATACTGCAAAATAGAAGAACTGGGATGACCAAAACAATTATGTCAGATACCAAAAGCTAGACCAACAAAAGAAGTAGGACCGGTGACTAGATAGAGATTGCCAACACTATCACATCACATAAAAGGGATTCCCGTCTTAAAATCAACAACATAGAAGTCAAAAGGTTTAAAGGAAATAGAAACATTATTATCAGTGCTGAGTTGTCAGACAGAAATTACAATTTTTATAACATGTGGTTTCTCTAAGACGTGATTAAGGTTGATAGGTTTACGGTGATTTGATGTAAGAATTATTGTGTGACCGAAACCTTAAATTGCAATACATTGACCACTATCAATACAAGTGCTATATCAAGCAAAGCTTTCTAAATAAAACATCATCTTTTGAATTACCACTAAACGTTATAACCTTTGGAAAAGCATCTTGTGTTGATATCATATGATGATTATACATGCTATATGTCTTACTAAACGATGCATTTATGAATGAAATGACAAATGATAAAATATCTTTAATACACTACATTACTTAACACTTATCAACGTTCAAAACATCTAATGCATGTACAATAAAGAACTTCGATGCTTATATACTTTGTTTCTTAATATTCATACAGATCAATAAAGTAGAAAGATATTATCAGAATCACTAAACCTAAGAAAAAGACGTTGTGAGAGGAGAAGAACATTCTGGGAATGTTTTCCTTGAAGCCATCATATCTGTCACATCGTACAAGCTCAAGTTTCGCTTAAGGCTATGAAAAAAAGCTTTGACCCCTACAAAGTAAACTAAAGTCTGACTTCCCACCTAAAGGCTACTTGCTCTCCTGAAGTCAACTTTTCTGTGTAATGGTCATCTTTTAAGAGAAGTTACATATAGAATAAAGCTTAAAGAGAAGATGATGATGATAACACAAGAAAGATAACATAAGACAAATAACAATTCAAGCTTATTGTGCTCATATATTATCTGAAGTTTAATATCATTTGAAAGAAAAATCTTAGCATATACAGAATACTTTATATTGTTTATATCTTCTCCTTAAGAGTTATTATATGTATCTTTGATCTTAATATTATTTGTTATGTAAATTCTGAAGAGAATTAAAACACTTGTTTAGACATGTTGTTTAGGTTTAGAACCAGGAGTGTTGAGAATACTTGTTTAGAACCAGGAGAGGGTAAACTTGGTCTGATCGTGTTGACTAGGAACCAAGAGTGGTGAGAATACTCAGTGTGAACCTAGAGAGGCAAAACTCATGTAATCTTGGAAAAGATTAGTGAAACCCCTTAAGAGTTCTTAAGGTAGAATTGGACGTAGCTCTGGTTGAGTGAATTGGTATAAAAACCTGTGGTTTATTGTTTTTCTATACAAAAAGTTTTTCATTTACTTATCTGACAAAAACCAACATCTAACATGGTCACGTGTTCCCACCTTTCCACTAAGTTTCATAGGCTATGGATGAACGTTACACAAAAGAGGAGACAATGTTCACATAGAACATGCAATAACCAACATCCTCATCAAACATCCAACACTGAGATGTAGAGGGCAAGAGTTCCACAAACATAGGCACCAAGGTAGCCTAACATTCAACTACCTAAAAACCAAAAAACTCAAATAAGTTTTTGAAGCATTATGTTATAAAAAATGAAAAGAAAACACTTTCTTTTCAGATAGTAGAAAAGTTGGATGGAAGGGCTGGGAAGTAGTGTAGAGAGATGGCATAATCATCTGTGTCCTTATATTAAGGTATGTTAATTACTCGCTTGATCTTCCTGCTAATTTTTATGCCTTTTCTTTTTATAATTTTTACTTATTTCCATTGTGTATTTTAAGAAAGTTTATTCTTTTCCCCCTGTTTTGTCTGTCATATTGGTCACTCTAGCATAACTCACAACCAGATTTCAAGGCCATTCTTTTTACAAGTTCATAGAGGTTTTGATTCTATTTCAATCCTTTTGTCTTATGATGCTTTACAAGCTGATATCCTGTTCAATTTGCAATAGTTGAGGATTGTCATACTCTTCATTGTTACATGGCTGGAGCTTTCTTAACTCATCAAGGAATAACAGAAGGAAATTATGCACTAAGAGGAGAAGAATTTAAGACGACAAAGTCACTATAGGCTGCCAAGGATCGATAATATCTCCTTGAAATTAATTGGATCAGGTTGGCTTTAATAACCATCAATTACACATCAGATTTGAATAGAATTCAGTGAAAAAAATTGTCCATGGTGACACTCATGCAAGGAAACAATTGAAGTTTCCATAGGAGAAATAAGGATGAACTACTACCATGCACCAAACCTGATTTTGTTATAGGTCCCATTCAGATGGAACTAACCTCACTGTGGTGCAACAAGGAAAGGGAGGCCCAGTGGAATTTTAGATACTCAAGGACAATATATGGGTTCCTAATCAAATAATTCTAAAGGGTCTTGTCATCAACATTAGAAACACAATTTTCAGTAAGACTCACTGTTTCTTATTCTAAATAGAAGGGAACAAAATCATTTTCTTAAAGGGAGGGTCTTATTCTTTGTGAGCAGAGCAATGGGAGCAGAACAAACAAGTAACTGAACTTTACCCATCTACATACATATAGAATTAAGACATTTGGTTACGTTGTTTTTAAGTTCAAGTATATTTAATTTTCCGAGTTGTTTTAAGTTCATCTTTAATGGTTTTTCAGATAACCACAGATAACCATGTACAGACTCCTTTTTGGAAAAATCATTTAAGTTCACAGACAGAGAACTTACCTCCACTTCCACGTTACAACCTCCCTAGACGAAGATAGCCTCCTAAGACTACGATAGAGAAAAAAAGGGAACAATGTCCACACCTTTTCCCTAGAGTGTGCTTCCCTCAACCTTCGACGCCCCACTACGCAGGCCTGCAAAATGCATTGGACAAACATGGCATCACAACAGCGCCCATTTGCGAACTGGCAGAACGACACACTTACCAATTCTAGAGTGGCTTTGTCTCTACACATGAGGGAAAGAGATGGACACTTTGCTAATAACTGAAACCAATGGAAACATTTAGCCTCGAATAAACCCTTGAACGAAGTGCTTATGTGCGAATGAGCTCACCATGGTCAACATTTGCAACAAGAGAAGGAAGCGCCACCGAAACGGGGGGTCTGCCATTGCCTACGCAAACGAGGAAGACAACGTTCTACGCGAACAAAACCTGGGCGAGGAAGAAAATTATGGTTCGAAGCAACCAAGGAATGCTTGGGCGAGGGTTCTGTGGCTTGATTTCTGAAAGGGAAGGGGTATTTCGCTCGAAGAATGAAAATTGGGGGAAGGGAGGGAAACCCAAGCTTAGGGGTTTAATGAATGAGCAACATACTGACGACGACACGCCCTTCGGTAATGCCTTCGGTAAAATGAATTTACCCACGGGCTTTAGGCCCTCGGTAATATTTCACAAGTAATTTTACCTTTTCCTGTAGTGAACAAATAAATAAAAAAATGACAAAAAGGACTTAGAACTCTCACAATTTAATGCATGCAAGGCTCATAACCCTTGTTACCTGCTTTGAATGTATTAAAGTGTCTTGTTATGTAAATTCTCTTAAAGAGACAAAATAAAAGCAATGTGGGACTTGGTGTCTTTTGGAACACTTTAAATACAATAATCTCTTATACATTGCGCAAGGAAAAAGAAAGAAAGAAGAAAATTTTGGGTATCATATAAGATGTAAGCTGGTGCATTAAGTTATATGAACCAGACTTAGATTGAGAAATTTAACACATACTATAGTTAGTATATCAAACTCTATAAATCAAAAACAATTTGTGTATGCTGACAATTAATATATCACAATACACCTCTAACATTCTTGTTGTTATCTTGAGTTGTGGATACCAAAGAGGTTTTTGTGATATCATACCACTGTAAGAAAACATTATATTAGCTTTGGAATGATGCAAAAATCGATGTTATTAGACTTGACTAAGGCAACATTAAATTGTTTTAATTAAAAGTTAGTAATGAATTAGTATCTCTTTATTCAACACTACATATAGTCAACACCAAAAATTAACAATACAAAATTAGCATCCATGGTTTTAAAGTCTATTGCATGTGCGTTTGACACTACTTACAAATTAGTGTTAATTTTTTTTGTTAGCATTAAGTTTTAATTGACACTAAACATTAATTTTCTTATAGTGTACAAGTATCTCCACTTAACACTTATATAGGTTATTTTATCAAATGTGTGCTGTAAATTATATATCACCCATAAAAAATATAAATATCATTAAAATTTGTTGTAAATTAAAATTCTTTGTGCTACATAAAATTTAGCAACAAATTTTATCTTCTCGGTAATAATAATAAAGGTTGGATTTTCTTTTAAGACTTAGTGTACATGCATATATCAACATCACTCATAGAAAAATCATAGTTGATTAGTAAGTAAAACATTAACCTTTAAAGTAAAAATTTACCAATTTCAAGTTTTAAATAACTATACACATAAAGTTGAGACGAGGATCACAACCTCATACATATAAGAACTACAAACCTTATTATCCATTTGAAGATATACGAAGTGTTTTTATATATAAACTCTTTAAAAGAAAAAAAAAATTGTAGAACTTAGTACCTTTTGAAATACTCAAAAATAGTATATCTCATTGTTCATAATAATGCAAACTGATAATTTTTGTAGAAAAAATATATATTTAACATTATATATATATATATATATATATATATATATATATATATATATATATATATATATATATATATATAAAATTAATGTGTTTCGACATACTATCATGTTTAGAAGAATTTAAGTATGGGGAAATTTTATGTCATTTCAACAGTAAACCAATTAATAAAAAAAAATATTGAGCATTTAGATTTTTTTTTTTCACAAACACGTAAAATCATTCTCCATGCATATTCTTTAAATAGGTTGTTGATTTTAAATTTGTTAACCTCATAATGGATTATAAATTTAAGCATTAAGAAAACTTACTATAATGTTAAGATTCCTAAAGTGTGTGATTAATTTAATTTTTGTAAATTATAATATTTGAAACATTATTAATTATTTTCTTTCAATATACAAATTCTTTTACATAATGTACTTCATTAGTTGTGTTAAATTTTGTAAACCATAAGTAAGACAAAGCAAAAAGAGAGTTAAGGAAAAAAAAAATAGACATACGTTGCACTATGTAGAACAGTGGAATAGATTTTATATTACTATTGATAACTACATAGAATCTTTGATTGATTATTCTGTTAATTTATGATACTAAATCAACATTTGAAAGCACGTAATTGAGGGGATTTTATTCTTTCTTTTAGTGATAGCATTTGATTCTTATTTGTGTAAAAAATTTGGTCAATAGAAATAATTATTGTATATATTCTCTTTCTTGTTTAGAAGGACTCCCCATTTTTTAATGCAAATTTTGAGTTATTCTGTTATATTTTCAAGATTCTAAAATATCACATCAGAATCAAGCACACAAGTCTAACTCAATTGTTATATAAAAATGTTTTAATCAACTTATATATAGCATATTCTGTTTATCTATTAGTGTTTGTCCACCTTATTAGATTAGATTATGCTTTACAATATTTTAAAATTGATCTAAGAACTTAATGTAATTTATTCTTAATTAACTTTGGAACATTATATATGTGGTAAGCACATTTTGCAAGTTGCAACTCCATGATGAAGATCCCATTTTATTTTTTATGTTTTTTTTTTTCCTTTTGTTAAGAATATATTAGTGAACACTAGTGTAAAAAGAGCATTAAGGTCAAACAAATGAAAGTTTTTAAGTAGTTTTTCTTTTATTCTAATGGTTATTAAATATTAATGACTTTGCCTCTGAAGGGGTCGCAAAAGTCAAATTCTTAAACTACCCCACTAAAACCAATAAACTACCCCTTTCATTCCCAGTTATAGAAAAATATAATTCACATTAAGTTTACTAATTTAATTGTATTTATAATATTTGTGTTAAAAAAAATTCCTTTTTCAAAGTATTGAACTTGTTTTTATTATTTTTCACATAATTATTTTTCATCTATATATAAACTAGTAGTGCACTATTTATTTTCTTAAGAAGAAACAAATAAAAATATTTATTATTATGATTAAAAGAATAAATTTTCAAAAATATAATTTATGTATTATTAAATAAAAAATCATTAAATAATAAAGAGTTAAATATCAATTATCATACTTTTTTAATTTAGTCGTGGAAAGAAGAAGAACTAGAAACCCTTGCGCGAGCAAAGAGCAAAGAGAATGAAATCAGTGTTTTGTGCGTTGCCAGTTTTGTTTCCCATTGCAGTGTTGTAACATCCCAATAAATATATAGAGTAAAACTATATTTTATTCTAGGAGTTATCAAAAATCATATTAAAGAACAGTAGAGAAAAGAAGATGAAATATAACTAAAGAGAGATTGGATTATAACAACTTGATCAACCAAAAATACAAGTTGTAACATTTACAAAGTTCACTAAGTTTTAGGACGGACGGTTTTACAAAACGAATTAACCGACCGTCTCAAACAATATTTACAATAAACTAAAAGACACGCTATGGACCGGACGGTCCAGCAAACTGCTCTGGCAGCACTTCCAAGGGTTGCTCTTCCAGTAACGCTTCCTCCAAAGTCTCCTCTTGAAATACTTCTGCTCACATCCAAAAAGGATGATCATTGCATTTGAAGAAACAAATCCGAACGATCGAAATACCGAACGGTGAATTAAAGAAAACAAACAAAACAAGTAGCAGGGTAAGCTTATGAAGAATTCAACGAATCATTTATTATATCAACATAAACATCGACATCACATATTCTATACTCAAATGAAATCATCATAGAAACATCATAAATTCTCAAAATGTTCAAAAACAAAAGTCCGGACGTATGACCCTGTATGCTCGCCGCTCTCTGCACCCGGGTGGACCTGGCTGGGATACACTCAACAGACCGCCACCCGAGGTTAGTCCAATGGAACCACCTCGGTATAGAAATACCCTGAGGATAGAGGACCTCCCGCCATTCCCACGCATGAATTACTCTCCTCTACTTGAGGTGATGTAATCACGGAATATCGGAATAGAGTCGGAACCTGAGCCTATAACCACGGTCATACTAAATCAATTTACTTCAAACATGAGACATTCCTCCTTGGAATTCTCTTACAATTCAATCCAAATATCAAATCAACTTGGCAACCATTTAAAGTAAGAAACTTAGCAGAACATAGGTAAAGAGTGTTTACTGGTAGAAACGGACGGAAAAGATCAGTATGGTTCAACCGGATGGAATATTAGAAGTGGTGTGTCCACAGAGGAAATAAATAAATAACCCGGTCTGGATAATAAAACTTAGAATGTACTTAACAAAAGAGACATCCAACTTTTGAGAGAAAGGAATCAAGAAATTGATTGAGGAAATCCAGTGACTAAAATGAAGAAAAATGGACGGTTTATAAGATTGGGTTCTCCTCAGAAAAGTAAAGGTCCTGACTAAACTGGACATTCCATAAGAAATTCAAGACTCGGTCTAATACCGGACGCTTTACCAATTGAACAATGAAATAAAAAACCGGACGTTCTGTGTAAGACAGAAAATCCAAAATGTCTGACTTAAATAATATATTTTTGGTTCAGAATTACGAAATCGATTTAAAAGGTGACGGGAAACCGGACGGTCATAATGACCATTCGATTATAACATTGGTTATACTATGTTCTTATACTCTCTTTGAAATTTAAATGTTTACAGAATTCAATTCAACATCAGAGTCATACTTTCATATAACATATAAAAATCAAACATATCAAAATTCATACATTCAACCATCAAACATACCAAATTCATACATTCAATCATATAACAAACAATTTATTGAAAAATCATAAACTTCCCTTACCTCTTAACTCCAGCTAAGACTTGAACAGTGGATGGAGAGCAACTAATTCGTCTAAGTTCCAATTTCTAAACATAAGATACAAGAATATAGGTTCAGAAAGATGATTTTACAGAGACACGCAGCCTTAACGGCACATGCATGCAGAAAACTAGGAACCTAAAGGGTTGACACTTACCAGATCCGAACGGATTTCTGTTTGGTACAGATTGTACCTCTTGATGCCAGCTATCGAATTTCTTGAAGAAATCTAGTGATCGGAGAACGATTTGAGGTTAGAAATTTAGAGAGAAGATGGGTAAAGTTTAGAGAGAAGGAGGAGAATTTCTGAGTTTGCAGGAAACGAAATTTGATGAAGAAGAAGAAGATTTGCATGCAGAGAGAAAGGTTAGCAGTGTTTTCTTCTTACCTTCATACCAGTGGTCGGCCAGCACTATGTTGCCACCTGGTTTCCACTACCAAATCTAGTCTCTCCAACTGACGCCACCTGGTTCCCACTCACAGGGATTTTCCCTGCTAAGCCGTCGCTGCACGGATTACAAGACAAGGGAATTAATTACTTGCAGAGACTTGTCCCCCACTCACTCAAGAGAGAAACCGGCCGGTCGCCACGTGGCCGGGTTCTAAAAATTGGATTTTACGGGTTGTGACATTCCCCCCAACAAATAAAAATTTTCGTCCTCGAAAATTAAAGTTTTACCTTCAAACAAGTGAGGAAAGTTTTCTCTCATTTCATCCTCACGCTCCCAAGTGATGTCGCCAGCTTTATCATCCCAAATGACCTTAACATACGTGGTACGCTTTTTGGACGGCCGCCTGATGGTTAATTCTTCAACTTTCACCGGTCGGACATCTACTGAGCAATCTGCATTGAGTTGAATGTTGTCGGCCTCAATCACATGCGAAGGATCGGCAATATATTTCCGAAGTTGAGAAACGTGAAACACTGGGTGAAGATTGGATAACGAAGGAGGTAAAGCCAATTCGTAAGCTACCGGTCCAATGCGCTTCAAAATTTGATAAGGGCCAAGAAATCGAGCGGATAACTTCTTTGGTCGGATGACTCTTCCAACGCCAGTCTTTCGGTCCAACTTAAGAAACACATGGTCTCCTTCAGCAAATTCCAATGGCTTCCTTCGTTTGTCGGCATATGATTTCTGTCGACTCTGAGATGCTTTAAGTTTCTCCTGGATCAATTTCACCTTCTCGGTAGTTTGTTGCACTATCTCTGGTCCAGTTAACACCGATTCACCTTCCTGGAACCAGCAAAGAGGTGTTCGGCATTTTCTACCGTAAAGAGCTTCAAAAGGCGCCATTCCAATACTTGAATGAAAACTATTGTTGTACGTGAATTCGGCTAATGGCAAAATTTCGTCCCAAACACCCAAGTGATCCAGCACGCTTGTCCTCAACAAATCTTCCAAGGTCTGGATAGTCCTTTCGGATTGACCGTCCGTTTGTGGATGGTAAGCAGAGCTCATTTGAAGTTTGCTTCCCATTTCTTGTTGAAGTGCCTGCCAAAACCGAGACGTAAATCTTGGGTCTCGATCCGACACGATACTGGACGGTACTCCATGAAGCCTTATGATTTCTTTAACGTACAACTGAGCCAGCTTAGACATAGGCATTTTCAAATTGATAGGAAGGAAGTGTGCACTCTTAGTTAATCTATCAACTATTACCCAAATGGCATCATGATGTCTGACCGTTCGGGGAAGATGGGTTACGAAGTCCATGGCAATACTGTCCCACTTCCATTCGGGTATTTCCAGCGGTTGTAAGAGACCGCTCGGTTTCTGATACTCGATCTTGGCTCTTTGACAAGTTAAACATGACTCCACGAACCGAGCAACATCTTGTTTCATTCCTGGCCACCAAAAACTCATTCGAAGGTCTTTATACATTTTAGTTATTCCCGGATGAATACTTAGACGACTTTGATGAGCTTCTTCCAAGATTATCCTCTTCAACTCATCATCATTTGGAACACAAGTTCTATCCTTATATCTTAACAATCCGTCTGTTCCATCATTGAAGTCTTGGTGGGGTGGTATACCGAACGGTTTGGAAATTCTCTGCAACTCTTTATCAACTTTTTGCTTTTCTCTTATTCGGTCAAATATGTTACTTGACAATCGCATAAGGCTACAACTAATACCGGTCGGCTCGAATTCACAATGAAACCTTAGATCTCTGAAGCTTTCAACCAGTTTCAATTCTTGAATCATCATGTTTGCCACATGTACAGTCTTCCGGCTTAAGGCGTCAGCGACTACATTTGCCTTTCCCGGATGATAATGTAGTTCAAAATCGTAGTCCTTCAAAAATTCCATCCATCTTCTCTGCCTCATATTTAATTCCTTCTGATCGAACAAATATTTGAGGCTCTTGTGATCACTGAATACTTGAAACCGGGCACCGTATAGATAATGCCTCCAAATCTTCAATGCAAATACTACGGCAGCCAACTCTAGATCATGAGTTGGATAATTTCTCTCGTGAACCTTCAACTGCCGAGAGGCGTAAGCAACGGCTTTCTCTTCTTGCATCAGAACACAACCCAATCCCAGATACGAAGCGTCGCAATATACTACATAAGGTAGATTGACATCCGGAATCACCAAAACTGGAGCATTTGTCAATCGCTGCTTCAGTTCTTGGAAACTAGACTCGCACCGGTCGGTCCAGACGAAAGGTTGATCCTTTCGAGTCAATTGAGTTAAGGGCGCTACTATCTTAGAAAAGCCTTCAATAAATCTTCGATAGTAGCCAGCCAATCCCACAAAGCTTCTAATCTCCGAAACCGAACGGGGAGTTTCCCACTCTAAAACCGCTCGGACCTTGGCCGGATCCACAGCAATTCCGCCAGCCGAGATTACGTGCCCAAGAAATTGCACTTGCTTCATCCAAAATTCGCACTTAGACATTTTGGCATATAATTGTTTTTCCCTTAACACACCAAGCACTATCCTCAAATGTTCTTCATGCTCTGCTTCAGTCTTAGAGTATATGAGGATGTCATCAATAAAGACTACTACAAAGTTATCCAGAAACGGCCGGAAGATCCTGTTCATATAATCCATGAATACGGCAGGTGCGTTGGTAACGCCGAACGACATTACTACATATTCGTAATGGCCGTATCTAGACCGAAAAGCAGTTTTCGGAATATCGGCTTCCTTCACCAAAATCTGATGATACCCAGATCTTAAGTCTATTTTAGAAAACACTGTTGCGCTGGACAGTTGATCCAATAAGTCGTCTATTCTGGGTAGTGGATACTTGTTTTTAATCGTCAACTTGTTCAATTGACGATAATCCACACAAAGTCTCGAGCTTCCATCTTTCTTCTTGACTAATAAAACAGGCGCTCCCCAAGGTGATACACTTGGCCGAATAAACTTCTTTTCCAAGAGATCTTCAATCTGCTTTTTCAATTCAACTAACTCTGCTGGAGCCATTCTGTATGGCGGCGCTGCTATTGGGCCGGCTTGAGCAATTAAATCAATGGAGAATTCCACTTCTCGGATTGGAGGTAAGCCTGGTACTTCATCCGGAAAAACATCCATGAACTCTTCAATAACCGTTCGGTTTTCTGCCGGACGGTTTTCTTCATTTTGATCTTCACGTGTCAAAATTAGGAAACACATTGCTCCTTCTATAAGATCCTCTCGGAGTTTACCGAGAGTCAATGATAAATCTTCTTCATTGCTTGGGAAAATCAACTTTTTCTTCCCGCAATCAATAAGAATGCGATTGGTTGTCAGCCAATCCATCCCTAGTATTATTTCTATGTCTTGAAGAGGTAAACATATAAGGTTTACCTTAAACTGGTACCCTTCTACCTCAATAGGACATCTAATGCATACGGTAGATGTCCTAATCTCTCCAGCTGCTGGGGTAGACACCACCAAATCAAGCTGCATCTCACTCTTGTCTAAACCCAACTTTTCAACACATGCCTTCGAGATGAAAGAATGTGTTGCCCCCGAGTCATACAATACACAGCAAGAAACTCCATGCAGCAGGCAAGTGCTAATAATAAGGTTACCTGAGCTTGCTGCTTCTATTCCGGTCAAAGCATAAACCCGGCCGGTTGCTTGCGCTCTTCCTCCATTCCTCTGACCACTTCTACCAGCAATTGGAGGTCTCATAACCCCTCGATTTCCCATGTTACACTCAGAATCCGTATGGCCGTTTCTTCCACACTTAGAACAATGCTTGAATCCCACCAGTTGAGGGCAAGATGATCGATAATGTGGGCCTCCACAATTGAAACAAGAAACAGTTCCTTGCTGCCTTGACGAATTAGTGAAAACTGGGTTTTGAGAGGAATTACTGGAACCGGTCGGCAAAGGCCGAGAATAAGGAGTCCTCCTCACAACTTGACCAGTTCGAGCCGAAACAGACGCCCTACCGGTCGGTTGCTGCAGCTTCTTTTGTTGTTCCACTTCTGCCATGTTTCTTTCAAGTACCTTGGCTCTTTCCACAAGAGTAGGAAAGGAGGTAATACATAGACTGGAGATCATTACCTTCAATTCTGGCCTTAATCCATTTTCATACTTTCTGCACTACCACTCTTCATTCACGCCCATGGTATAAAATCTCATCAAATGCTTGTAACGGTCGGTGTATTCGGATACCGACATCCCCCCTTGAACTAGTTGGAGAAATTCCACTTCCTTTGCAAACCTCACGCTGTTGGGGAAATATTCTCCATAAAACTTCTCCTTAAATACTTCCCAAGTGATTGGAAGTCGTTGTTGTTCCAATAACATCTTCATAGCACTCCACCAATGATTTGCCTCCCCAGTAAGCTGGTATTCAGTATATAACAGCCTGTTTTCATTCGGACATCTTTTGGCTTGATAGATCTTCTCCATGTCTCTTATCCAACGATCCGCTTCGTCGGCACTACACTTTCCGTCAAACTTGGCCGGGCGGTGTTGGAGGAAACTCTCTAGACTCCATTCCGCCGTGTTGTTTACCGAAGATCCGGACGGTCCACCGATTTGTGATCCAGTCCTTAATAACTCCATTATTTGTCTCTGAGTCGTCTCCGCAGCTACTCTTGCGGCTTCAGCATTCTGTAAGGCAAGTGCATTCTGCTGCGCAAGATTTGTATTTTGCTGAATTAAAGTTGTGTTTTGTTGCTGGAGTGCAGCCAGAACGGACTCCAATAAGTTGTTGTTGTTGTTGCCGGCTGTATCACGGTCGGTCGGTTGTGGAGGAGGTCTTGGAGCCATTTTCTGTTTTCAACAGAAGAAACTCATAAATTTCCATAAGAAGTTAGAAAATTCTAACTGATCATGTGAGTATACAGCACAAGCATAGCATACCCATAACCTATAGGCATTCTAAGGAACAAAACTGCTCTGATACCATTAATGTAACATCCCAATAAATATATAGAGTAAAACTATATTTTATTCTAGGAGTTATCAAAAATCATATTAAAGAACAGTAGAGAAAAGAAGATGAAATATAACTAAAGAGAGATTGGATTATAACAACTTGATCAACCAAAAATACAAGTTGTAACATTTACAAAGTTCACTAAGTTTTAGGACGGACGGTTTTACAAAACGAATTAACCGACCGTCTCAAACAATATTTACAATAAACTAAAAGACACGCTATGGACCGGACGGTCCAGCAAACTGCTCTGGCAGCACTTCCAAGGGTTGCTCTTCCAGTAACGCTTCCTCCAAAGTCTCCTCTTGAAATACTTCTGCTCACATCCAAAAAGGATGATCATTGCATTTGAAGAAACAAATCCGAACGATCGAAATACCGAACGGTGAATTAAAGAAAACAAACAAAACAAGTAGCAGGGTAAGCTTATGAAGAATTCAACGAATCATTTATTATATCAACATAAACATCGACATCACATATTCTATACTCAAATGAAATCATCATAGAAACATCATAAATTCTCAAAATGTTCAAAAACAAAAGTCCGGACGTATGACCCTGTATGCTCGCCGCTCTCTGCACCCGGGTGGACCTGGCTGGGATACACTCAACAGACCGCCACCCGAGGTTAGTCCAATGGAACCACCTCGGTATAGAAATACCCTGAGGATAGAGGACCTCCCGCCATTCCCACGCATGAATTACTCTCCTCTACTTGAGGTGATGTAATCACGGAATATCGGAATAGAGTCGGAACCTGAGCCTATAACCACGGTCATACTAAATCAATTTACTTCAAACATGAGACATTCCTCCTTGGAATTCTCTTACAATTCAATCCAAATATCAAATCAACTTGGCAACCATTTAAAGTAAGAAACTTAGCAGAACATAGGTAAAGAGTGTTTACTGGTAGAAACGGACGGAAAAGATCAGTATGGTTCAACCGGATGGAATATTAGAAGTGGTGTGTCCACAGAGGAAATAAATAAATAACCCGGTCTGGATAATAAAACTTAGAATGTACTTAACAAAAGAGACATCCAACTTTTGAGAGAAAGGAATCAAGAAATTGATTGAGGAAATCCAGTGACTAAAATGAAGAAAAATGGACGGTTTATAAGATTGGGTTCTCCTCAGAAAAGTAAAGGTCCTGACTAAACTGGACATTCCATAAGAAATTCAAGACTCGGTCTAATACCGGACGCTTTACCAATTGAACAATGAAATAAAAAACCGGACGTTCTGTGTAAGACAGAAAATCCAAAATGTCTGACTTAAATAATATATTTTTGGTTCAGAATTACGAAATCGATTTAAAAGGTGACGGGAAACCGGACGGTCATAATGACCATTCGATTATAACATTGGTTATACTATGTTCTTATACTCTCTTTGAAATTTAAATGTTTACAGAATTCAATTCAACATCAGAGTCATACTTTCATATAACATATAAAAATCAAACATATCAAAATTCATACATTCAACCATCAAACATACCAAATTCATACATTCAATCATATAACAAACAATTTATTGAAAAATCATAAACTTCCCTTACCTCTTAACTCCAGCTAAGACTTGAACAGTGGATGGAGAGCAACTAATTCGTCTAAGTTCCAATTTCTAAACATAAGATACAAGAATATAGGTTCAGAAAGATGATTTTACAGAGACACGCAGCCTTAACGGCACATGCATGCAGAAAACTAGGAACCTAAAGGGTTGACACTTACCAGATCCGAACGGATTTCTGTTTGGTACAGATTGTACCTCTTGATGCCAGCTATCGAATTTCTTGAAGAAATCTAGTGATCGGAGAACGATTTGAGGTTAGAAATTTAGAGAGAAGATGGGTAAAGTTTAGAGAGAAGGAGGAGAATTTCTGAGTTTGCAGGAAACGAAATTTGATGAAGAAGAAGAAGATTTGCATGCAGAGAGAAAGGTTAGCAGTGTTTTCTTCTTACCTTCATACCAGTGGTCGGCCAGCACTATGTTGCCACCTGGTTTCCACTACCAAATCTAGTCTCTCCAACTGACGCCACCTGGTTCCCACTCACAGGGATTTTCCCTGCTAAGCCGTCGCTGCACGGATTACAAGACAAGGGAATTAATTACTTGCAGAGACTTGTCCCCCACTCACTCAAGAGAGAAACCGGCCGGTCGCCACGTGGCCGGGTTCTAAAAATTGGATTTTACGGGTTGTGACAAGTGTTATCTTTTTATAATATCACCACTGCTCTTAAGATAACTTTTAAGTTTTCACATTAACTACTAAAATTTTAGCTATTTAGTATTATTGATTCTAAAATAGTGTTTAGTTTAAAAATTTTAAGATTATAATTCATATATTAAAAATAAGAATAAATGCATTTACTCCTTCAATTAATTTGATAGAAATATTCTCGTTTTTCTCCTAATTGTATTTATTTAAAAAAAAAATATTGTAGTATTCTCTTTTAATAAAAATTACCACTGTTCTTAAAACATTTTTTAGATCCTCACCTTAGTTAATAAAATTGTAGTTACTTAGTATAATTGATTTTAAATTAGTCTTTAATTTTAAAATTTTAAAATTATTATCTACATTTTAAAAATAAGAATAAATACATCCTTCAATTAATTTGACTGAAATACTTGTTTTTCTTTATTTTAAAAAATAAAAGAAAAATATTATAGCATTCTCGTTTTATAAAAGCAACCAATGTTTGTAATATATTTTCTAGCTTCTGACATTAGTTATGTGTGTGTGGATATTTTGGAGTCAGGAATTGGATTGCTTTGTGTTGATTTAGTGATTGGATATATGCTCATTATGTTTATTTCTTTTTATAAACTAACTTTCTTTCTTTTGTGTTTGTGCTTCTTGTTGTTCTTCTTTTACAATTATCACCATTTTCAGTGTAAGTATATGGGTGAAATTAATTTAGGAGGAAGATGTTGATACAACTTTATAAATATAGGATTGTAGGAACTAGGTTTAACTTTTATAGGTTTATCTTTTGAAAACTTTTAGTTTTGTGCTCAACTTTTAATTCTTTGAAGTTGTTGACTTAGAACCTCTTATATACAAATATGATTATTTTGGATAATTGTGATAGTATAATTATATATTTATCTTTAATTGCTTATGGATTATCATTTATGTGAAGTTCCATTAAGTAGTATTGTATTGTTATAACAAGGATGTTACATATTTAAGGACACAGATTAAAAAAATAATTATTCACTTATTTTATAAAATCAAATAATTGATGTTTAACATTGAATAAACAAAGATTCTAACTTTATACATAATTAATCTTTTGAATATTGATATGAAGTTCTAAAATTTGAAAAACTAATAATATTATTTAACAACTAATTAAATAATAATTTATTAGATATTAAATGATATAGTTAAAATATATTTCCATTGTAAATCAATTTAAAAACAAATTAAATGGATAAAAGAGTAAAATAACTTTTTACATTGACAAATTTTTATAAAGTAATATAAACAGTCTATATATATATATATATATATATATATATATATATATATATATATATATATATATATATATATATATATATATATATATATATATATATATAACAATAATAATATTTAAAGAAGTAAAAGCAAAAATATATTTTTCTATTTTTAATTTATTAAATGACCTAATAATTAGACAAAACTAAAAATGAAAAATAGTATAAAAAAGAATTAATATTTTAAATATAAATTATTTTTTAATAATTTATTATATCACCAAGTAATTAGAAATCATAAAAGTATAAAATCAAGAATAAAAAAAATAGTATAAAAACAAAGAATTAATACTTTAAATATAAGTTATTCTTAAATAATAAATATATGAAAAATGGAAAAAGAATTAATAATGGTTAAAATGTATCTGACGCACATCTTAAAAGAAGTAATTATTTATTTATTTTCAAAATAAATTAATTTTTAAAACAATTTTTAAAAATATATATCATAATTAAATTGATTAACAAAAAGATTTCAACCTACATAAATGACGTTTTCGATTTGATATGAAGATTTTAAATTTGAGAAGTTAATACTATTACTTAATAATTAAAATAATATTTTATTGAATATTAAATGATAAAGTTGAAATATATTTTTATTTTTACGAAAGCAAATGAAATGGATAAGAAAAGTAAAATATCTATTTAGAGAGACAAGTTTTTATATTGTAGTGTACACAATTCCTATCATGATGGTTAAAATGTGTCTAAGGATACACATTAAAATAAGTAATTATTTATTTATTTTAAAAATTAATTAATTTCTAAAATAATTTGTATGAATATTTATTATGGATTAAATTAATTAATAAAATAATTCTATCTTTAGACATAATTAAGTTTTAGATATTGATGGGAAGATTTTAAATTTAAGAAAGTAATAGTGTTATTTTAGAACTAAAATAATATTTTATTAGATATTAAATTATATTATTGAAATATATTTTGAATTTTATGGTAAATCATTTTAGAAAATAATCAAATGAATAAAATAGTGAAATAATTTTCTAGAGAGACAATTTTCTATATGATGATTGTAATGTTTTCATTTCAATTTTAGTAATCACTGAAAAAAAAGTTATAAAATTGATAAAACAAAATAAATTATCTAAAATAAAATAATCATAATAATAATTATATCTACAAGAATTAAACTTAACTATTAGATAATCAAGAACACCCTATGCAGCAGCATCGTCCTCCACCAGCGATATTTCAATATTTGTCCCTCATATTTTTTACCAATAAGGCGATAATCGGAGAAAAAACAAACAACACACCAAGAACAAAAAAAAGCAACAAGGTGAGTTAGCGTTCAAAAGAAAACTTCATAAACAATTTAATACATTGCATATTAATTCAACAATGAAACATTCCATAACTTATAAAAACATACAATCATTTGAGTCTAGACTCAATTATCCACATACGATACTTTGACTTTGACATAGACGTCAATGAAGGTTTGCACCCATGGTAGTATTTATATCCTGTGGAGTTATAAATAAGGGTAACTCGACCTACTACTCATGAGCTTAATCTTTCACTTTTAAGAGTCAAAAGTCTAGGTGTACATGAGTTGAATGGTTAGTAGAATGTGAGGATACTCCTTTTCAAAATTCTGTGTGTCAAGCATTCACAACAATTGTCTCAAACACAAAACCACTACTTGAGATTCTTCTCACATTACATATCATTCATACTCATAAACCATTTCATATCCACTTTAAATCAAACTCATACACACACACACATATAGCCTTCATTATCATATCATAATAATTAATCCACTCAAACAAACAATTCCACCATTATCATTCATAGAGTTTTCACAATTTATCATAAATTGTGTATAACATGATAATAATAACGTAAAACCAAACAAGAAATTAAAACTAAGAACACAACATAAAATGCCAGAAACAGTGTACATAGAGATTTTCTTCTTAGATAATCAATTATCTCACTTGATAATTGATTATCCTAGAGGGTTCTTTATGCAAGGATGAATTTCTCACTAAAATAATCGATTATAAACTAAGATAATCAATTATTCTAGAAAGTGCATAAGCAAAGATGATTTTTTAACTAAAATAATCGATTATCAAGTAAGATAACCGATTATCCCTATCAATTTTTCATCTTTCATTATAAGAACCTTTGATTTCTGATTTGGTTGACTTATAGACCTATCCAAATGACCAAATTGGTATCCTTGACATTAGAATTGACTCAAAAACATGTTTATAACTGAAATTGAGTACCAATTTGCTTATTTGATCAAGAATGAGATTCATCATATCAAACCAATAACTCAAAAGCTAGAACTTAACTTCAACATGTTAGAAACCACGTTTTAATAATCTAAGTGGCTAACCAAGCCACAATTGACTCAAAACAATAGACCACAAACATTTAGCTTCTTACTAGATCTACTTTTGAAAATTTTCACCTATCATAACACCTAATCTAGAGCAGAAATGCACAATTTCTATAACCTATTATCCAAACAGGGTCCAACAACAAATAACTATCTCAAAATAGCCAAATCTAACATTTCAAATTCATCAAGAAGCAAGTCTAACATTCAATAGATCATCTACGAACGATAATTCACAAATTCAACTCAACATCTCAACTTCAACAAACAACTCAACATGCCAAATTTCACAATTCAATTCAATTTCACAAATCAATTACCATACCATCATACAACTATCAATTAAGACTTGTCTAATAGTTAAAATCAAAGTAACTATCTTTTCATACCTAACAGGCGACCAAACAGTTTTAGGAGTCCTAAAATAGCTCTAAAAACTCAAGAAGCTCTATTTGTTCCTATAAACAACGGAAAAATGACCAAGGTATTGCCATTAGAATCACTGATCAACAAAGAATCTTATAAAAGACTCAAACTTCACATGCAAAAACACTAAGGCTCGAATGCAAAGGAAATAAGACATATCAAAGAAAAAGAGTAGAAATTAACTTACTTTTTTAGAGAAACTAATCGGGTAGACTTGAAGATTTCGCTGCTGTGATCACTTAGACGATCTCTAATCTTCAAATAGATAAACGCATGAGAAGAGAAGTCAGAGAAGTCTAGAAAAGTGGTTTCTAGAGAGATTATGTGTTTTAAAACAATGAAACTCATTTATAACGAAATTATTTATATTAAAACCATTTAATATTAAAATAATCGAGTCTCACTATTTTTAAACTACTACCACTTCTAAAATACCATTTTCTAAGTCTTTATAATGGTTTAAGAAATTTGTATTATTAATAACTATATACTTAAATAATATTATTTTAAAAAATAAAAATGAAATATATTTTTCTAAATTTAATTTTATTAGTTGACCAAGTACTTTAAAATTATAAAAAGATAAAATTAAAAATGAAAGCAACTTTTGACACCTCTATTGAGAAAATAAATATAGATAATAAAATAAATTTTCTAGTATCTTCTTTTTTTATATTATAATAGATAATAGATGATTAGACAACCAATTTTTGAAATATTTTGTAGAAAAAGATAGGCCAAGTGTCTCAAGCAAGAGGAGGGTGAATTGCTTTCCCTTTATAAAAATATGTTCTTTAAAAATCTTTTGAGATTTTTTGGAATGCAATCAATAAAGAATAAGAACAGAGTAAAAGTGTAGGGAAAGAGAGATTCACACTACTGCTTATACTGGTTCCACCAACCTGCCTACGTTCAGTCTTCTTTCAATCAACCATAGATTGAACGTAATCCGCTATATTGACTGAGTTCTTACAAGCAAGATACAGAGAACAATCCTCTCAGTGTAATCGCTTTCCTAACTCCAAAGCAACTATAGTATACAACCAGAAAGATCACCCACTTTATGTCACCCTTAGAGATACCCCACTCTAAGTCAAAGAACTATACCAAGTCCTCTTCCTGGCTGCAGTAACAAGGAACATAATCAATCTTGATTGCAATGAATCTGATCTCCAAAAAGTACACCTCAATGTGCAAGTATGATCAACCTATGACAACACTTCAATTCTTCAAGAACCTTTGAGAATTTCTTCGAAATGTAGTATTCTTGATTTTCGGAGAAACATGATGCTCATGCAATTAAGAACTCAACAAACAAGTCAGATATTAAAGATGTGAATCCAAAACTTGTTGAATACAGAGAGCAATGTGTCTATTTATAGATTTCTCATGTTTGACGCATTTTAATTGATTACGCAAATAATGTAACCAATTAAGTTGTTCCTTCAGCATTAACAAATTTACATTTCATAACATTTAACAGATTAAGTAGCGCATGTAATCGATTATTCAAAACATATAAGCCACAATAATTAAAATTATGACTGTTATGACAATTATGACTATCCATGAAAAAAAGATTTTCATATAAAACACATATTAACCGATTAAGAAATTAATGTAATCGGTTAAGTTCCATACTTAAGCATATTTTGAAAACTTTCATTCAAAACACATCAATGCACTCAGTAAACATATGCATGCATAACCACGTGTTTTAATCAATTATACCCATAATCTAATCGGTTAAAACTTGGTGTTTTGCCACAATTAAGCATATACTGATATCTAATGAATCTAGCAGATTATGCAAACAGTGTAATCGATTAATTCATACAGATATGCAATGTGGAAAGTGTTATAATCAATTATTCATTTGTAAACAATGAATACTCATCAAAGATAATTCAAGCATAATCACATATATAATCAAGCAACAATTTTGTCATATTATTGTACAAAAAACTATAAAACATTTATGTTGTCATCATAAAAAATATATATGTGAGATATGAGTTCAACTTTACATAGCTCCCCTTATGAACATATTTGTTAACAAAATAAATATGGATAATAAATTAAATTTCTTAATATCTTATTTTGTTATAATATAATAGATAATATATATATATATATATATATATATATATATATATTTAAATTTAAATTTTTAAATTTTTGGTAATTTAATTTTTTAATTTATGTAAAAAATAATTTTGTTCTATTTTATTTTTTTCCTGAAAGTTTTTGTATAGAAATCTCTTAGGAGAGGCTTGAGAAAGGAGATGAAATTCTATGTTGTTTAGTTTGTTTTTTTGTCAGAGATATTTTACATTATTTTATAATTTTAGTGAATTATTTTATAATTTTAGTGAATAGTTAGGGACATTTAACCCTTAATTAATTAATGATGTATAAACTAAATTTCTTTGGTAAATTGTTTCTAAATAAATAGTAATTTTTATCTAACATTAATACATTTTATTAACTAATCACAATCTATCTTACTCTTCTGGTAATTAAAAGTTAAAAAATTTATCGTACTAATAATTTTCAATTAAATAAAATATAAATTATCGATATTTTTACATGAAAATAAAGTTAAAAAATATATTTAAAATATTAATTAATTTAAAGTTTCATAAAAAAAAGTAAAAAATAGTTTATGCATTAACATGTTTTTCATAGAATGATTTAGTATGCACACTGGTTTTATTTTCTTTTAAATAAATACCTCAAAATCCACTATTACCTAAATTTCTTATTATTTAATCAATAATATATAATATTTTAAACTTACAAAGATATTAAATTAAATAAAATTTTAATTAAACTGCCAATACCACTCGTGCAATACCTTTATTGTGTTTTAAATAAATACCTTATAAACCACAATTACCTAAATTCTTATTGATTAAAATTACACTCACATATCTATAAAAATAAATAAACTATCGCAAAAAATTGTATATTTCTATATAATTAATTACTCACTATTATTGATGTTTTTTTTTATTAATATATAAATTAAATTAAACTCTAAATAAAAGACTAATCGAAACACACAGTAATACAATTTTCTTAAATAACTTATTTGAAAATAATAATTAAATTTAAAACAAAAAGGAAAAAATTAAGAAGAAGAGGAAAAAGTGAAAGGACTCAAAATCACTAACAAGCCAGAACATTTTCACATTCGCAAATGCAGGGTTGCTGCTACCTTAAGAAACCGACACCAACCGTCACTTTGCCAAACCCCAAACCAAACAAACAACCCTGTTTTTATTTATTTATTTTTTTTTTGTCATAAATTAAATTCTTTTTTATAAAAAATAAAAATCATGTTGCTTGATTCGACTCTTAACCCACGAGAAAATAACGCTTCATTGCGTTTAGATCTGAGAAACGCTGCTACCGATACCACCACACCATAGAAACAGGGAAAGAAACAAACAAAGAAAGAAAGAACGATTCGATTCGCAACCATAGCCATAGCCACTGCAAACCTCACCTCACCTCGAATGATATGCTACGACGTCGTCCTCTCGTACCGTTCAACAACTCTTAATCAAGTTCTTCTCTCTTCCTTCTTAAATCTTTCGCTATTTACTTTTTATTTTCATTTCTGATTTTTCGTTCGTTATTTTCTGCGTTTCGAATCAGGTGGTTAGGTTATTTAGTGTCTGGTTTGTACGGAAATAGGAATAAATTTTTTACACCTTCACGCACGACACGAACACGATTTGTGTGTGTTTTATGAGTTTCAATTTGGAGGATGTAAGCTGTGAATATTTTGATTTCTCTATTTTTGTTTTAGATTGTGAAGAGCGTTACTGATTGTAACTGTGTACAAATTTGATTTGATTCGGTTGGTTTTTTGGGTTGCAGTTTAAGAGGAGGATTTGAGCGATGACGAGGGCTCAAATTTTGTGATTCCTGCGGTTACAGTGGGGAGTAAGAACGGTGTGGATCGAAGAGTGGATCGGAAAATGGACCGAAGCAAGAGCCGTACCGATCTACTCGCAGCTGGCAAGAAAAGGGTATATGATGTTTTCAATGAGTTTCAGTTATTGCTTTGAATAGTGTGTCTCTGTGTGTGGAGTAGGTGAAAGGAGTGTAGCTCTTGTTATTTAGGGTGTGTTTTTGGTATTAGATTTTGGTTCCTATCAGAGTTAGGGAAATGTGGTCTAGGGTTTTCGTATCTGAGAAGGGTGGGGTAGTCTAAGGTTTTCGTATCTGAGAAGTGTGGGGTGTTGTACACTGTACTTTAGAGAGCACGTAGATTTGATAATCAGTGATGAGTTTATTAGGTGTCAATGGCTTAGAATTTAATTATGTAGTACACCAAGACCTAGAAAATCTGTATGTGAGTGTTTAATCCCTTGTTTTACTTGTGAGCAGTTACTATGTGTCTGAACCTGTCTATAGGATCCAAATTCATGTAAGAAAATAGTGCCAAGGACTGTACACTGTAGCATTCATTCCCCTGTTCATTTCATTTCTGAAGGCTGATGTGTAAACTTGATTGATAAAGCATGTGATGTTGTCTTTGTCTTCCTTGTTGATTCATTTTATTATATTGTTTGAAGACATATAGTGACAATTGACTGGTTACAGTTCGTAATTATTTTTCACTGTGTTTTTAACTTCAGCTCCAACAGTATCGTCAGAAGAAGGACAGTAAAAGTGGTAGTAGCCGTGGAAAATCATCAAAAAAGGCTGGTTTACCTCAGCTAGTTGATTCTGATTCTGATGCTGCAAGTAGTGTCTCAGTTTCAACAGTATCATCTCAGATAACTGATGGAAATGTTGAAGACGACAGTCACTCAAATGTGGTTAATACAGAAGCATCAGAGTCACAGTCTGTGGCAAACTCGTTACCTCCTGACAATATTGATCCTTCTGTTGTTTCATCATCAGTCGTCACTACATATAATACAGGTGATGAATCGGTATTAGATTCTAATGCTGAGCTGGCACATCAGGTTCCTGGGATCTGTGAGAAAGATAATGAGTCATCTGCCCAAGTTCAAGGGCATATTGCTGAAGACATTGAAGCTGATGTGGCAGAGGATGTGTCTTTGAGTACTTTAGGTAGCTTGGTTCCTGAAGGAGGAGAAACACATGATCATGCATCTGCACCTGTTTCCATTTTGTCCCAGCCTGCTCCTGGTACAACTGTAGCGGGTCAGTCAGTTTCAGAAAGAGAGGGTGAAAAGAGGGAAGAATTGTTGCTTTTATCACAGGGTATTCCGAATACATCTGTGATGCAAACAAGGGAAGATCAGGTAACAGATTTAGGTTGTGCTCTCTCTCTTTCTGTGTCTGTACCTCCATTAATGTTATACCTTTATGTTTAGTTATTAGGATTAATTAGGCAGGCTGGGAAAACTAATAACTGGATTTGATTTATAATTTAAATTCTCATTTGTTGCTGGGTAGGGGCAATGCAGGAGGCAGATGGTTTGTTCATGGAGAAATTTTGTCAAACCACTGATTTGGTGATTGATGGTCAGAGGGAGCTTCTTTTGTCTGAAGTTGGTGAGACTGACCAGTCTCTTCCGGGAATTTCTTTGGAGAAAGCTAGAATTGAGGACGCATCTCATGAAGCTGAACAACTGAGCGAGTCAATTGAATTGCTCTCTTCTCAAGAGGACATTCTGTCAGATAAGCTTTCAGGTTTTGCTGAAGGCCAAGGAGCTGATATTGCAGCTTCAGGGACTTCAGTGAGGAATCTGGAGAGAGAAGTATTACCTAGTTCTTATCATGAAGAAATTCCCCTTCAGTGTAATCAAGAACAGAACAGTGAAGTAGTTCTCATTGAAAAAGATGGGGGACTTCAGGAAGGGTTTAATCAGCAATGCCCTCGTGATGGACTTGCAATTGAGGATCCAAAGTCAAGGGGAGCTCACGAGTTTGATCCATCCAGACCATTGGACGTGCCTTCTGCTTTTGATGCAAACTCCATCAACCTGTTGCAGCTGGCTGAAATTATTAGGGGGCTTAATGAAGAAGAGTGTCAGTTTCTGATTGAGGCAAGAGGAGTGGAGTCTGATTTGGATCCTTTAGCCAGTCGTTCAATTCTATTGGACCATGACCTTTCAGAAGCATTTCAGAGTCTCAAAGAAGAATTGTTTCTTGAAAATTTAATGAAAAATATATTTAACACTCAACTAGCTGAACTGCTGGAGTCTGATAACCAGGGTCACCAATTGGTTGATGAAATATATCAGCTTCGTGCTTCTTATAATGAAGTTAATGGGAAGAATCAATACCTTAGTGAAGAGCTTGATAATTGCCGTGTTGATTTACATGATATTTCTAGCAAAAATGTGGAACTGCAAAATCAATTTGATGCTGCCATGGCTGAGGTGGAAGCTCTTTCTGCCAGAGTGGTTGAGCTGCAGAATAATTTTGACATGTCTCAAAAAGATTCACTGGAGTTATCCAAAGAGTTGGCTGACTGCAGAGGCTTGATCTCAAGTTTACAGGTGGAAAAGAAGGGCATGAATGAAACTCTTGATTTGACAAATGATGAGAAAAGTAAACTTTTGGAGGAGAAGGAATTTCATCTATTTGAAATTAAGAATCTGGTGTCTGAATTAGCTGACTTGAAGAGTTCAATGGAAGGAGTAAAACTTGAGAAGTCCAACTTAATTGACAGGATCTCTTCTGTGACCGAAGATAGGAATAAGATTGAAGGAGAAATCGAGCATCTCAAACATGAGATTGATAGGCTGTCATTAGATTTGGTTGAGAGTAAAGATTTGGTGGCAACTCTAAAGGCAGAAAATTCCAACTTAAATGGGAACCTTGCATTTTCAGGTGATAAGATTAAAAATCTTGTAGATGAGAATCATAGACTCTCTTCTCATATCATTGCCTTAAATGAGCAATTGTCTATTGAAAAGGGGGAACGATTGAGGTTTGAAGGTGACCTTAAAGAAGCCTCAGTGCAGTTGGAACAAATTTCCAAGGAAAATGTATTTCTCAATAACACTTTGGATATGCATAAGACCCAGATAGAAGACACTGGAAAGGAACGCAGCCAGCCACTTTCTCAACCCAGGGACCTTGGGCGTCAAGCCAATGTTGTATGTGAACAAAGTAAGGGTGTTGAAATTGCAATTACTGAAGATTCTCTGCATATAGATCAGGAGCCTGATGAAGGTGCACCAGTGGGGCCACATCTGAATAGACGTGAATGTGAAGTATTTGATGATGATCATGGGTTTGTTTCATTGAAGGATTGCTTGGATGAGGCAGAGAAAGTTCTGACGATGCTTGAAAATGCAGTTAATGAGTTGCATTCTCATTCAGTGTCCTCCAGCAGATCTGGTGAAAAAGTTTCCTCACCTGTGGTTTCAAAATTGATACAGGCTTTTGAATCAAAAGGACATGAAGATGAGCATGAAGGGGAAACAAGGGATTCCAGTTTTGTTCAGTCATCATCAAACTCATTTAAGTTAACCAAAGAACAAATTGAAAGTTTGAAAAAATTGCTTTCGAAGTGGAAGCTGGATGTTCAAATTGCGGGTGCATTATTCAAGGGGGAGCGAGATGATCGGAAAGCTGGTGATGCAAAATACAGTGATCTTGAGGACCATTTTGAACAATTGAAGCAACATTGTTCAGATTTGGAAGCATCCAACATTGAACTAGCCGTTCAGTATGAAACTGTAAAGCAACTTCTTGGTGATATTCAACAAAATAAATTTCTTCTTGAGGAACTCTGTGATACTTTAAAGCAAGAAGATGCCCGTCTCAAAGCCAAAAATAATGAACTTTATGAGAAGCTTGGACATTGTCAATCAACAATTAGTGAATTGCATACTGAAATGAAAGATGTGAAACAAATTTCGAGTGAAATGGCTTCTAGTGTTGGCAGTGAACTAGAAAATTTGCAGAAGGAGGTGGCAGAGAGGACAACGCTACTTGAGCAAGGCTGGACTATGTCTATGGCCCAAATTGTTGAGTTAGTTGGGAAGCTGAAAGAATCAGTTGGTGGAATTATGAGCACAACTTTCTCTTCTGACACCCAAAGTAATCTGGATATCACTCATCAGTTAGAAGTTTCAGTTCATGCAGCTGCTGAAATGATTTTTGATCTGCAGAAGAAACTTGAATCTACATATTCAGAACATGAAATAATGTGCACATCATATAAAGAAATGAGTTCAAAATGTGATGATCTGCTTGGGAGGAATGAATTGGCTGTTAGTCTATTGTATAAGATGTACAGTGACCTGAGGAAACTTGTCGGAAATGGCATGACTATGGATGATAAGATAGATGTACAAGGTGAAGTGCTTCCTGAACTACCTAACTATAATAGCTTTCAGCCCATCTTGAAACATATTGGGAATATATTGAATGAGAAGCAGGAACTTGAGTCTGTTACCAAGGAAATGAAGTTGGAATTGATGCACAGGGAAACAGAATTGGAAGAATTGAAGATGAAGTGCGTTGATTTAGATTCTGTTAGTAAGCTAATACAAGATCTGACAGGTGTGCTGAATGCAGATATCCCAAAGCTTGATATGAATAAATCACCCCTTTCATGGTTGGATTCTTTAGTGTCTAGTCTTGTACAGAAAATGCGAGAGGCTGAAATACAACATCACACGACTAAAGAACTATATGGATCCAAGGAGATGGAATTGGCTGAATTGAAGGAAAAAATGCATTATCTAGACACAATTCGTCTTGAGAATGAAAATGAAATCCTTGTTCTGAAGGAAAGCTTATATCAGGCTGAGGAAGCTCTTGTTGTTGCTCGTTCTGAATTACACAAGAAAGCAAATGAACTTGAGCATTCAGAACAGCGAGTGTCCTCGATCCGTGAGAAACTTAGCATAGCTGTTGCCAAGGGGAAAGGGCTGGTTGTACAGCGAGATGGCCTCAAGCAGTCCTTAGCAGAGACATCCAGTGAATTGGAGAGATGCTTGCAAGAGTTACAGTTGAAAGATACTAGACTTCACGAGGTTGAAACAAAACTTAAGACATATGAAGAGGCTGGTGAACGTGTGGAAGCTCTGGAATCTGAGCTTTCTTATATACGGAATTCATCTAATGCTTTGAGAGAGTCATTCCTCCTTAAAGATTCAATGCTTCAGAGGATAGAAGAGATATTGGAAGACTTAGATCTCCCAGAGCAGTTTCATTCAAGGGATACAATTGAGAAGATTGATTGGTTGGCTAGTTCAGTTTCTGGAAACTCATTGGCAATGAATGATTGGGAACAGAAAGATGCTGTGGCAGGAGGCTCATACTCTGATGCTGGTTATGTAGCCAGAGATTCGTGGAAAGATGACAGTCAGCTACAACCAGATTCAGATGATTTTAGAATGAAATTTGAGGAGTTGCAGAGTAAGTATTATGGGTTGGCTGAGCAAAATGAAATGCTGGAGCAGTCGTTGGTGGAAAGAAACAGCTTACTTCGGAGATGGGAAGAGCTTGTAAATAGTGTTGAAATGCCTTCACATTTGCAGTCTATGGAGACAGAGGATAAGATTGAGTGTATATGTGCAGCACTTACTGAGGCTAATCATCATATAGACGCTCTGCAACTGAAGATTGAAAAATATGATAGTTATTGTGGAATGCTAAATACTGATCTGGAAGAGTCTCAACGGATGGTGTCTGCTTTTCAAGAAGACCTTAGTGCTCTCACATCCGAGAGAGGGAACCTTTCTGAAAAAGTAGAGTCTTTGCTCCTTGAGAATGAGAGACTATCATTGCAGAAAAGGGAGGCTGAACTTGAGAAAGAAAAGCTGATTAAGGAAATGACTATTGTGAAGGAAAAGTTGGAACACAAAACTGCAATTGAAGAACAACTTTTAACTACTGATGGCAAGATCAGAAAGTTGCAGGACTTGGTTGTTGATACCTTGTCAGAATCTGATACACAAAGTATGGGGTTTGGTGATGCAAATATTGATTCCTTGGAAGAATTGCTGGGAAAGCTCATAGAAAAGCTGAAGATGGAACAGAAACTGTCCGCATCGGCAAGAGAAACTGAACTTGAGAATGAAAAGCTGCATATAGAAATAACTGGTTTGAAGGACAAATTGGAACACAAAACTGCAATTGAAGAACAGAGTTTCACTATTGATGGCAAGATCAGAAAGTTGCAAGTCTTGGTTGGTGATGCCTTGTCAGAATCTGATACACAAAATATGGTGTTTGGTGATGCAAATATTGATTCCTTGGAAGAATTGCTGCAAAAGCTCATAGAAAAGCTGAAGATGGAACAGAAACTGTCTGCCTTGACCAGAGAAACTGAACTTGAGAATGAAAGGCTGCTTAAAGAAATAACTAGTTTGAAGGACAAATTGGAAAACAAAACTGTAATTGAAGAACAAATTTCCACTATTGATGGCAAGATAAGAAAGTTGCAAGACTTGGTTGGTGATGCCTTGTCAGAATCTGATTCACAAAATATGGTGTCTGATAATGCACCTATTGATTCCTTAGAAGAATTGCTAGGAAAGCTCATAGAAAAGCTGAACATGGAACGGAAGCTATCTGTATTGACAAGAGAAACTGAACTTGAGAATGAAAAGCTGCTTAAGGAAATAACTAGTTTGAAGGACAAATTGGAACACAAAACTGCAATTGAAGAACAAATTTTCATCCTTGATGGCAAGATCAGAAAGTTGCAAGACTTGGTTGGTGATGCCTTGTCAAAGTCTGACTCACAAAATATGGTGTCTGGTAATGAACCTATTGATTCCTTAGAAGAATTGCTAGGAATGCTCATAGAAAAGCTGAAAACAGAACAGAAGCTATCTGCGCAGACAAGAGAAACTGAACTTGAGAATGAAAAGCTGCTTAATGAAATAGCTAAATTAATGGATAAATTGGAACAGAAAGCTGCCATTGAAGAGCAGATTGTCATCATTGATGTTAAGATCAGAAAATTGCATGATTTAGTTTACGATGCATTGCCAGAATCTGAAACAGAAAATCTGGTTTCTGGTAGTGAAAAGATTGATTCCTTGGAGGAATTGCTGAGAAAGCTTTTACAAAATCATGCAAATCTTTTGTCAACGAATCCTGCATATGGGGTTGTAGGTGATGGACTCCGTTCACAAAAGGATGATGGTACACTTTGTGAAGAAAGAAGTATAGATGTGCAGGATAAGGAGGCAAGTATTGATAGATATAAAATAGATCTGGAGAAGTCTTTGAATGAATTGCTGCATGTGAGGGAGGAGAGAGATAGATCTTTGGACAAACAAATATCTTTATCTGGTGAAGTTGAAGCTATGACTAAAAGAATTGAGGAGTTGCAAGGGCTTCTTAATCAGGAGGAGCATAAATCAGCTTCTCTTAGAGAGAAGTTAAATGTTGCAGTTAGGAAAGGGAAGTCATTGGTGCAGCAGCGGGACAGTCTAAAACAGACCATTGAAGAGATGACTGTTCAGATGGAGCACTTGAAATCTGAGATCAGCAACCGGGATAATACACTTGCAGATCATGAACAGAGGTTGGAAGTGTTATCAACCTACCCAGATAAGTTAGAAGCTCTTGAATCAGAGAGTTTGCAACTGAAGAAACATTTGGAAGAAACAGAGCAACATTTGCAGGAGCAAGAATATTCTTTGAAACTGATTTTGAACAAGTTAGGTGAGATTGAGGTTGGTGGTGAAGGTTATATTAGTGATCCAGTGAAGAAGTTGGAACAGGTTGGGAAACTGTGTTCTGATCTGCACAGTACTGTGGCATCTTTAGAACAAGCATCCAGGAAGTCTAAAAGAGCATCAGAACTGCTACTGGCAGAGTTAAACGAGGTTCAAGAGAGGAATGATAGTTTTCAGGAGGAGCTTGCAAAGGTGAATGCTGAACTTGTGGATATCAGAAGAGAAAGGGATTCAGCTGAGGCCTCCAAACTGGAAGCGCTTGCACATCTAGAAAAGTTATCATCCTTGCACGAGGCAGGAAAACAGAGCCATTTATCTGACATCATGGAATTAAAATCTAATCTGAACCTTGTCTTCAAAAGCTTTGGTGAGGTTCACAATTTACTGACCAATGCATTTATCTTTGATTTGGAATCTTATCGGAAACTGGAGGCTTGTCTTGAGTCATGCATTAAAGGAAACAATGCTACAAATATGGTGGATTCATCCATCACCAAAGAACACTGGGCATCTTCTAATAAGGTATTTATAACACATGGATATTGAACTATATAAAATTATATTTTACATCATGATTTTACATTTTCTGTATTTCTATTTAAACTTTGTTTCACATTGTACATAAGGAGATAATGTGAAAGTGAGAATAAGAAATATAAGATAGAATGCAGTTTAGCCAGTTTGTGACAGGGATGTGTTAGTGTAAATTCTTGTACTTCAAATTTTTGTAGTTTCTGTTTTTGTAGTTTCAGTTTCCTCAATGTTGTTGTCTTAGATATTTTAAAATGAACACCGAGTTTTTAAACTAGAAACAATTGAGCAGTGGAAAGTTGAGGTGTTTTTGTCCATGTTTATCAGTATCGTAGTGTCTTTACTTTCAATCGCCTCTTTATTGAATGTGATTTTATTCACTTTTTGCATTATATATAGAATGTTGCAACTGCAATTCCAGCACAAAAATTCTCCCTCTATTTTAAGTTTATGGCTCAAATTTTATTTGTCGCATATGTGCCTTGTGGTTTGTGTTTAGCGTAATTGCATTTTTGGTAATGTGACCTAGTTTCCTTGTTAAATACTTGTGATATTTGTTCCAGAAGGGCTCTGTGCCTGCAGATCCTTGGCAAGATTTTGATGCAATTGATCAGTATGATACTTCAGTTGAAAATCTTCGTCTATTTTGTCATCAACTACAAGAGTTCATGACAAAGGTCAGTTCTCTTAAGGAAAAAATAAGCATACACTCAAGTTTGGCACAGGAACTTGACAAAACTCTATCTAAACTAATGGCAAGTATTCAAAGGGAAATGACTTCCCAAAAAGAGTCGTGTGAAACCATGAAGAAAGAACTAAGTGAACATGATGAGAAACTTGTTGCATTACGTGGGATCATTGCGTACCTCTATGAAGCATGCAATAACTCTTCCATTGTACTTGAAAATGAAAAAGCGGAACTGTCTGGGACGAAGGTTGAATCTTCAGATCTAGGGATGAGCTTGGAAACTCCTTCATTTGATGATGGCATATCTGAGGAATGTATTAAAACCATGGCAGATAGATTGCTGTTGGCTGTGAAAGGGTTTACTAGTATAAAAGCTGAATTTTTAGATGCTAATCAAAAAGAAATGAAATCTACTATAGCAAATTTGCAGAGAGAGCTTCAGGAGAAGGATGTTCAAAGAGATAGGATTTGCTCGGATCTGGTAAAACAGATCAAGGATGCTGAAGCTGCTGCGACCAGTTACTCTCAAGATCTTGAAGCTTTTAAGATTCAAGAACATAATTTAAAGAAAGAGGTGGAAGCAATTGAGGCAGAAAGGAAGATACTTGAACAGAAAGTGAATGAGCTACAGGATAGGCAAGAAACCACTGCTGAATTAGAGGATAAAATGCGATCTCAGACTAGTTTACTGGCTGCCAAAGACCAAGGTGGGTTTTCTCTGTTTCCTTCTTTTTTAAGAAGTGAACTTGCCATATTTCTTTTACTAATGAGAAACTTACAATATTTCTGGAACTTACTGGTTTAATGCAGAAATTGAAGCACTAATGCATGCCCTTGATGAGGAAGAAACACAAATGGAAGAATTGACAAATAAGATTGTTGATCTTGAAAAGGTTGTTGAACAAAAAAATCAAGAGATTGAGAACCTTGAATTTTCTCGTGGTAAGGTTATGAAAAAGCTTTCCATAACTGTCAGCAAGTTTGATGAGCTTCACCACCTTTCGGCAAATCTCCTTTCTGAAGTTGAAAAGCTCCAATCCCAGTTGCAAGAAAGAGATACTGAAATTTCATTCTTGAGACAGGAGGTTACCAGATGCACTAATGATGTTCTTCTTGCATCACAAATGAGCAATCAGAGAAGCTCTGATGAGGTATTTGAGTTCTTGACATGGGTTGATATGGTTGTGTCTCATGATGGAGCGCATGATATACATCCTGATATGAAAAACAACAGTCAGGTTCATGAATGTAAAGAAATACTTCAGAAGAAGCTTATGTCTTTATTGTCAGAATTGGAAAATCTAAGGGAAGTTGCAGAAAGCAAGGATGCGATGTTGCAAGTAGAAAGGAGTAAGGTAGAAGAATTGAATCACAAAACAGAAACTCTTGAGACGTCCTTACGCCAGAAAGAACTGCAATTGAATTTGCTTGAAGGCGTGGAAGAAACTGCAAAGGGTGCTGGCACGAGCTCAGAGATTGTGGAGGTAGAACCAGTGGTGAGAAAATCAATTATTTGTTTAATAGTAGATCATATGCACTAGTATACAAAAATCTTGTAATAAATCTGGATTAAGTAAACTTCTTTTTCAAATTAAAACCTCAAATTGAATAAAACATGAAATACGTCACAATTCCATTACCTACTCATGACTAACAACATTCTCAACAATTTGTCAACTCAGAACAAACAGAGGCAGTTTGAAAATTCGATTTTATGTTTTAGTTATCTTGGTTAAGATATACGTACTTTTTCTCTTCTGTCACGACCATTTTACTCTGATTAAATATGGTAGTCAGTACTTACTTTTAACAATAAATAAATAAAACTGAGTGGTGGTTAAAAGAAATTAAATATATTTTCATTTTGGTCGTGACATTGACACCGTTATTGATTTAAATTTGAAGGGATTGAATTCATTTTCCCCTTTTTTATAGATGAACCGTTGGTCATCATCAGGTGCTTTTGTAGCACCTCAAGTACGCAGTTTGCGCAAAGGCAACAGTGATCATATTGCCATTGCTGTGGATGAAAACGCTGGTGGTACTAGTAGGATAGAAGAAGAGGATGACAAAGGTAATTCTGCACTAAACCTTTTGTACTGGTTTCTGGAGCTTTCAGCAATGCCTTACGATTACTTTTATTTAATTCTTGTTTCGCACTTTTTGTTGCAGTCCATGGTTTCAAATCCCTCACTTCATCCAAGATTGTCCCAAGATTTACTAGGCCATTGACTGACTTGATTGATGGCTTATGGTGGGTATATTTTTCCCTATGCTTTCATGGTTTAAATTTCTCTGTTTATTGAATGGTTTTTTTCATTCGTATTTGTGCAGGGTTTCTTGTGATCGGACTCTGATGAGACAACCTGTCTTACGGCTAGGAATTATATTGTATTGGGCCATAATGCACGCACTACTTGCCTTTTTTGTAGTTTAAGGTGCGGGTTCTGATTTGGCTTTTATAGATTGGGTTTACATGATTGACTCCACTGATACTTGAAAAAGGACTCAGTTAAGTTGTATAGTGTCTATGTCTTCCTTCCGCTTGCTTCTTGTTGCGGTGTGAGGCAGTTATAGATATAATAAATTGAAGATGCAGCTGCCACAATGAGTTACAGGCAGAGAGCATTGAAGAAAATATTAGAAAGCAGATTGCTCAATAATTAGAGAGCAATGGATGAATATTCAGTTCCACAAGCACCCTACTTGGTTCTTTTTAAAATATACCTTCAGCCTTGAAAATCTTGGACAGTCTGGTGAGCAGGATAAATGACCAGTTAGGTATATATAGGAAACAATTCTTTTGAGAACTTCGATTAAGGTTTTTCAATCTGCTTAGGCCTTAGAAATTTCTCAGTTGCCATTCTTTGTATTTTCACATCAATCTTAGCGTTGTTATGAATTTTTTTTGGCATCATTAAAATATATAGTACATGTAAACTCCAAATATATTTTGACCTTTGGACATGCTTGCGTCCTTTCCTTATATCCTAACCCCATTTGTCTCAATTCACTTTTGGAAATATCTCGCCAATAAAACCGCTTTGACGACGTTCTTATTCTCGCATTCTCTCTCTCTCCCTTTATGCTTATCCTACTCTGTTGTCTGTCTGAGTTTGTTACATCACCCTCATATCAAAGAATTATTCCATGAATTCACGTAACAACAAAATGAGAATCAATTACTAAAACTATAATCTATAATTCAATTATTATATAAACATGGATACAAGTGGGCGGCGATAACATGTCAATCTTATATCAATGAGTTGCAAATTTTTTTAATACTCATACTGAAATGGTAGATATTTCTTTCAATAACTCTACATTCATTCTCTGGTCAAATTCTTCAAATTTTTGGTTGTAGAAGACATCGAGAGCATCACAAATAATTTTTTGTCGGACTTCTCTTTAAGACATATTTGGATATGCATGAGTTGAGAATAGGATGTTGTGTTTTGTTTGAATGTATCCTTTGTCATAATCAGGACACCGAAACTTCAATGATGCAGGAAATTTTGAAAATATTTCAATAAGTCTATTAACTTTAGGTTCAAAGAAGAGGAAAAAGAATTACGATTCTACTGTCACTAACATTGTCATCAATTTGTTTAAAGGTCCTTCTTTTATACCTAAACTTTTGATAACAAGTTCCAAATTCTATTTTTCTATTTATCTTCATCATCATTCATTTACAATTTCAAAAAGAATTTCTAAGATAATGGAAATAGAACATTTATCATTTTATATATTTTATTTATCTATATTTATTGGCTTATTTATTTATTTATTTTAGTGTCCTTATTTTTAATTTTTATTAATTTATTGTTATTATTATTATTTTATTAATCATGTGTTTATAACTTCATTTTTATTTATTGTTATTATTTTTATTTTATTAGTGAGTAATTTATAACATTTTATTTATTTATTATTATTATTATTATTATTATTATTATTATTATTCTTATTTATTAGTAGGTTGTTTATAATATCATTTTTATTTATTTATTGTTATTATTTTATTATTGAAGTGTTTATAATCTTATTTTATTTATTAATTGTTATTATTTATGTTGTATCAGTAAAGTGTTTATAACCTCATTTTTATTTATTATTATTATTATTATTATTATTTTATTATTGAGGTGTTTATAATCTTATTTTTATTTATTAATTGTTATTATTTATGTTTTATTAATGAGGTGTTTGTAACCTCAATTTAATTTATTTAGCATCTTATTTTTATTTTATTAGAGAGGTGTTTATAATCTCATTTTAATTTATTTATTGTTATTATTTTTATTTTATTAGTGATGCGTTTATAATTTCATTTTTATTTCTTTATTATTGAGGCATTTATAACTTTTATTCTTTATTTATTATTTTTATTTTTATTTTTATTTTAGTAGTTAGGTTTTTAGAACCTCATTTTTAAATATGTATTATTATTATTTTATTAGTGAGGTGTTTATAACCTATTTTTATTTATTTATTCTTATTATTTTCATTTTAATAGTGAGTTGTTTATAATTTATTTTTATTTATTATTATTATTTTATTAGTGTGGTGTTCATAATGTTAATTTTTATTTATTATTATTAATTTAGTTTATTTAGTTAGATGTACTGACCTTTTTATCATTTATTTATATTTATATTTAATTTATTCAATGTCAATTTCATTTATTTATATTTATATGTAATTTATTTAGTAAGGTGTTCTTAATTTCATTTTTGTTTATTTAATTTATATTCAAATTTTTTAGCGAGTTCCATCTATTAATTATTATATAACGAAAACAAAACTTTTACGAAAAAAAAAATTTGATTTATTCAAACCTGGAGGTATAACCTTGGAGATTTAGATGAGTAGATATTAGCTCATTTATCTTGACTAATCACTATTAAATAATTTTCCTTATTATAGTTGGAGATATAACCTTGAGTATTTAAATGAGTATATGTTAGGTCATTTATCTTGACTAACCACAACTAAATAATTTGACTTATTGTAATTGGAGGTATACCTTAAAGATTTAAATGAGTATATTATTAGTTCATTAATCCTGATCAATCACTACAAGAAATTTTATTCGAATATTTAAAGATATTATAAAGTGAATCAATGAATTTATCATGAATATTGTTTTGATATGATATGAATTGTATGAATTAAGTTAATGGTGATAAAGTTATATGTATTATAATTCAATGTCAATTGCTTACCTTTGTATTTCGTGAATAGAAATGGATTCAAGTATATATAACCATTCTGCATAGAAAATGATTCTTTAGGAAAAGGAATACAATTACAAAGGATTCAAGTATATATAACCATTCTTACTCTCCATCTCTCATGATTCATCTGGCTATCTGCCATTGACCACCTGTCACAGCTTTACCTTACTATGGAGGGATGTACTCGTCTGAGCCCGATCACCAGACGTGAACCATGGGCTCCAATACCATTTGAAGGGAGGTTCAACACACACACATAGATCTCCACATTAATAAGATATTGTCCTCTTTGGGCCAAGCCCTCACGGATTTGCTTTTGGTACCACTCCAAAAGGCCTTTTACCAATGAAGGTATCTTATGTGTATATAAACCCATGTTCATCTCTTATTTTATTTGATGTGGGCTTTGTTTGTACCTAACAATATGAGTTTGACATCATATACAAGACAATGACTTCTAACAAGGTTACAAATGCTTTGTCTCACAAATTCGATGTTGACAAGACCTTTTTGGTAGGATTTCTAATTTATGGATGATGAAGTGAGTCCGAATCCAACTCTACGAAAAATTAAAGAGAAGTTACAAGCCAATCCATAGCAACATTCTCATTGCATGGATGGTTGCACTACAAAGGGCGCCTAATGTTGCCTACAACTTCAACTTGGATCACCAAATTAATCCTAGAGTATCATATGAATCCATTAAGAGGGAATTCTAGAGTTTTTCTCACCTAATAAAGAATAACTCAAACTTTGTATTGGATTGGCATGAAGAAGACAATAACCAAGTTTATGGTAGCTTGTCTTCTTTGTCAATAACACAAAAATATCAAACTACGTCCCCTCAAGGTCCGCTCCAATCTTTGCCTATATTTTCTAGGCCATGTGGGAAGATATAAGCTTGGACTTTATAGTAAACTTCCCTAAATCTAATGCGTATGATGATATCTTGATAGTGGTAGATAGACTAAGCAAGTATGACCACTTTATTCCCATCAAGCACCTATATTAGGCTCGAGCTATAGCAGAAATATTTGTTAAGGAAGTGGTCAAGTTAAATGAAATACCCTTGTCTATATTTAATGACAAATATCCCAAATTCTTAAGTATTTTTTAGATATAATTATTCATATTCAACATGAACACAACTTATCACCCACTGATGGGTCTTTCGAGGGAGGATCATTAGAGAGATACAACACCATTGAGACATGTCCCCAACACACACATAAGGGATTGACATCATCTACAACCTAAGACATTAAAGCACCGTGTTTATGGGTTTTTATCCGTATATGATGCTCAACTTTATCAATTTTATTCAATGTGAGACTCAGACTTATGCTTAGATTTCCAATAATCTCTTCTTCAAGTGTGAGTCCCGTCAAGAAAACTTTCAATATAGGGACTCGTTTAAGCTAATCACCAACACAAACCAGACTTTGGCACCACTTGTTAAGATAACAAAATTAACCAATAACAAGGGAAAGCAAAACCCATACCAAATCTTCTCTACATAAAATCTTCTCTACCTAAATAGTATGCATAAACATTAAGATGGACAAACAGAGAAGAGAGGAACCAAATAAAACTAAAACTTTTTAACGTAGAAAAACCTCAATATGGAAGAAAAACTCACGCGACTTAGTATAGTAAAAACTTCCACTAATAATAATAATTAATTAGTACACCACAAATTTTCTTGGAGCTTTAGGATCAACAAAAAAAAATATTTTCTTTACCGAAAAAGTGGATATCAACATAAGAAAGCCCCCAATGAGTACTTAATCATAGAGAGAACCCAATATATTAGATTTGAAATAAAACTTTTTTTTTCCAATCTAGCTTCTTTGAACAAACTTGCACACGATACACTAGTTGCTCTCTTGTTCTTCAGTCTTTGGTGGATTCTTTCCTTTTCTCCATAGAGATGCTCTTAACTTGCTCTCTCCCTTTTCTATTACCCTCTTAAAAACTTGATGCAAAAGGATACATTATTTTAAATTATATAATGGGCTAAAAGCCCATAAATAAAAATATTGGTTTTTATTTTTCTTAATTTAATAATTGTGAGTCCATTAAATTGATGACCCACTTAAAAATATATTAGGGACCACTCTCCCTACACCTTCAACACATTCTCCCTACACCTCCAAATTTTCAAATAATTCCAACACCACCCTTCTGATGCTCATGTTAACTTTTTTTAACTCAAGGTAAAAACTTTTTATTCTCTTTCTCTTTCCTATTTAACTTATGCCACCCACCAAACACACACACATTTTCCCTACCTTAAACCCTAGTTGTCACTAGACCCCCTTTGCCTCCATCTCCACATTATTTTCACTCTGAAAGGTTTGGTTTACAAGGCTTTAGGCTGGCCTTTATGCACTTTTTCATCGACGCGAAACTACCACCACCACCAAGTACACATTTTGTTTAAGATCTATTCAATTTCATGTCAGATTTTGAGTGTATTTGGACTCTACACACTTAAATAAGGTTATGTGTTGTTTTGTTTGAAATAACATGACTGGATATGGAAAACTAAAGGTTGGAATGAGCTTTGAAAGCTGACAAAAGGCTTCAACGAAATTTGAAATCTGGTGAGCGTCCAAACGAATTTTGAAATCTGGTTAAGCCTTTGTCAAATTTCGAAATTCGGTTAAGCCTTCGTCGGATTTTGAAATCCGGTTAAGGATTTAGCAAATTTCTAAAGTCATTGAAGCCTTAATCAAATTTCAAAATCTGGTGTTATATATATTTTTTTTTCGTGGTTATTTTTAAAAGATTTATTACTTTTTGTGTTTTTATATTTTTTTGTGTCTTTTAATATTTGATTAATTTAATGTTTTAGCATTTGATAAATTTATTTGTCATAGATATGGTAAGAACCCGAGATGTATCTACGTATAGGAGTGAGAGTTCTGCATAAGGTGAACAAAGAAGGAGACCTATAACATCCATTCGTAGAGGATGGCCTGAAGAAAATAATATTCATGTTTATGAGGAGCATGATGTTATTGAACAACAAGAGCATGTTATTGAGCATGAGGAAAATGTTGCTCAAGAATAATAGAAAGTAGGTACATTTCTTGGTGGCCCACATGATACATCACTCCACTCACTATGAGAAGCATGTTGCATATGCCTTGTGGTAGGGCCAGGTTAGTAAAGTACTCGAATTTTAATTACTAATGAGCATGTTGTGATATCCACATACTACCTTCAATATCCACCCATCTCCATTAGAATATGCCTTGTCCCTCAACTTAAAAACACACTTATATTTTCCTTTACCGTATATACTCGCTTGAACATCATGTTTGTATTTTCTATTCTTTCTACCCCTTTCACATCCTAATAAAACAAACGTTTCCTTCTAGGTTCATCAGTAGCTTTGTTAGATCTTATTGTTATCACAACAAACCTAAGATGAAATACAATCTCTTGTACCATTCAATTAAGTCAGCACGGGAGGGAAATATTTGATTAGTTGTAAAATTGTTTGTGTAATCTCCCTCAGGCCACTTCATTAATGAAAGAAAAAAAATTGATACGAATCTAGAATTTACTTGGGAATCTATACCAAAAGGATAATCTTCCATTTTACAATATAATCACTTATAACATAATATATTCACTACTTAATACCTCACTTCCTTCATAATAATACTAATAATAATACCTAAATAATTATTAAAAAAAATCTAACGAATTAAAAACAAAATTAAAATAATAAAACTTAGAAAAAAAATTCAATAAACTTTGAAATTCGATGAAGTCTTTATAAATTTCAAAATTTGGTAAGACCTTTAATGGATTTCAAAATTCATTAAAGATCTTGACGAATTTCAAAATTTGTTTAAGGCCTTGCCAAATTTCGAAATATGTTGAGACCTTCAATGGATTTTGAAATCCAATCAGGATTTCAGTTAATTTCAAAATCCATTGAAAGTTGAAATTTTTAACTTTTTCTAATTGGATTTCCAAATCCGTGAATATCTTAAATGAATTTCAATATTCGGTTTCTTCCTAAACTTCGAAGTGCAAAATCTAAAACATGCACATAATTATGTGTTGTGTTGCTTGAAGAAGTAGAACAAGAGGAACCACCAACATCAGTGGGTAAGAAGAAACCAACAACCAGCAAACCACCAACGTAAGGATCAAGAGCAAACAGTGTGAAATGGACTACTAAGAGAAAGCAAGATAAATGAGAAACTAAAATAGGAGAAAAAATAAGAAGAGAATGCATGTTGACAGGATATAAGGAAAGACTTACATGAAAGTTCAAATTTGATAAGCATAAATTACTATTTGCCAATTTTATTTTATTTTTGGATAGGGTCCCGTTATTTTGACACACATTTGACACCGACAGGTGTCAAGTTACAATTGGTTCATTTTTTTTATTTTTTTTTCAAAAATTTTGGCTGGGAAAATGAATAGGGTTGAAAAAATTTTCGTTCCAATTATACCCCTGCCCTTCTCAAACCATTTTGTCTCTCAGATTTCGTTCTCTCTCTCACATTTCGTTCTCCCGACGTTTCCGTCCTCCCCCTTGTGTTCTCTTTCTGACATTTGTGATTTAGAATCTCCGTTGTCGCAGTTTTGTCGAAATGGGAAGTTCCGGACTGCAACTTCGTTGGAGCAAGGTAAGTGCCTTCTTAGACCATTTTGTTGTAGGTTTGGGTATTGGGTTTTACGTTTGGGTATTGGGTTTATGTTTGGGTATTAGGTTTCTTGTCGTTTTTTCGACCCCTTTTGGTTTTTTGGTTATTTCCTTTGGTGTTTTCATTTGAGTTATTTTCTTTGAGCAGTTCGGAAGAACCACTACCTGAATATTGTTCACCGCAACGTAGTGAAGGTTTTTCCACCAGAAATTTGTCCTCCATCAATTGACCTAGTCAAGGAAACGCCAAAACCTGTCATTCGACTTCTGATGTGGGCAAAAAACAATGTCAATGTGGATGCCATCCTTCGCAAATTTGTTCCGCCAACTAACCAACCATCATCATCATCCAAACAACCAGACCATTAATAGATAATATTACATATGGTTTAATTTATCTTTTGTAGTGCAGGTGAAAATATGACTTTAATGGATAACTGTAATAGTATGTTATGAGTTCTAAAACTGCTTATTGGATGACTATAATTTTATTAAAGTAGACTTTTTCAATGTTGTTATTTTGCACTTTTTAATGTTGTGACATGTGATGTAATGTTCTTAGTGTAATCATTGTATTGAGCTTAATGAAATCATCTATAGTTATTTTGTCAAGTACAGAGCAGTTAAATTGCTTTCAAAAACACACAAAATCACCAATGGTCCTCCATGTTACCACTGATGGTTCCTTCAGTGCAACAAGATGTCTAAATCACAAAAGAGACTCACGTAAACGATTACGAGCCCCTTGTAAACGATTACAAGGCTCTTTTTTGTGCCAAATCTTACAGGACTTCACCAAAGTGCCCCTTATCAGCCTGGGAGGTCCCCTACCCCATTATGGTGTTTCCCAAACATGACCTACAGCCACACAATCACACTTATACAACATGTACAAGTACAGACCACTCAAATTGCCTTAAAAAACACACAAAATCACCAGTGGTCCTCCACGTTACCATTGGTGGTTCCTTCAGTGCAACAGGATGTCCAAATCACAAAAGAGACTCGCGTAAACGATTACGAGCCCCTTGTAAACGATTACAAGGCTTTTTTTTTGTGCCAAATCTTACAGGACTTCACCAAAGTGCCCTTTATCAGCCTGGGAGGTGACCTACCACATCATGGTGTTTCCCAAACATGACCTACAACCACACACTCACACTTATACAACATGTACAAGTACAGACCACTCAAATTGCCTTCAAAAACACACAAAGTCACCAGTGGTCCCCCACGTTACCACAGGTGGTTCTTTCAGTGCAACAGGATGTCCAAATCACAAAAGAGACTCGCATAAACGATTATGAGCCCCTAGTAAAGGATTATAAGGTCCTTGTAAACAATTACAATGTTGTTTTTTACTGCACAGATTGCAGCACTTGGCCTAAATTGTTAAGACACTTATATACATTGCACATAAACAAACTTGGACATCAATCATCAATAAAGAATCATTTGTACATTGCACATAAACAAACTTGAAATCAATCATCTTATTCCAATAATCATTCGTACATTGCACATAAACAAGCTTGAAATCAATCATCTTATTCCAATAATCATTTGTACAATCTCTTGATATATATTAAAAATACAGTGTGTTCATATACATTATTGTATCTTACAATGTTCACTACATTTCTAGACAGGACAATTATCCTACAACAATCCATACACCTCTAGCGCATCCAATATTCTTATGTTATCGTCTTCTAGGATCCAATCACGTACATATTGCTTTCTAATTGCAAGCAATTCCTCCTAAAATGAAAAGATTGAAATTCTAAAATCAACCCAATCATCAAACAATAATGAAAATAATCTTCTGACCTACAATATGAAAATAATTTACAGTCACCCATATTTTACAGTGTAGCACATTCTATTCATTCAGTTAAAGAACTACAAAGAATTTTACCTGCAATGCTGCCACATTTCCACTAAGACCCAGTGCGCTGGTGATACCTCCGACCATTATTTTTTTCATACATTTATTCAATTATCTACAAGGTGTTTATGTACACCGCTTGCCCAATCATATAAACACAAATTATCTAAATCATCTAACACTTTTGAAGGCATGTTAGCAACAATCTTAGACTTCCTAGGAAAGAAAAAACAACCAAACACACTAATATATACAACCTACACACAACATCAACGTCTATGTTTTCGTCCAAGACAATGACATTAAACATGTCAACCAAATCCTTCAAAGTTGTGCTTTTTTTACATTTGGGTTTCCGGACGCCATTGCAACTGCACAATAAATCAATGGTACATTAGGGTTCACAACACACAAAAAGAATAAATCAAACAAAAATAAACTACGCTTCCACAAGCCACACAATGCAAAAGACAGCCAAAACCCGAAACAAAGCGACAACGCAAAACACACCCAAAACGCGAAACCCGAAAGAGAACGTATAACGGTACAGAGTCACTCAAGTACGGTTCCAGAAACAACACAATGCAAAAGAAAGCCAAAAACCGAAACAGAACCACAACTCCCCTAAACCCAAAACGCAAAACGTGAAAGAGAACTTACCGGTACAAAGTCACTACGAAAGACCTCTTTTGGTTGAGATGACGCCTTTTGATGAGCAAAATCACCCGAATGAAGAGACTAAGGACGACAGATGAAGCGAATGGAGAGAGGCCAAATGGGAGAGACGAAGAATGTTCAGAACGAAACTGAAGAAGATGAAAAATGAAACCACTAAATTCAGTTTTCATAAATTCAGATTTCCTAAATTACCCTCTTCAGCTTTTTCAAAAGGGTTTTTTTAATGAACTTCAGGCATCCAATACAAATTTGACACATGAGATAGTGTCAAATTTGTGTCAAAAAAAGGTGTCAAAAAAAATTTTCGTTTTGGATATTTAGGGAAGGATAATTTTATCCATTAAAAATGCAGAAAGAAGGTGTTGGGAGTACAATAAAATAAAAAGTGAGTATGTTATGCCCATATTCTCTTCAAGATATTACACTTAATCAATATAAATGACTTAATTATTTATTATCTTACTCTTACGTGTGTATAAAGATCATTAATCATCAATTATTAGTCAATAAAAATACTTATACTTAATTTGGCCCAAATATACTATTTTCTAAACTCTAAAAGATATTCATTCATATTTTTTATTTTATGTTTATCTTTAAAATTATTATAAATGTAAATATTGTGTACTTTTATGTTTTGTAATTTTCATAACAAAACTACTGTACAGTATGATATCTGGGCCGAACGGTTAAAGATATATCTTTAAAGATATAAAATAATCAAGAATATCTATTTAAAGATATTTAGCAGCTAACCAGATTTTCAGGTAAGTCTGTTTATATTATATTCTGTTTATATTTTATTCTGTTGGGCTTATATCAGTTCAAGGTCCATGAGACAAATTATAAATAGAGAGCCAAGGCCACAAGCCAGGTATCTTCGAATCACGTTCCAAATACACTTCACTCACAATTCATTTAGCACACTTCCTGCTAAAACATATTACCAATCCTCTCCCACAGAGGGTTAAATTCTCTCCTATTGAGAATCTATGATACACGCCTAACTTGGGCGTCGGAGCGCCTTTTCAGGTACCTTCCCCACCCGGTCCAGACTTGAAGATCACCGGACGATCAAAATCAACATAAAGCGTGCAATTGAGATCCAGAAGAAGCAGACAGAAAGACAGAAGACGACGTCAACAAGGTCAGTCATTCGGTCCCAAAATTTATACCGAAACAACTATCATCTTGGTAAAATTCAACAAATGATTATTATGATAATAAATAAAAATTAATTCTTCTAATTATTATCAAAATAAAAAAAATATTATTAAATTTATAAGAAGTATATTCTTAAAGAATAATTAATAAAATATTTTATATTGATAAAAACAAAATAAATAATAAATGTGTAATTAAAAAACATTTATCAAACAATTCTTTATTAATAGTTATAAATAATCTCAACTCTACTTTTATCATGTCATGGAAAATAGAGTGATAATATTTGTGTAATAAACGTAACTTATTATGTTTATGTTGATCAGAATTTTGCTCCCAGTTTTTTAGAGCTTGAGAGTCTCTTCTCTTACTCCGAACTCTGTATCTCTCCTCTTTAGATCCTGATCTTGCTCACATTTCGTGTTTCTCGGTTTGGGATTGGTTGTCGTCATTCACTTTTCGTGGTTGCGGTTACCTTGCTCTCACCAGTTTGTTCTTCATCTTGTACATTGCCCTCGCCAGTTCGTGAGTTGTGTTTGTGTTTCTGTATGGGATTCCTGTAGTTTGTGATTCATTCGTTAATTGTGCTGATATTTTGTGCTCACTATTGCTGCTCTAGTCTAGATATTAATTATCCGTTCTGCTTGTTTGGATTATTGAATAATGTGTACAATGTTACAATTATTCGAAATTGAAGATAATCTTCAAATCCAATAGGTTAGACGATTTGGCAAAATCAAGTTGATAATACAAACTGCTTGCTGTTGTTGAGTATGTCTTTTTAAGGATGAATCAATTGGATTGTACATAGTATGGAGTATTGGTAGTAAAGGCAAAGAATAGATGTATCAGCATAAGCTAATTCCTTTGACCATGTAGTAAAGTTTTGCTGGTAGTAAAGGAAGATAATAAATTTATAGCATATTACTGGTAGTATAGTTAGACAGATCGTAGAGTGAGTACCCCCCTAACCTCCTTAATCGACTTGATATTGCTGGTAGTAATGCCAGTAATTTTAGCCCTTGCTGGACCACCATTTGCATGGTTATGGTGAGTCACTACCTTTGTAGCCAAAATCATGATGCTGATAATGATAATTGTATTTGTGGTTTGGGGTAGTGATGACTGTGATTGAATCGCTCAAAGCCGTTATTGAAGTACATACTTTACTGAAGTCAAGATTATGAATAAGGAAAAGAGAATGTGATGGCACTTTTATGGAGTTATTGATGTTATATCAACTTCATAAACATGTTTAGTAGAAGTTGTCGTCATTGGACTATGTTTTTTTTTTTTCTGAATTCCCATTAACTAGGTGGGATAGTTTTAAAATGTTCATCCATTTTAACAGTTATAAAAAGGCTCTACTACATTAGTAATTGTACGGTAGTATGTCTCACACGACCGGTTACTCCAAACGCTCAAATTATATCTCGTATCAAATATTCGACCGAACGGTCAAATATTATCTCGTATCTCGGCCAGACCGAACGGTCAAATATTATCTCGTATCAAATAATATCTCAACACAGACGGCCAAATATTACCTCGTATCAAATAATATCTCAAACAGAGATATTTCAGGTGAGTTTGTTTATATTTCATACGGTTTATATTCTATTCTGTTATATTGATCCAAAGCCTATAAATAAAGACCAAAAGGCTCCAAACAAGGTACGCACAATTCAACTTACACTGACACTCTCATACTTGATGGAGTTCCACCCTCTCTCCGTTCTAGGCATCCACTTGCTAAGGACAGAGGGTCTTCCTATACCGACATCTAACTTGATCGTCGGAGTACCTTTACAAGTACCACCCCCTCCCGGGCGAAGATCAGAGTGCGACGGACGGTCTGAAGAACGGACGGCGAAGGCAATTGGAGATTTCGCATTAGAAGGAAGCAGAATCACGCCATCGAGGTTAGTGCTTTCGGTCCCAGTAAATTCACACCGAAACATTTTGGCGCCCACCGTGGGGCCGAAGGGCATCCCATTGAAAGCCGCAAGAAGACAAGCTCTCGGCATCAACGTCGCTACTTCGGATCAACAACAGAAAATTTCAACATCACTATCAACATCATCATCATCACTACGTGAAATATCGTCAACGAGATAAGTATTTTTGAAATATAAACATTATGTAAAAATCTATTATCTTTATAACGATAAAACAAATCTAAATATCTAATTGATATTAGATATTAGAATAACTATTTTATATAAATATACCAGTATCAGAGATATGATGTTTTATTTATAATAAATTGTATATAACAATATATGCTGCACATGATAAAAAGGGGTTCCTTTTCAAAACTTCGAAAGGAAAATGTGAAATCTAAGCGCCACACACTAGTATGTATTTTCATATTAGCTTTTTACAGAAAAGCATTCAAAAAAGATAACCACTTTCTTTCGTTACAAAAATATATTATGGAATATGGAATTTATTCCTTTTAGCTCCATGTGTGTTACTGTGAATGAAAAGAAAAAACTTTGTGCCACATAACGTGTTTATGTTTTCCTTAAAGAAAGATAAACATCTCATCATGTGTTTCTTACTGTGAGTTAATGTTCAATATGAAGTCGACTCAGTTTCAAAGAAGACAGGTCCACCGCCGCAAGCGGCAACTTTGGAAGTGACGGACAAAACCATGCTGACACGCGAACCACCAGCAAACTATTTATTCTTTGTTGAATAACTAATCCAATATCTTAATTTAATATCATATTATCCAAGTTTTATACAGGAACAAAATCTAATGTGGGGCACACAGTGAAAGTTGGCATCAATGCTAACCATTTCATCTTAGATAAAGCAGTGATAGATACAAGCCATTGAAGCATTTGAAATCAAAAGAAGTGTCCTTGGCGTCTGTACACTTCTCGCCTTTTTCTTTTCAGAACGAAAGCATTCAAATACGAATTAATACGCAGGACTTTCTCTTCTCCTTCTCTTATTCATGTTTAGCCTGTTTGATATCTAGACGATTATAACTTAATATTGAGTTCAATTATGATTTCATGCACTGGAAGCCCTAGCATCTGAAAAGGAGATGTTCATAAAAGTTCTTACTGGAAAGACCATCACTCTTGAAGGAGAGTTTTCTAACACCATCAATAATGATAAGACCAAAATCAACGTCTAATATTCGCCTAAAAGCAACTCGAAGATGACCGCACCCTCGTCAAATGCGGTAATGCGGTTACTAAAGCGGTTACAATCTCAACCGACCGGTCTCAATATATCTCTCTGATATTATATCTCTTGCAGATTGCTAAAGCAGTTACAATCTTAACCGACCGGTCTCAATATATCTCTGATATTATATCTCTTGCAGATTACTAAAACCGTACAATCTCAACCGACCGGTCTCAATATATCTCTCTGATATTATATCTCTTGCAGATTGCTAAAGCAGTTACAATCTTAACCGACCGGTCTCAATATATCTCTGATATTATATCTCTTGCAGATTGCTAAAGCAGTTACAATCTTAACCGACCGGTCTCAATATATCTCTGATATTATATCTCTTGCAGATTGCTAAAGCAGTTACAATCTTAACCGGTCTCAATATATCTTCAATATATATCTCTTACGGTTGCATCTCAACCGACCGGTCTCAATTATATCTTCAATATTATATTTCTTGCAAAGCGGTTACTAAAGCCGTACAATCTCAACCGACCGGTCTCAATATATCTCTCTGATATTATATCTCTTGCAGATTGCTAAAGCAGTTACAATCTTAACCGACCGGTCTCAATATATCTTCAATATATATCTCTTACGGTTGCATCTCAACCGACCGGTCTTAATTATATCTTCAATATTATATTTCTTGCAGAAGCGGTTACTAAAGCCGTACAATCTCAACCGACCGGTCTCAATATATCTCTCTGATATTATATCTCTTGCAGATTGCTAAAGCAGTTACAATTTTAACTGACCGATTTCAATTATATCTTCAATATTATATCTCTTGCATATTGCTAAAGCAGTTACAATCTCAACCGATCAGACTCAATTATATCTTACAAAAGCAATCACAAATCTCTAAAGAAGTTACATGCTCATCCAGTTACATCAAGAAACACCTTGCAGGGTGGTCACTCCTGTCGTCTAGAAAACCTAGACGTTAAACACCTTGCGGGATGGTCACTCCCGTCGTCCAGCGATCCTCGACGTTAAACACCTTGCAGGATGGTCACTCCTGTCGTCCAGCAAACCTGGACGTTAAACAGGACCATAACGTCCGTTAATTACATCGAGACCCTCCGAGTCTCGGTCCAACAAATACATCAAGACCCACGCGTCTTGGTTCTATACGGCCTATAACGCCCGTTAATTACATCGAGACCCTCCGAGTCTCGGTCCAACAAATACATCAAGACCCACGCGTCTTGGTTCTATACGGCCTATAACGCCCGTTAATTACATCGAGACCCTCCGAGTCTCGGTCCAACAAATACATCAAGACCCACGAGTCTTGGTTCTATACGGCCCATAACGCCCGTTAATTACATCGAGACCCTCCGAGTCTCGGTCGTTATTGATCCTATCAAGCTTATTTGTTTCAAGAGCGACCATCAACATTAAAGACAAAGCTGCTCAACACCGTTCGGCCATTATCCTTCCCAACACTCTTTAAAGTCCTGCAGTCACGCCAAGCTAAAGCTTCATCCCTCCTTTGGACTTGGGGGGCATGATGTACGGTAGTATGTCTCACACGACCGGTTACTCCAAACAGTCAAATTATATCTCGTATCAAATATTCGACCGAACAGTCAAATATTATCTCGTATCTCGGCCAGACCGAACGGTCAAATATTATCTCGTATCAAATAATATCTCAACAGAGACGGCCAAATATTATCTCGTATCAAATAATATCTCAAACAGAGATATTTCAGGTGAGTTTGTTTATATTTCATACGGTTTATATTCTATTCTGTTATATTGATCCAAAGCCTATAAATAAAGACCAAAAGGCTCCAAACAAGGTACGCACAATTCAACTTACACTGACACTCTCATACTTGATGGAGTTCCACCCTCTCTCCGTTCTAGGCATCCACTTGCTAAGGACAGAGGGTCTTCCTATACCGACATTACAGGTACCACCCCCTCCCGGGCGAAGATCAGAGTGCGATGGACGGTCTGAAGAACGGACGGCGAAGGCAATTGGAGATTTCGCATTAGAAGGAAGCAGAATCACGCCATCGAAGTTAGTGCTTTCGGTCCCAGTAAATTCACACCGAAACAGTAATTATGAATTTGTTTGCACATAATAGGTTTCAAAGTTTGAATTCATAATTTCATCTAATTCATAAATAAATGCAATCGTATACAATTATCTTTAGTGTCGTGAGAATATTGCTGTGTCTAACAATGATTAACTTTACTTAACAAATGATTAATAGTGTTATGAGATTATTAAAATATTTAATGTCAGTTAATTTCATTCCATGAAATAATTAATTTTAGCTACATCAATATATACAGTCACATTTATTTACTCTTTAAGCACTTTTAATGCATTCCTGATCCAAAATTGGTAAAATGTCAATAATTTTCTTAACACAAACTGGTAAAGTGCAAAATGTTTCATATAAAAGAATATGGTGACTACATAAAAGAACAAGAACACTCGACCCTATGTTTGAATTCTTACAATCAGTCTTCCACATGAAAATTCAGATCCAATGGTGTTTCAAAAGTGCAAAATCTTTAACATCTTCAAGTTTTCTTGTTAGGCTCAAAGACAAACTTGATAATGGAATCTCTGATGGACAACAATTCTGGGAACTCTTTTTTGAGCTTGGAAGCATCCATTTCATTGTTACTCCTTGGAGCAACTATTACCTTTGCTTGTTCTTCCAAATCAAAATTCTCCCATTTAAACTGTGGATCTATGTAATCCCTATACAATTCTAATATCTGATTGTGGCTAATCACCCCTGGGTTGGTGAAGTTCCAAATCCCTCTTAAGTTCCTCTTGGCCATTTCAATTGATATGGGTAAGAGTTCATCTAGTACTGTCATGCTGTTAGGTATGTTTACCACTTTATTGTAACGAGAAATCTTTGTGATGAAGTTTCTTGGATTGCTAAGATCTGAGGATATTGGCATTCTAACTCTCAATGTGCAGACATTTGCATAGTTTCTTAGAAGGTCCTCCACCTGCATGCATTAATGCCATATGCTTAAAATATGATTAACATGGCATCAAAGTATATGCATTATGTACTGTCAGTTAAACTCTTTCAATAACACTTATAGAAAAGTGCATCCAATAAAAATCTTAATGAATAATGGTTGGCTATGTTCTTCTTTGTTAGTAGCAGACTATACCATGCCAAATATTGTTCTGGCATTTGTGAAAAAACAGAAAGAGTATGGTACTATACTACAAAGAAGATGACAGAAATTTATAGATATTACCATGGCCTTGGTCTTGGAATAGAAGGAGCCTATGAAATTTGGTTTGTCTTCTTCCTTGAACCCAATGCCTGATCCTAGAGGGTGGTCCTTGTCATACTCAAATATGCAACCAGTTGCAAAATTCATCATATATAAGTTTTGTTCCTTGCAAACATCAGCCAGTGTTAAAGTGCCTACAACATTAGTCCTTATAGTTTCAACCTTGTGTGATTCACACCAATCAACATTAGGCCTTCCTGTAACACCAGCTGCATTCAACACATGGGTTGGCTTTACTCTTCTTATGTCCTCCTTAAGTGATTTTCTATCTTGCAATCTCCCTCTCCCATATTCCCAATCAATTCCGTCTTCATCACAAAGCTTTCCCAACAAACCCCCAATCCAACCAGTCCTCCCATATATCAAAAACTTGAATCCTGAAGTGTTTCTTCCTCGAATGTCGGTAAATGACCTTGCAAGCCTACAGAATCCATATTGAAAGGACCATTGAGCCTCATCAGAGAGATTGATGGCTGAGAAACGGGGATGAGGGTTTAAAGCAGTGGAAACATCACCCCACCAATCAGGATTCTTTTGGTACCAGTCAATTGTTCTCTTGAGTCCTTCCTCCCAGGAAATTCTCTCCTCCCAACCAAGTTGTTTGAGCTTTTGATCATCAAGAAAATATCTCTTATCATTGAAAGGCCTATCTTGAACAAACTCAATAACATCTTTAGGATTCAATTTAAAGAGTTTGCATATATCCTCTGCAACATCTAACACACTCCTTTCTTTCTTGGTGCCAATGTTGTAAATTTGGCCAATCTCTCCTCTGTGGAGTATGACATCAAAAGCTTCTGCTACATCTTCACAGTGGAGGTAGCTCCTCACATTTGATCCATCTCCATGGATTGGCAATTTCTCACCCCTCATGGCAAGAAGGATGAACTTAGGAACAAGCTTTTCTGGGTATTGGTTGGGACCATACACATTATTGCCTCTGGAAGTTATAACTGGAAGACCATAAGACCTGTGGTAGGCCATGACCAACATTTCTGCTCCTGCTTTTGTTGCAGAGTAAGGATTGGTGGGTAGAAGCTGAGATGTCTCATGGTTTCCAATATTATCCTCTAAGTCTGTTTCACCATAGACCTCATCTGTGCTGACATGAATGAACCTTCTGACATAATTGGTGACCCTGCAAGCTTCAAGAAGCACATGAGTGCCATAGATATTATTGTAGGTGAATTCCATGGAGTTCCCAAATGAATTGTCCACATGAGTTTGAGCAGCAAAATGCATAATGGTGTCTATTTTCTCTTCTATCAAAATATGATTCACAATATCTGCAGTAGCTATATCACCCCTAACAAATTTGAAGTTTGGTGATGAAATACATGACCTCAAATTCCTGACAGTGGAGCAGTAGTCTACTTTATCAAGAGCTACAATCTTGTAGCTAGGGTACTTGTTGATTAGCTTGGTGGTGACATGCGAGGCTATGAAACCAGCAGCTCCAGTTATGAGGATGTTTTTTGGCTCATACATGGTTGTCTTTGATGACATTTTTCTTCTTTACGTATATGGTTTGCTATCTACAATGTTCTGTTACTGAAAAAAAGAACAAGGATCAATCTCAAGAAAAGGGGAAAAAAAAGCTTAACCTCTAGAAAGGAATGTTTTGAACATGTCTATGTAGACATGAATATGGTATTGGCAATCCAAATTGACAGATAACAAAATCACATATCACAAGAAATAATGCATATCACACAGTTTGAGAATTATCCCAGAGACACATTGGAGGGTAAATTTTGTTGCTAATGATTGTGATGTCTTGAGGAAGGAGCAGATATGTTTTTTACTTACAATAAGTTTTATGGTTTGATCATGGTGTGGTTGAGAGAAATGGAAGCAATTAGAGTGCAATGATAAAAAAAAGAGGAGAGAGAAAATAGTACTCTGTTGGAGATTAATTGGTTATCTTCATGTTCCTCCAGAGGTTATAACTTTCACAAACGTGGACTATGATCCGAAAATTGTTAGAACCTTAATTTTGGTCTGCAATAGGTTACCTCACACTTCTTGATTTCCATGACCACAACCTTAATTTTAGGATTGTTAAAGTGTATTTTACAACTGATTGAAACGTGTCTCATTCAGTTATTATCATAAAAAAAAGTTCTAACATATGATTTAGGACTTGAGAATAAAGCAGCAGTTGTTTGATAATTTTGTTAATTTTAAAGAGTTTCAAGTTAAAAATTAGTTGATAAAAATATGAAATTTTCAACTTGGTTAAAATTAGTTGTTTCACTCTAGAATAATAGATTGATAAAAAAAAAGTGAGTTAAAATTAATTTAATTTGGACTAATTTATTTTAAACATAAAAACATTAAAGTATAGATTTTCATTTTAGAAATGTAAAAAATAATTAATTTTATAGATAATTTACAAGTACTTTATGTGTAAACATTTTTAAATAAATTTTAGCATTAATTTTAGTACATAAAAAATTGAAAAACTTATATATATATATATATATATATATATATATATATATATATATATATTAATTATAGGATTTTTATAAGATAAATTTATTTGTCCAAAATTATCGCATATCAATATGTATTAAAATGAATTTAATAAATAATTCAAATATTATTTAAGAAATATATTTATCTAATTAAGAATTTGAAACCTATTCGATAGACATTTATAAATTTAAAAAAAATAAGAGTTAAATTGTATATATTTTAATATTTGGAAAACAAAAACAACATGCATTTTTGTTGAACTTTAATTGTGTGGCAAAACAACAGTTTTAAGTCAACTTCATTATGAAGTAAGTCGATTAAAGCTCGTGTCTTTGCACAAATATTTTCAAAGTGTGCTGTGAGATTTTTTAAAGAGAAAGTTTTTTAAAACTTTGTATTACACTGTTACAAAGTCGACTATGTGCGCAAGCAATTCGCCTAAGTTTGTTATGTTTTGAAATTATGTTAATGCTTGAAATGTCTAACGGTCAAATTTTAAATTTGGTTGAACAAGCATTAAATGAGAATCAACTGCATTAATTTGTAATCAATTATTTGCTTTGATTGCTACTAACTGATATAATTGTCATGATATATTCGACTACATTAGTAGTTAAGTCGACTTGAGAGAGTCAGAATTGTGAAAAACTATAAATATACATGAATTTGAATTTTGTAAGAAGTTTTGTGATTCTAACGATTTGTGTGATTTCTTTCAGATTAGTGATCTCTTATGGAACGTGGGAAAAGCTCCAAGAATAAAAAGAAGACTGTGGTATTCATCTTTTGTGGTTTCTTGAAGAGCAAGAATTGTGTACTTTGACAGTCTGATCAATCTGCACTTTGAGGTGTCTGCTTCGTGATCAGGATTTCAATCTTTTGAAGATTGGTGTATTGCCCTGTTGTGATTACAGGAAGAAGAACATGTTGCGTTCTTGACTTTGAGGGGTTGCTCAAAGGGTTGAAGACAACAGAATAGGGGATTCTTGTTGCTGGTCTTTTTTTGTTATATGTTTATATTTTGATTAGAGGGTTAGAGAGGTGTTTTATATTTTTGACGTGTTGTCGCTATAAAAGCTTTGTTGTAAAAACCTTGAATATTATAGTGCATTTGCTTTTTGTGATTGAAAGGACATTAGATGTAGGCAGGTTGGCTGAACCAGCGTTTGATTTCTCTGATCTTACACTTTTACATTCAAGTTCACTTTATTTTGTACTTAGTCAACTTTATTCCACTGCACTTAAAAATATTTTTCCTTGTGTTTCAAGAAAGTTTTCAAAGGCATCAACTTTGCGAAAATAAAAAGACTCTGATTTTGTGTTTCACCAATTCACCCCCCTCTTGGTGTAAGAAACTAAGACATACTATTTTTAACATACTATAACTCGTTTGTATTCATTTTTCTCTTCAATTTATAGTAAAACCATTGATCTTGTAAATCCATTGATAATTTGCTAAATACTATTGATGTGCATTTTCTTTATTGAATGTAACATTCGATATTTTAAATGTGGCAATGCTTAAAAATAAATGTATATCTTTGGTTGTCGAGAAATTTTTTGGTTTTAAGACAAAACTGATATATATATATATATATATATATATATATATATATATATATATATATATATATATATATATATATATATATATATATATATATATATATATATATATATATATATATATATATATATATATATAGGGGTTTGCTAACTTGTGTACGCTTGTTTTTCAGTTGGTACATTTTAGCAATGTGTACCGAGTTTCAGTAGACAAAAATATCCTTATATCATGAATTCTAAGTTTTAAGGTTAAGGATATTTTAATAATTTTCATTATCAAAATTAAAAAAATAAAAAAAGGAAACCCCCCAAACCCTTACCCACCTCTCTCATTCCTTTCAACCATTTCTCTTTCATCTCTTTCACTCCAACCTTTTCTCTCCCATCCCTACTCTAGCCCCAATAGAAAAAAATCAGAAACACTTGCCTTATTTTAATAATTTTCATTCTCAAAACTAAAAAAAGAAACCTCAAACCCTTACTCACCTCCTTCATTCCTCTCAACCCTTTCTCCTTCATCTCTCTCACTCAAACATTTTCTCTGTCATCTCTGCACTAGCCCCAACTGAAAAAACACTCATTATTAAACAATTTACTTTTGTAAAGAGTTGAGTCATTAACATATTCACCTTCCGAAAAAAGTTCATTCAAAATCTCTTTAATTTCATTATCTTCACTATATATATTACAGCCGACAGGCACAACTTGCACCAAGACTTATGAGCATCCTTCCTTTACATTCTCAAACTACTACGTAACATTGCTCCATGGCCATTTAATTTTTTTTGGTAGAAATTCATTAACTTGTTTTCCTATACTAAAGAAAAAACAAATCAAAATACAATAAAATTCTCAACGATAAAATCAAACAATAAAAATTCTAAAAGAGTTGAGTCATTGACATATTCACCTTCCGAAAAATGTTCATTCCAAATCTATTTAATTTCATTATCTTCACTATATATATTACAGCCGACGGGCACAACTTGCACCAAGACTTATGAGCATCCTTCTTTTACATTCTCAATCTACTACGTAACATTGTCCCATGGCCATTTAATTTTTTTTGGTAGAAATTCATTAACTTGTTTTCCTTTACTAAAGAGAAAACAAATCAAAATACAATAAAATTCTCAACGATAAAATCAAACAATAAAAATTCTAAATCTTGAAATTTTATTTAAAATTATATAAAGAAAAATTAGGTGCTTTAATTTTTTTATTTATGTAAGTATGTTTTTTTCTCTAACCATTTTATTTAATAATAAGTGTTTTTTTAGTTGGGGCTAGTGCAGAGATGACAGAGAAAATGTTTGAGTGAGAGAGATGAAGGAGAAAGGGTTGAGAGAAATGAAGCAGGTGAGTAAGGGTTTGGGGTTTCTTTTGTTAGTTTTGAGAATGCAAATTATTAAAATAAGGCAAGTGTTTCTGATTTTTTTCAATTGGGGCTAGAGTAGCGATGACAGAGAAAAGGTTGGAGTGAAAGAGATGAAAGAGAAAGGGTTCAGAGGATGAGAGAGGTGAGTAAGGGTTTGGGGAGTTTCTTTTTTTATTTTTTTAATTTTGAGAATGAAAATTATTAAAATACCCTTAACCTTAAAACCTAAATTCATAATATATAAGGGTATTTTTGTCTACTGAAACTCGGTACACATTGCTAAAATGTACCAACTAAAAAACAGGCGTACGCAAATTAGCAAACCCCATATATATATATATATATATATATATATATATATATATATATATATATATATATATATATATATATATATATATATATATATATATATATATATAAGCTAAAAAGAATGAAAATTCATGTGTCATATACAAGGCAAATGATGAAGAGGCTTGGCGTCAATTTGTTGAGATTCGTACATCAGAGGGATGGAATATTAGTTTACTTGAAATCATCCATTTTCCCATGGATAATTGTGTACATGTTGAAGTAAATCATAAAATGGATTTTATATGTTATTGGAAAATAGGACAAAAGCCCAAGGGAAGAGAAGATAATAAAGGAAAAGGCAAAAGTTAGGCCCCCACCTTTCAAGGGTGATTATCTACAGCCTCCTTCACCACCATCTCATCATAAATAAAAAGTGGAAATTAGCCCGTGTACGATCATCGGGCTCTTACACTTCTGACACCGCATGACAAATCTCTGAAAAAAAAATTGTAAGATATAACTTTTCTTTAAATAATATGATTTTATACAAATTACATGTTAAATTTCTTTTGTTATGCTGCAAGACTCCTTGGTTGAGCGAAGTTCCCAAGGTACTTTCACTTTAGAAGGTTGTCATGACATTCTTGTGACTACAATTGGATGGTTTGAGCACTCTAGACCTGGGCGTACTGCTAGATTAGAAGTCAATATTCATCAATGTTTTGGAGACTCCTCTCGTCAGTCTTCATGCACACACACTAGTGCAGAATTGGCTTTTAACGTCACCCATTAGACGTTAGTTAAAGGGGACCACAACGTAAATTATTGACTAGTGGCAGTTTCGTAAATAAGTCAGGCCTATAGACGTCAGTTAAGAGGCCCCGATGTCTATATTATTATAGACGTCGGGGCCCCTACTAACAAACGTTTATGTGTTTGACAGGTAGGTGAAAAGTCATTTCTTTCCGCCATTTAGACGTCAGATCCCGCCACCTCGACGTCTATATGCGACTATAGACGTCAGTGCCCCTCCTAACTGACATCTATAGTCTGACAGGAAGGCGAAACGTTATTTTTTTTTCGCTATCTAGACGTCTAATACCGCCAACCGACGTCTATATGTGATTATAGACGTTGGTTCCCGCGATATTCGACGTCTACACTTACCACGAATATTAATTTTTATATTGAATGGACGTCATATTAGTAAGGTCCCCGACGTATACTTGATTATAAACGTCGGGCTCTTTGGCAACTGATGTCTAATTTCTTGTTAAATCAGTCATCGTGAACCAGTTTCGCGCACTTCATCGTCTTCCTTCGCCTTTTCTCTCCGCTGCATTGCCTTTCCAAGTGTGTTTGATCTCTTTTGAACTGTGTAAACTTGCTTTTACTCCAATTAAAGCAATCTATGTTGTATTATCTTTCATTTGAACCGATTAAAATGAGTTTTCGTTGTGTTTTGGTGCATTTTTTCTCGTGTCTTTGGGTAGCGTAGTGCACATTCTCCCTTTGCTAGTTTCCTCATAAGAAAAACTTGCATTTTTTGGATCTCTTATGGCATTTCAACCTGAAGCCGAATTTAGGTTGTTGCCTACTTTCACTCCAACCACCAAAGAAAAAGAAAACGGTGTCACTGTATTCTTTTTCTTTGGCAGTTGGAAGAACTAGGCAACGACCCAGGTTCGTCTTTGGGTTGAAATGCCATAAGAGATGCAAAAGATGCAATTTTTTCTTACGAAGAAACTAGAAAAAGGAACGAGGTGCTACTATGTTACCCAAAGACACGAGCAAAACTGCACTAAAATACAATGAACACTTCGTAGATGTCGGTTAGTGTCATGCCCGACGTCTATAGTGCCCTTAGATGTCGATTTGTGCCATGTCTGACGTATTTATAGTGTCCTTAGACATCAGTGAGTGTGATGTATGACGTCTATACAGACGCCGTCATTGAGATTAACCGACGTCTATAAGAACGTTGGACCTTTAGAATCCAATGTCCCATTAATGTCACCCATAAAGACGTTGGTTCGGGATGTGACGTTAAAAGCCCAAAATAACAAACGTCTAAAGCCCTTTCTGTTAGGAAACAGGTTTGCTTCGTTTTACACCCAGAGGGGGGTGAATTGGTGTTAGTTCAAAAACAAAATCTTTTCGCAATCTTGGTATGAAAAATTCAAAGCTTTTGATCTTTCCTTGAAATGCAAGTAATGAAAATTCAATGCAGCGAAAAAATGTAGTTGACTGCTAAACAATTAAAGTCGACTGAACATAAAGAGTGCAGGGATAGAGAAAATTAAACACTGGTTTTTATACTGATTCGGCCAGCAATGCCTACATCCAGTGTCCTTCCAATCTTTGCAGCAAATGCACTATAATGGTTGCGGTTTTTACAACAAGGAATTTATAGAAGCACCACGCAAAAATATAAATCTGTTCTCTAACGCAAAACCAAATATAGTTGCACACACAAAACCAGCATTGCAGCAAGAATCCCCTCTTCTGTAATCTGCACCCATGTTGAACAATCCTCAACGTGTAACCACCACTCTTCACAGGATGCCAAGCCTATCACAGCATGCTTCACAGGTTGCCAAGCCTATCACAGTAAACTTCACAGGTTGCCAAGCCTATCACAGCACGCTTCACAAGTTGTCAAGCCTATCACAGCAGACTTCACAGGTTGCCAAGCCTTCATTCAAATACAACCGTCTTCACAGGATGCCAAGCCTATCAAGATCAAACCAGAAGCACCTTCTCTGTGCAGATGTTGATCAAACAATATGCGTGAAAGACTCCTCCCTTTGAATCTCTCTCAAGAAAGATCACCACCGTCTTCTTGGAGAATTCTTGGAGCTTCTAAGACAAAGAATTCAATCTGAAACAGGACAATGAAAATGTTATATCACAAAAGTCGTTCAGAACAATTCGTGCTCTGACTATTTATAGTTTTCTGTTGTTTCATATTACATCTCAATCTAATAGCCTATTAATACAATCGAATGTATTAAGACAGTTATAACAAACAGTCAACATAAGGCTCTTCAGTCAACCAAATCAATACCCATTTAATACAGTTGACCAGGTCAGTCAATCTTAACTAACTTTTGAAAAATATAGCCGTTGGAGCGTGTAGGCTTAACAAAATTTCAAATACAACAGTAACACAGTCGAATGTGTGATCCACACTGTCAACTGGCACATGAGAAAACACTTTGAAATTATTTTCAACTCAAAATCTCACACAGCACAGTTTCACAAGGTTTGTGCAAAGGTTTTAGCATAGTCGAATCCATTAGGAGTGTATTCGACTGAACTAAAACTTTGTCATAACAATTATAAGTTCATAAAGGTGCTTGTGATCTTTTTTCTTTTCTGAAATGTGCAGTAATCAAAAACATTTTATTTCACATTTCAAAACAAGCATGTTCCACAATAATATCACATAATCAAGCATGGGAACATACATTGCAATTCATCAAAACATGTTCAGTAAATAAGTCAAACAATAAAGCACACGAACATGTAATACTTGGAACATATGTATTGTTATTAAGCAATGTGTTGTCATCATCAAAAACAAGTTTGATATAGAGTTTTGTGTTGTCAACAATCTCAACACTTTCTGCACTAGTGACATAGTGTTGAGTATAAAGAAAGGTTGACAAATAACCTAATTGTATTGTTTGATTTATTTTACATATATTATTGGGTTACCTTAGGTTAAATGTATATGTTAGGGTCAATCATACATGATGAAACAATTACAAATTATATGATGAGGGTGGTGGTTATAGACATTCGAGATGCAACTTCTTGAGTCCCTATGTCCACTTGGGAGATTCAAACAGTGGGACAAGCCTTAGAAATTTTATCCTTTGACCAATTAGATTAGAAAAAGAAATTGTAAAGAAGGTAATTATCCTTGCTTATTTTAGTTGCACTTTTTTATATGATATAAGTAATTAAATTGGTGTATACAAATGTTATTTAATTTTTTAAATAAGTATAGCAGGTTGGACTACGCAAAAAGGATGTTGTGAACGAATCGCCCCTACAGTTGAGCATTCTTGAACAACTTGGTGCGATGATAGCGACTATCGCATCACAACCTATACAGTTGGATATGCCCCTCAAAATCACAAGCAAAACCTCAAGCATCTCTTTTTTCTATAATTCATAGGGATGTTTTTTAAGTTCTCTCTGGCACTAATATGTTATGCGTATCAGTAATACAACTTTGGTTGATGTAAGTAAACTTTTATTACTTTTGTCAAGTTTGAATATATTCAATATATTATTATATCATTATTTATTTTCAATGTTTAAGGTATTTACATCATGTATGTCTTGAGAAGAAGAATGTTTAAAAATATGGTTTTATTAACCCTATTATCATTCAAAGTGTTTGGAATCAAGCTAGTGAGGTACAAAAATATTTATTAGAGACATTTGAAAATAGACTTAAAGAAGTGTACTTAACATATTACTTGCAACAGTAATGTCAACACCCAATTTTGCCCGGATAGTGAAAAATGTGTTTCATTGGCTTTTATATTGTTTTTTTTTATTTTATATTTTTTTTTACTTTACTTTATTGTTTTATTCTTTCAACTGTGTTTAAATTTTGGTTTTTATTTTTACTAATTCAATTTCTATATTCATCTCTATCTTCATTTTGTTTTAATATAGTTAATTCATTAAAATTTAAAAAAAAAATTAATAAAATCAAAATTAGAAAACGTGTGCAGAAGGGGTGAAAAAAAGGTGTGTGGTGAGCTGGCAAGAAAAAAACAAAAAAAAAAGGAAAAGAGGGGAAAACAGAATTTGGAATTTTGGTGGTGAGCTGGCAAAAAAAGGAAAAACAAAATTTGGAATTGGGGGTGAGATTTTGAAAGGAAAAAAACGGTTAGAGGCGGGGGGCAAGTGAGAAAAAAAGATCAGGAAGTGTGAGAAAAAAGAGAAGAAGAGTGAGAGCAAAAAAAAGGAAAAACGGAGGAAGAGATTGATCGGAGTCTTGAATCGTAGTTGATCGGGAGGGTTGATTTTTCTCTATCATCATCTGCACCCTACGGAGGCCACCTTCAAGAACTTATTCTTCCATTGTTGGAGTCACTGGTCCCTCTATCACTGGTTAGATCCATATTAAACCAAAGAATTTCACGAGGTAATTGTTTCACTTGTTTATGCTATGAAAGTTTACTATTGCTATGATGTTGTTGGATATGAAACTGCATTTTTGAGCTTTTGTTGTGGCATTGTTAAATATGAAATCATGAGCGTCGTGTTTCTCTTCCAACACCGCCCAAACCCTGCCTCCATTTTGACCTCTAACCAAAGCCAAGCTAAAAGCTAAGCCAACACCTGAAACGCAGATTCAAAAAACATAAACCCTACTATTCAGAGAGTATCATCACGCCTTGGATTAATACCCCATCCTCTCCTTCACCATTGTTATTTTTCCACTCAAACCAAAAAAGAAACACTACAGACTATCTCAGTCAACACTTTCAACCCCTCCAATATGGCAATCATATTCTCATCACACCTTTTTTTATATAATTACCTTCAATCCAAAACAGAGAATACCAATTAGAATGTATTGAAACCAATAAAGATATTTGGTGTGATTTGAGGGAAATGGTACAGAGTTGGTGTCGGGGGAAACATAGGGTAGCGTCGGTGGTTGGGGTCACTTGCTTGCAAGGATGTAATGCCCAGCAATGAGTAGTCTCTGTTCCCACCAAGTAGGAAATGGTGTTTCGGTGAAGAATGGTAGTTTGAGTAAATGAAGAGCTTGGGTGGTAGTGGCGATGGAGAAGTTTGATCTCTGGCGTGAGTGCGGTTTCGCTTGAGTCACACTCTCCCTGTATAGGAAACTCTCGACGGCGAAGGCTCAACAAAAGAGGTTCGATGTTCCGCAAATCAGGTGTGCTCCGCTTGGGAAAGAGATTGGTAATAGTAGGTCGATGATGGCGATAACATTTCGTTATCGACACATACTATTTTCTGGTCATAGCAATCACCGCTGCAAGCTAAAGCCAGCGTGTCCGAATCGACTTTCAATGTTGGTTGTTGAACCGTTTTGCTCTGCGTGATGGTGGTTCAAGGTTGCCTTGACGCTGGGTAACGCTCCTGTAGTGGACGGAGTCGCCAGTAGCAGCTATTACTCGGAGGAGGTGGGTCGCGCGTCCACGACGGTTGGGTAAACGATACCATGGGATTTCGTTGAGTGTTGGGAGATAGGGTGGAGCGAGTGTGTGAGCGGCTGACGACATGATGGTGGTCAACGTCGTCACTGGAACTTCAGGTCACGACTCACAACGGCCGGAGACGATAGTCATGTGGAGGCGAAGGTGTGGACGAAGTTGGAAGGTCATTGCGGTGGCTGGCCGGAGAGAATCGGCGGCTGAGACAGTGGTGCCGGAGATTGCTGGCCAAGAACGAGAATGAAGTCTTAGGTGTGGCGCGAGGATGATCGACAACGAGGCGGTGAGCAATGATGTTGATGATACTTCGAGTTTCCTTGCGGTGGCCGGATTGGCGATTGTTAGTCTGAGATCAGCTTGGTGTTCGAGCTGGAGATGAGGGTCCAAGGGGTTGGGTCGAATGGGAACCCTTCTGAGAGGTTTGGAGGCTGAGGAAACCCTAGTGGGTTCTGACTAGAGAAGAATTGGGCCTATTTTGGGCCGGAAAAAAAAATGTTTCCCTTGCAGCCTTTGTTTTCCTTTGCACCACCCCACTTCCTTTCAGGCTTAGGCCCAGTCCGGTCTTAAGTTTTAATTTCCCTTGGCAGCTACTGTTTTCCTTTCTAGCACCTCCTTTCTATATGGGCTTAGGCCCAACCTGTTTTCTTATTTAAATATAACTTGAACACCCCCATTTCCTCATTTTGGCACCCTATGATTATTTTTTCAATTATTTATTTATCTTTTATCTTAGTTTATTTTTAATATCTACCTATTTAAAGTGTTTTTTTTATATAACACATAAAAAAATAAAATAAGAAATAAATAAGATTTTATAATAATAAAATATTTTAAAGGTTTAAGCGTGTGTGCGATCATTCGCATCAGCCTCGCGCTAAAACCTTTTCTCCATATAAAAAAAAATATTTTAAAGGTTTAAGCGTGTGTGCGATCATTCGCATCAGCCTCGCGCTAAGACCTATTTCCCTTTTATAAAATAAAAAATATTTTAAAGGTTTAAGTGTGTGTGCGATCATTCGCATCAGCCTCACGCTAAAACATTTTCTCCATTTTAAAATAACAAAATATTTTAAAGGTTTAAGCGTGTGTGCGATCATTCGCATCAGCCTCGCGCTAAAACCTTTTCTCCATTTAAAATAATAAAATATTTTAAAGGTTTAAGCGTGTGTGCGATCATTCGCATCAGCCTCGCGCCAAAACCTTTTCTCCATTTTAAAATAATAAAATATTTTAAAGGTTTAAGCGTGTGTGCGATCATTCGCATCAGCCTCGCGCTAAAATCTTTTCTCCATTTTAAATAATAAAATATTTTAAAGGTTTAAGCGTGTGTGCGATCATTCGCATCAGCCTCGCGCTAAGACCTTTTCACCCTTTTTATAAAAATACTCAAAACACAAAACATCCTTTTCTAAACAGCGAACAATCTTTCAAAGAACTACGTAACCCTGATTTCTCAGTCCAATTGAGAATACGTAGGAGCAAGGACAATCCTTGTCGGGCACAAAAAACACAAAAAAAATATATTTTGTTTTCTTTAGAGTTAAATTTTATTTTTTTTAGGGGAAATCAAACATTTTTCAAAACCATATCAAATTCGTGTGTTTAATTAAAGGTACTGCCTTCGGGCAGGCGTGTAGGGTGCTAATACCTTCCCTACACGTAACCGACTCCCGGACCCTGAGTCTGGTTTTGTAGACTTTGCCTTATTTTTTATGGTTTTTCCATAGTTTTCCAAAATAAACTATGGTGGTGACTCCAAATCTCTTTTTCTAAAATCGTTTTCCTTTTTTTTGGGTCGTCGTCCCGTCGCGATTTTTTTGGTTGCGACAAGTAAGTATACATATTATAAATTAATGCATATTTATGTAAAAATTAATTGTATCTAACATTATTTTAAAATGTAGGATCATTGGTAGTTGATAATAATTATTTTTTAACAATCTCTTGTGGTTCTCTTGTGTTCATTATAAAAAAAAAATTAAGAGTGGGACAATTTAAAATACATTAGACATGTAAGTATTTTACTAGATCGTTTGTTGTGTTATGTAATTTAATTTTACTAAGTTTCATACTTGATACAAATTGAATGTACATTAACCCCATTACACAACAGTTGAAGCTCATTTCAGATTGTGCAGACATCTAGATCTTGTCAAAAAGATGTAGTACACTGCGCTAAGTAGTTAATCTTACCACTATTGAGTAATAATATCAAATATATATAAGATACTCTTAATCATTTAACTTGTAGTGTGGATATTATATGATGAGACACTTGCATAAAATCATATCTACCAACATTGTTGACTCATGGAATCTGGTAATATATACAACTAAGTCAAATATTAAATATTGTTCACTCAAATTGTTGACAAAAACATCATTGATTATGCAGACCTTCAATGAGTCTCTTAGAAAAAGTAGTCTTAAAGGAAGTTTGTGGGCAAGCATCCTTTCATTTTAGTATCCATAGAAACAAAATAGTTTTTATATGTTTACAGAGTTTATATGCAAATATTACAATGTATAGTCTTATATCATTGATATATGTTAATTAGGTTAGTATTGTAAGACATTAGCCTCGTACACTATAAGGATTGTTGTAATAATGTTAGATTATTGCAAAAGAAAACATTGGATTGCAACGTTCAAAACTTTAATTGCCAACAACGTTCAAATTCCATTTTCTTAAGTGCTCCAATGGTTAAATATTTAATGGTTTTTATTTTCTTTTATTGATTTTATTCTCCTTTCATCTTTTCCTTTTTTATTTTCTTTTATTGATTTTATTCTCCTTTCATCTTTTCCTCTTCTAAAAATATTCAGGGTTATTGTGGGGGTGTATTGTGATTGATAAACCTCTTACACACGTCACGTGTCTTTGGTTGATATAGCTTGTTATACCAACTACATTGTGTGTTAAGTTTCTAAATCTAAGATCGGTTCACATAGTTTGCTATACTAGCTCTGATGCATTACATCCGATGAGACCCAAAATAAAAGTTTCTTATCTTTCTTTTAATATTTGAACTATTTGAATCAAAGACCTTTTATTTCAACTTTCTTTTGCAATAAGTGGGGGATTGTTGTGATAATGTTAGATTATTGCAAAAGAAAACATTAGATTCCAACGTTCAAAACTTTAATTGCCAACAACGTTCAAATTCATTTTCTTAAGTGCTCCAACAGTAAAATATTTAATGACTTTTATTTTCTTTTATTGATTTTATTCTCCCTTAGCTCTATAAATAGAGAGTTCTTCCTCCATTCCAAAACACACCAAAAAGCATGCATCCCTCATTCTCCTCTCTTCTTTTTCTCTTTTAAAAATATTTTGGGTTATTTTATACTCTTTTTAGAGATCCTTGCTAGTTCTGAGATCCTTAGAGATATTCTAAGAAGTTCTTGTTGTATCCTAGGGGACTTGCGCAATACACCGCGAGTAAGTCCTTAAGGACAATGAAACTACACGTCTCAGAAAATTTTATTCGTAATTCTTTCAACTTTTATCTAACAAGAATTAAATTTGAATTTATGTGTAACATTCTAGTCTGGACTAGTAAAATGGATATGGAGGTCTGGAATATGATTAGTTGAGAACTAATTAAAACGAAAAACAATGTTTTTTATGCCAGTTATTATCATAATCGACATAAAAAGTAATTATTAATATAAAAGTCATTTTCTATATCGATCATTGCCATGGTATAAAAAATTCACTTGAAGAATAGAAAGTTAGTAATAAAACTCATTTTCTATACTAGTTACGACTATCATTAATAAAAAGTGTAACTTTCTATATCAATTCTAGAATCAACCTAAACAAATAAAAACTTTCTATACAAATTGTATTTAGAACTGATATAAAAAGATCATCGTTTTAATAGACATAAAAATCCTTCTTTACCGTACTAAATATCAATTGAGTTTTCATTAGAAAAATAGGAATTCTAAGAATTACCGTGATTGTTTAAAGAAAATCTGATAACTAACTCTAATTCCTAAAAAAAATAAAAGAAAGTAATTCAAATTGTTTATTGAACTAGAACAAACAACAAATATTTGAATGAAAGTTTTTATATTGCAATTGATAAAGTTTTTATATTGCCATTGATAATTATTTTATTATTTTTTTAAATGACCCATTATAAAAGAATAAAAGACTAAAATAAAAGTCACAATTATCTAACAGAAATTGTCTCCATTAGAAAACTACAGGAAAATGTACATGTAAATTGTCACAATTATTATATATCCGTTCCTTTGTTTAAAAAGAAGACTCACTTTCCATAATAATATCCCCACTATTTTATTGCAATAATAAGATAAATAAAACAATAAAACTTTTAACTCAATAAAACAAAATAATAAATACTTAAAATTAAAAGATTAATTTTAGATGATACAACCTTCCTACATTAGTAATCGATAATTGATATTTCAAGGAAAAAAGATGATATATTACATCACTAAATATTAGTAAAAAGATTAATATTTTCTAAAAATAAAAAATAAATAAATTACACCGAAGACACTTAAAAATCCTTTTCAAAACCTTAATTTCATTGATGTAAATAAAAAAATAAATCAATAAAAGCAAATTTTAAACAATTGTTTTATTGCTGATATTTCTCTTAATAAGCTGACATAAAGAATATTTATACCATTCCATTAACTGACAAGTAATTAAATCATTACCTGAAAATATCCATTAAAATGTGCTTAATATTATATGCATGGCAAATTCTACCGAAAGAAACCATTTTCTTTCTTTTGCCATCTCATGCTTTCTTATGTTTCTTTTTATATAACATCTAGTTCCTTGATTCCAGCATATATGTCATTGTCAAACGTGAAATGACGAAAAAAAGCTTAATTGTTAAAGAGATGCCCAATACATCTCATCACATTAGCCATATGAGAAAAAACTTTAAAGTACCGCAAATTACTAACTTGAAGAACAGGGTACACACAAGTAAAGGGATGGATTACAAGGCAATAGAAATAAAGGGACTAGAAACCGAGTTGGACTACCTTAGAATAGGTCCCAGCCCAGAATATGATAATAACGTCAACAGTAATAAACGTTCTTTCAAAATTGCCCTCGCAAATAAAGTACTGCAAGGACATTTTAACAGAAATAGGCTGTAAGTTCAAAGTCTGAGATGTAGAACAAACTAAGATATGTAATTTTTTCTTAGTAAAAAGCTAGGCTAGACTAAGAGTGGAGCAAAAGTATAAAACAGACATTGGGGAATCTTTCTTTTATTTTCATGTAGCATATTATTAAAATTGACACAGTATGTGGAGACAAGAATGTTCAATGCTCATAAACTTTCACTTGTTTATTTTGAAAATTGAAGTATTTCATTACGACCTTAGCCTTCCTATATTTAAATTAACATGCCATCAAAAAGCTCAGAAGACCAATACCTATATAACAGATAAAAGTATATGCAAGAAGCATCCATCCCCTTAGAAGTTAATAAAAAAACTAACGTCGATAAATTTGAGGCAAGCACATCACAAACAGAGAAAACATATGAAAGTGAAGAGCGTGTAGCCATCTCCAGTCCTCAGCATTACCAAGATCACAGAGAAGGGCTGCTAGGGATAATCACTCGGCGCAAATGACGAGAAGCATGAAAATCGAAGCAGTACCAGAAGAATATTAACAGAGAATAAAAACATATACTGTGGTGTAGAAAGATCTGGAACTCTCCTCAACTACTAGGAACAACTTTAAAAAGATCATTACCTGCAATAACACTACAAATATTCTGCAAATACAAATTCAACACAAACTGAGACACAAAGTAACTAATCCAATCCAAGAGTAGAATCTCGGGCTTGCCCAACAAAATAGACTCGTACTTAAGTCTAAACAAACACTAGCTTAACAAAATCTCACTATTCTCTTAACAATCACAGACACCAACTTTCAAAATCAACTTCTGCTTCTGCGACGTTCCCTAAGGCCATTTCTGCATTAGATGCATCACATGTCAGTAAAAACACGACATAGAATGGGGAGAAATTTAAATATACCAGAGTATATTCCATGAAGAGGAGAATCTGTTAATCAGAAAAATGGCAAGGTGGGGATAAAATCCAATGATTATTACCCTTTGCCACATAAAAGTTAACATCGCTATTCTTTCCTTCAGACCCAAACTTGAGAAAAACACTCGTTTCAAAAAACAAACTACCTAACCAAAGCATTTTACATCTCAAAATATAGAAAATATGCGTATTAAAAAATTAGGTCTACCCAAGTTTGACAAAATAACTGACAGAAAGAAGAACACATTTGACCAAAGACTACATAGACTAAATTCCAGACAGAAGAAGCCTACCCATTAGCATATGGAACCTCCTCCCTTCCACGATAGGGAGGTGACCTGCTGTAGCTTCGTCCACGAGGTGATAAGCTGCGGCGTCTAGGAGATCGCCCACGAGGACTGTAACTCCTAGCCAACAAAAGAATGGTGAGGAAAAACATAAAGATAAAAAAGGAAACTATTAACACAACATACAAACATATCCAGTCCTTTAACTGTAAGAGGAATGATACGTGTAAAACTTAAGTAAAAATTTGGTCCAAATACCATCTCCAAATGTTAAAGTACATATAATTTCAAATAAATTAAAGTTAATTTTCAAACCACAATCATAGAATATCACTGAAATGAAAGTAGATGGATCAACCAAACAAATTTCAGGAACAAATAAAATACAAAATATTGTACATGAAAATACAAGTGCCGATACAACTGCAAGCCATATTCAAAGAAAGACATAGGAATGAAATCTAACCTTCGTCCATAACTAGGGCTCCTACGAAATCGGGGTGGGCTGCGGCTTCGGCGTCTTCCTGATCCACCACGTAAGCGACATTCCCGGGCAAAATGACCAGGTTCACCACACTCGTAACATTTCAAATCAGAACCACCAGAACGGCCACCGCGGCCACCACCTCCACCCCTAGAATTGTGAGAAAGCTCAACCCTCCAACCATTCTTGCCTGATCCATTGAATAGAAACAGAGGCCCAATAAATAAAAGTGATAAAAATGATTGCAATCCAAGTAGTTAAATCTAGTAGATAGAATGGAAATAGCATCTGTATTTGATACTCTAACGTTTAAAACCCTTTGGGGAGAATCAGCTTCACCAAAAACTAGATCACATTGTCAATAGCTTAAACAATGATTGGTATTAAACAAGAATATATATATAATAGGCATCTTTGCCACCAAAGCCCTACAAGCAAATTAACCCTTTCGCTGACCATAGTAATGATAAAAGACAGAGCAGTAACATGAAAACAAAAGCCTAGATTAGCTTTAAATAATAAAATTTACAGTTTGATATGAATATCACTTGTGGCACAAAAATAAGATGATATGCACTTTAAATGAACTGCAACAATAACAATAACAATAACCAAACATTTATTACACTAGGAGAGGTTTGTTAACAATATCAAAATCCATCACTATTCAAATTTTCAACAAATCCAAGTAGAAAACAGCTACTTGATGATTTCAATATCAAGTGCAAGGAAAAAAATTAATGCATGAACATTAAAACATGGTATTATCCATGGGAATACAGGATTATCATAAAGGCAGAACGAGGGAATATTTGTTCATTCAGTAAAGACAATGATTGTGTTACCATAATATTTTCAGAAGTTCATTGGTCGATAACAACTTATTGAAGCACACAAATTGCCCACAGGGAACATATACAGCACAGAGGCAGCACGCACATGGTCCCCATAGGTTAAGTGTAGAAGAACACATCTCATAAAACAAACCCATTATGCAACAGAAGTGTAGCTCGCGATAGCAGTGCATATCCCCCGTGTTCACATTCTTAATTCTCTTTACATGCAGTAGTAGAAGTAGTCAAACTGTACAAATCAGCAGACTTTGACGAAGAAACAACGAAGAAAAAACCATTACTGCAGGCCAAGGCAGAAGTAGAAGAAAGAGAGAGCAGCATCTGCTTGCCCCATAGGCCAAAAAGAAGAGTTAACTAGCTAGTTGAGGAAAACCCTTCAACATATCGACCGGAAAAAAACGGGGGAAAAACAATAGCACATTAGCAGATAAGAAATGTGTGGTAAATAAACGTATATTCCACATTTCAATTTTAATTCTCTTACATCAGACAATCATAACCCTACATACCATCTAATTCACGAATAGCATCCTGAGCATCTCTCCTATCATCAAAGTCAATAAAAGCATAACCAGGTGGCCTTCTTGCAACCCAAACACTGCACGCAAACATAACACGATTTTCATTAGACACAAAAAAATATATTTTTAAATAAACCTTAAATAGAATGCAAAAATCTTATCTTGAAATTTTCTCCCCTGTATTTTCAAATCCATAAAAATAGTCCTAAAACGTTTAAACTCGTAGAAATTAAAGTAAAGGGACTAAATAAATATGAAAGCGTAACGAAAACTGAGATATCGAAGCATCCACAAAAAAATTGAGAAACGAATTAGAACGCCTTGGGTTACCTCCGAATAACTCCGAAAACACGGAATTCGTCTTCAAGATCCCTCTCTGTCACTCGTGAATCCAAGTTACCAACATACACGCGAGACATCTTTACAGAACGAACCTGAAAACACACGCAAATGAAACCAAACAATATATTAAAAGGCGAACTCGCCGTGAAAGAGCGAAAATCGAAAAACGCGATATTTATTTAGGGTTGGAAGAAATTTTTGAAAAGCTAAAGGAAATTTAAAATAAGGAGGCTCCAGGATTTGGAGAAGAGAAAGAAAGGATTAAAATTGAACAGAAAAATGGGAAATTGGAAGAGAGATCTGAACCTGAAGGGATGCAGAAAAGAAGAAAACGAAAACCCTAGCGGCCTCGTTACGAAGGAGAGCGTTTACCTTTTATAACCCCTTTTTCTTTTATTTGCAAATGTGGGAAACCGATAGCTTTCACTCTCGAATTTAATGCTCTTATAAACAACGCTTCTCTTTACAGCCTTTCTCTTATTTTTAACCATATTTTTGCAATACAGGACAATTTATTTAAAACCTAATCAAATAAGTTTTTATCATCATTAAAATTAGTTAATAATCAAATTTCTACCTTCAAAATTGTTTCATATGATTTTCATACCAATAAATATATGTAAATTTGGTCCTTATATAATATTTGATAAGTTAATTTCGATTGAATCATGTGTGAATATATATTACTAAAATTATTACGTAATTTATATATTGATTTTATAAATCATTTTTATTAATATATTCTGTGTTCATTGTATATAAGATAAAATTTAAATATTCTAACAATATTAATTCTAACAACTCTATTTTATAATTATTCATTTCTTTTTGTATTGAAAAAAACTTATAAGTTTATTGCTTTATAAAAATTCCTTTTATCAGATTTAATATATATAGATAAAAGAAAATTTAATAAAATAATAAACTTTTAAGTTTTTTTATTAAAAGAAATAATAATTATAAAAAAAGCAAGAAATGAATAATTATATATATAGCAAGAAAACTATATAAAACTCATGCAATTTATAAAATTTATATGTTAGAAAAATTAAAACTAGTTCAAAAATACCTTTAAATACAATAGTTAAATAATTCTTGTATATTATATGTGGAAATGAGACAAAAGAACTATATGGATCAAATTTCTTAATTTTATGTGGTCCAGTATTGAAGTAGATGGTCGATTTGGCCATTAAGAAAGATAAAGAGTAATGAAGATAAAATGCTCACTTAGAGGCCTATAAATATGATGTGTAAATAAGTCATTTATTATTTTTGCATCTAGTTCATTTATTGAATTTTGTCTTAACTAAACATTGACATGAGTATCAGAGTGTGCCTTTAACACGTAAGCGACTAAAAAGGTGACCAAAATGACAAAGGAAGAGAGATATGCCTGACTTGTTGAATGTGGAGAGTATATTTTGTGTACCTTTAGCCCGACATACAAGAACCCACCATGGAGACGAGGAAGCACAGGCAAAGCCCATATGGTGACCATCATGAACATGATGAGCAATATAGTTTTGAAGGAAGCATCTAAAGAAGAGCATTTAGACCCTATGGAGATGATCAGGAAAATGAGTCAAGAAATGAAAAAGATTAAGAGAAAAACATGAAGAATAATGCAAAGAGTTGCAAGTTCTGCACGAGGAAAACACCTTAATAAAACAACATATGCATTATAAAGGTCACATTCAATCAACCCCAACCCAAGTAGGGTTGGCTAAGCAAACTCGTACATAACATGAATAGATGGTCCAAGGACAAAATGATGAAGGCATTAAGAACTATAACCCAACAATCGTTAATACCACTAAAATGTACCCTTTCATCCTGGCTGTCATAAAGGCCTCGTTGTCGAATCATTGGAAGATGTTGATTTTTAATAACTATGATGGGACAACAAATCTAGATGAACACATTAGTATGTTTGTAACGCATATGGCGTTTTATATGACCAATGATGCCATTTGGTGGAAGGTGTTCCCCATGTTGAAGGGAGCAATGCTAGCATGGTTCACCCAATTATGCATTAATCAACATCAGGCAGGAAAATAGGGTATGACCGATTTGGGTAAGTGGTCCTTTAAATAAGAAATTTGAGTCTTGAAGTGGCCATGCACCACATGGTCAACTCCCTAAGACTTGGATCGTTTATTGGTAACCTATGCATGCAGCCAGTTGTAGATATGGATGAAGTGAGGGAGAGAGCGACAAAGTTCATGCTAGTTGAGGAGATGTGAGATTTTAGAAAGCAAGTCAGGATGAAAGAAAGATATGACAAAAAAGGCTCTAATAAAAATGAAGTGCCTGAAAAACACTAAAAGGGTGGTTGAATAGTGTTAATGAAAACTTTTCACGACACTTCAAATATAGTGCGTTATTGAGCTTGAGAATTTTCTTTTAAATGCTTACATGCTCGACTTGATAAAATTGGAAAACGAGAGTTGTTTTTATCGTGCTATTCAGAATGTATACTACATTGTTTTGTAAGAACTTCCTTTATGAAAGATGATTCTTTAGGTTTGAAGATTCTTGTATTTGTAAATAAAACGTAACTACAGGTTTTTGAAAGAGGATCGTTTAGATAATAGAAGAGATAATTGCACAAGTATTTTAATATTGATTCACTCTAACTAAATTACGTTCAGTCTCCTCCACAGAGGGTTCCACTATAATCTTCATAAAATTACAACCGATTATTCTCACCATTATTCTCCTCCACGGAGGGTTCCACTATTTGTTGCTTGCTTTCTTGAGTGCATTGACTTGTCATTGTTTACTCTATACACTTGAGAGATACAGTGACAGTGCATCTTGTGAGGTTCTGTTACTTTTGATTCACCTCTTGAGTTGATTGATTATTTTGCCATGTCTTGAATTGCTTGAATGATTTCCATGAGTATGGTTTCTCTGATTCTTTGTGTGTTGAATGTTGTCTACTACTTTTCTTTTTTCATATTCATTGAGGATTGTGTAAATTTGCTTGTTACTTGTGTGTCTTTTTAATTTTGTGTCTTGAGGTTGTGTCACTCTTGTGATGTTCTTTGATTTGTTCCTTGATTTGCGTCTTGGTTTTGCCCAGAAGTGCAAAAGACTAAGTGTGGTCTATTATAATGAATCGATATTTTCTCCTATTCACTTAGCTTCTTGTACTAGATTTAATTAAGGAATTGTGCTTAAATGTCCAATATTTCCTCACTTTTGATATTTGGACTTAATTTGACCAGTAATTCTTATTTTAATTAATTTGAATTATTTGAGGTTAATTATTTTCACTATTAATTGTAGGAAAATTTTTTGAATCATATTTTGGGACAACAAGAGGGCTGCCACGTTGTTTGTTATTTTGCACATCAGCATTCTAGATTAATTTAGTTTGTAATTTCGTTTTTGAATTTCTTTTTATATTTTTGGACCAGATTTAGGTTTTGGGCCCATTTTTGGGCAAATTTTGTAGAAGCCCATTTGAGGGGGCTGACTTATTACCTAGGGTTTAGTGCCCAAAAGGGGGGTAGACTATCTCATTCCATTACATTCTACACATTTTACGTTTTTTGTAGCTTATTGGATAGAGAAGAGAGCTCTTCATTTTAGGTTTTTATTTTTGTTTCCAGTTTTGAATTCAATTTGGTTTACTGTTTCAGTTTCAATGAAATTTCCATTTTCTTATTCTTGTTTCATTCTAACCTTCCAATTTTGTTTCTATTTGTGTGTCATGGGTTTTTGTTTCTAATTTCGTTCTAGTTGTAATTGCATTTTCGTTTTAGGTTAACCATTCCAATTTCGTTTCTGCATTCATTTTCGTTTTATAGGTTGCATTTCGTTTTCTAGGTTGTTGTTCCAGTTTCAATTCCATTTTGCAATTTTGTTTTCGTTTCTGTTGCGTTTTTGTGTTTATGTTTACATTTTGCTAATGCTTGGCTTTGTTATGTATTTAGTTTAATGAAAGCTTGAACTTGTTGGGTTAGGCATTAAGGAGTTTGCATTGGTTCCTTGAGATTTCTGGATTGTCATTGTAATTCGTTGTTCATACCTTGCATAATGTTAAACATGTTTTGACCTAGGTTTAATTTTCACTTAGTTAATTAATCTGTGTGTGTATAAGTGATTAACATATATCATTGTGTTTGCTTAATTCACATTTTTTGAAGACCTTATTAACCTTCGCTTAGTTGGTTAATTCATGTTGGATTAGGGGTAAAAGGAACGAATAATTGTTGTTAATCAGGGATTGGAACAAATGCAATTGAACTAGTGGCCAACCTGTCTTTAATTCGTGTTTTAATTAGTGTTGAGTCAATTAATTTAATTAGCACAAACTATCCAAAATCCCCAACTCAGTACGTGTTTGATCTAATGATTGAACCAGATATTGGTCATTGAGAGACAGTTTAGGTGTCACTTCCTAGTATATACTACACTTTAATTGCATATTAATTTGATTCGGGTACGACCTCGATCGGACTCAAAGACATAATTTGGTTAGCCATATTTACAAATATCAGACTATTTTAAAAAACAAAATAACTTATAGAATAAAACAACAACAAAAATGGTGTTTTAGTTCTCCTTTATAATTCTCTCTCAATTTGCTCGTCGTGTTATAACATATCTGAATTATCTACACAATCATATGTTCCCGTAATAAACGATCATCTCAGGTGGAAATTACAACCACAAACATATGGGTGAGCTAATTGAGAATCAATCATAAGCAGAATAACATAACACACATATGTTAAACATTCATAAAAATAATAAAAACAACGCAACTACAATTTAAACATGGTCACCCATAATCATCACAAATCAGTGGTTTATTCCTTGTACCTTACCATACTCCCCGTTCATCAGAACCAACAAGTTCGAGTCACCCTCTCATTCATCATCAGACCTATCCTCTTCCCATATCAACGACTAAAGATATTCTCTTTCCCATATTTATGGCTGAAAGAGTTATCAAAACTCAACCTCATATCTTCTTGCATCCACGATCGAAGAAAACCTCTTTCCCGGTCAAAAGAGTCATCACCACTCTAACTCATCCTCCTCCCACATCCATGGCCGAAGAGAATCTCTTTCCCACATCCACAACCAAAAGAGTGATCCTGAATTTACTAGGTACGGTGAGACGACCCCACAACACCCTGTATTATTTTCACCCACATACCACCACCCGACAACTCTTACATCCTCAACTTCACACCCGAAAATATGTTGTCTCACAACCCCTCCAAAAATTATCCATCACATAGTGGTATTCACAAGCTAATAATCAAACAATTATTGTAACTATTTCAAATCAACTAATAATATGAAATAGTCAAACATATACTTGCTAAATGCAAATATCACAACAAGATTAAGTTAATCGAAACACCTAATCAAATCTTTACTAAACACGCACCTTTATTTAATTAATCTCACTCCTAACTAAATACCCAATGGGTCCCACGCTAACTCAAAATTTTCTTCTCATTTTTCTATTAACATAAGTCATTCATTTCTTTACCTATCATACATCTTTAATTTAATATTATACCATCTTTTTTTATCTCAAATGGCCCCACCAATGTACCATCAAATTTCATTAACTCCACTTTCACGTCAACTAATCCTACTTCTTGGAGTTCTTTAATATTTTAATATAATGAAACCATCTCTCACTTCCTAAAACTTTTACGTAAACCACCAATGACCCATCACTAACCAATAAATTTAGATAATTTATTCTCCTAACTACAAATCTTTATCACACCCTGTAGGCATGTCACTTTCTAAAACCCCATCAGCCCATCCTATCGTTTGTATAAAATAAGTGCTTAGTAAATACAAACAAAGAGCTTTTGCAAATAAGGTTCCCCTACCCAATGACTCTTTTCTCGTAAAAACAGGAGACTAGTGCCACTCATCACTACATCCTTAACTCCATGCTTCAACTTCCCGAAGATTATTCCAAGACTCAACATGTATATCAACCAATAGTTAATAATGCGTGAATCATAAGGTCCACCTATTTATTTCACTGCACCAACAACGTCCTTAGTTCAATCTTCCACTACCTTTCTCTAGGATTATTTATACCGAGCAAGGAAAATACCTTTACACCAAGACTTGTGAACCAGCGACCCAAAGAGAGCATATTATTCCTAAAAGAATCATGCACTGTAAGAAAAACATTTGTTTTGTTCCCCGACCCTAGCTATTATGGAGATTACATAAAGATTTAGATTCATCAACGTATACCCTTCATACACATTCCCACCCGTTCATACATTAAACCTAGTCACCTTCGCAATGCAAAATAAAACCATAATACAAGAAGATAACAAACCGAAAATAGTGACAAGTATAAACAACACTACAAGGGTTGCAATAGGCACAAGAATCCTGAAATAATTAATAAACCAAGGCAAGACATCATCCTACCGAAGCATAATTTAGGTTAGCACCCACACAAACTCCAAGAAAAAACCTATAATGGAAAGAAACTCAAGTTAACTCCCTCCACCTCAAAGGATCTAAGCTTTGCTCTTTGTCTCACGTTGGAATCCTAAGGTCTCCTCTTCAAGCTTTCCCTTCCACTCCAACATTTCCTGGTTGCTTTCCTTGGTACAACAATGCCCTAGATATAACAATTGCTACTATGAGGGGTGTGATGCAATGTATGCTACAAATGGATGTGTGAATGAGTCTTCTATGGATCAAACTATAGGAGAGAGCGTAACAGAAGAGAAATCATCTAGAGGGACTTATCTCCTTATGCAAACATCCTCCAACATATATGCTTAAAGACCTTCCTACATAAAAGCATATCAAGGGATCGTGTGATTGAAGTGGGAAGATTTGTTATTTACCATACGATGACAAGGACACCCTTCAACCTGCCACACATGATTTTCATACACCTCGTTTGATCAATCAATGAATTGATAAAGAAGGTATATAATTGCTATTACACGTCCTTGATATACAAATTACTCGTTGACCAGAAGGTTGTGGACCATTTGATGACTGAAGTCATTCCTTCCTCTATGAGAAATCACATTTTGATGAGTGATGTTGTTCGAGGCCAAACATTTAACATAAGCAACATAAGACAAATGCAGTTGGAGGCCAAGAAACTAAAAAGAATTCCTGCTATAAATGTTGTGAGAATAAAAAATGAGAGGAATAACTGACTAAATCCTCCTCATATGAATGTTGAGAAGAAAAAGTATATGAGAGTTCCTAGGTTTGACACAATATTCAATCTTCTAAAGTCCCAAATAAAAAATCGTCAAGCCTTGAGGGACTATGAAGGATGAAAGTTGCTTAAGAAGGAAAAAGAAGTAGCATTAGAAGTTGAAAAATCGTCCTTATTGTTTAAGGAAACAAAATCCGATGAAAACCCTACTCCCCCACTTAACAAGGCATTAAAGGTTGGAGCGTCTGACAAACGCTCTAGACCTATAGTGACGAAAGAAAAGAAGGCTAAGCAAGCGAGAAAGCCTTCTCCACCAAAGAATCGTCTTGAAGATAAATATAACTTTGATGATGGACATTTTTTTATTGCGTTAAAGAAACATGGAGAAAAACATGCTCCCACATCCAAAGGAATGACCATTGTAGAACCTCCTTCAAAAAGGCTCAAGCTTTCCATCAGACGCTGAACTCTTCAAGCATCTAAAGATATAACATCTAATGTTCCATCCATTATGTCTGCTACACATATCAACCTATATGTGGAATAAACCCTTGCTCTTCCTAACAAACCTTCCCAAACACCTTTCAATCTCTCTGATTAACCTTAACCTTCCTCACCCCTATACATACTTGGACATACATCACCTAGACCGTCTACACCTCCTCATCAATCATCACCATCGCCATCTCCATCAATAGAAACCTAATCAACTCAGCTGTCACCACCCAGACAACCTTCATCCCCTCCAACTACAAGTTAAAAAAAAAACACCCTCACCTCCAAGAGAGCCTACGTCTTCTTCCCTCAACAACCAATTAGTTATTGTCACTACACTAACTTAATCTCCAAACAACCATCTTACCTTTAGTACATGTGCCTTCACACATACCCTAAAACCTTACAAACACTTTAACTTTCCTCTCCTTTACTTACCCTTAAACCTTTCATATATTCGTGAACCCATAACTGAAACCCATCAAACTATAAGACAATTTCTCTTGCCACAATGAATTCCTGAATATTGTACAACCACATCTACTCCCTACATAGAAAATTACCAACAAATATTCTCATAAGACTATCTAGATCTTCCACCAAACTCCACCACTACACTTCCACCACCAACTTGGAAACGTATGCACTACCCTGTCACAAAACCCATAACACCCCAAACCTTTCTTTTAGGAACAACCATTGTGGAGCGATCTATAGCCCCAAGAATACCCAACAAGCCTCGTCATCTCAAACCATTGACGAAGAAACAGACGAGGAAGAGGATGAAGAGCTAAGCACTTGAAGAATCTTGGAAGACAACATCCAATATTGGATTTTTTCAACCTAATGATGTCAACTTCTATGACTACAATCCATTGTCTCTCTCGTACCAACTATTCATCCAAAATTAAATATGCCTTCATACTTCTTTAAGATGTTCTTGACAATCATGAATCATATGCATCATTTCAGGAGGATTAACAGAGTATCAGTAAAGTAAGATGTCATTGCACCATAGATTGCTTGCCTGCTATTGACAAAAGACCTCTAAAGATGATGAAAATTGAGCTAAATAAAGATGTAAGCCCTGCTCCCACTCGTCCACTGTTAGCTAATCCTAAAAACACTTGGAATCTAGATGATGAATAAAAATTCAACGAGTCAAAAGAATGGTCATAATCTTGTATCCATCTAAGGACGATAATCTCTTTTAGTAAGTGATGAGTGCATAGTTATGTCCTTATTTAGCCTTTAAGATTGGATTTTTAATCGTTTTTTGTACATTAATAGAATATTTTAATTAGGATTTGTTATATTTGGGTTTATTTAGCATGAGATACAAAAACATGTTAAAAATAACTTTTTAGTTGCATAAATGTTCTTTGAATATTTTGAGGTGTGTTAATGTAGTTATAGTTAGGTTGAACTCATTGAGATGTGAAAATAAATTGGTTAAAGTTTCATGACACCTTACAGATAAATCGAAGAATAAAAAACAATCAAGACCACGAGAATGTTGAGAATCCAAGTGTGAGTCCAAGTCCAATATTTGGTAGAAATAAGAAAGTATAACACTATATAAAGGTGAAGACCCATTAACCCATTGCTTTAAGGTTTTGGGTAGAGAGTGGTGTCAATCCCTTATGTGCTTGGACTCAGGTCTCATTGATGTTGTGTCTCCCTAGCGAACCTCCTCCTCGATAGACCCAACAAGTTGTATCAGAGCCTAGTTAGGCTCAAATGAGTATAATGGTCCTTGTATCGAAAGTCTTCCCGATAAGGATTCTAGGTAAATGTGTCCCGTTAAGAATAGAGGTATGAAAGTAGGTACTCAAAGGCTTCCGCTAGATGGGGACTATACTAATGTGGAAGGAACTCACCCTTGAGGGGAGAATTTTTTAGAATTCAAGCGTGATTCCAAGTTCCACATTGGGTATAAATGAGAAAGTAAAACACTATTTAAGGGTAAGACCCATTAATTCATTACCTTAAGGTTTTTGGTAGAGAGTGGTGTCAATTCCTTATGTGGTTGGGCTTACGTCTCATTGATGTTGTGTCTCCCCAGTGAACCTCCTCCTTGATAGACCCATCAAAGATGTCAATCCAAACATAACACGAAAAAATGAAGAAATTTGGCTAAGATAAGAAGAGGAAATATATAACGAAAATTGGATCTTGCGGTTTTCTCTATTTTTTCTACAAAAAGGCTTTGATAATTGATAAATGTTTGTGATAAAAGATAATTTGGCCCAAAACGGACAATATCTTACCAGTGTGGAGATATGTGTATATCGAACCTCCTAATAATTGGAAGACGACTCAAAGTTGAATTTACCCTTTCTATTTTGATGGCTATCATCTTAGCAATACTGGAATTTCTATAGTTTAATAGTATAACTTGATCACGTCAACAACAATTTTATCAGTGAAATAAACCTATGATCTTGTATATCACACCTTTATATCAAAGTGTTTTTAGCATAGGTGAATACGTCCAGAGAATACTTGTGTTTACCATAACTGTTTGTGTCTAAGTAATACTTGTAGTTTATTTATAAGTGATTGTGTATAAAAAAAAATGTAATTTAGCCAATAATGATTGTCCAAATAATAACTATTGTTTATCTAGAAGTTGTTGGATCAAAATAATACTTCTATCTATCTTAGTGAAACTTGATCAAATTGATTAGGAATTAGATGTAGTTTGTGCGTTTCAAACAAACCATTATAAAAATTAGTGTAAATCTCTCTATTATTTACTTTTTATGTTACATCTTATTTAAGAAAGAGATTTTCGAAAAAATATTTTTCATAAAAGAAAGTTTTAATGGTGTATGTATCGTTGAAGTTGCATACGACGAACTTTGTCAAATACATCTTTAAAGAGAAAACAACATTAAAATTTAATGATTGATGTTTTAAAAAAAAATAAAAAAATCTACAGAATATTTTTGTAAATCTTAAAATCCAACTTAATCTCCACTTCTAGTGTTGTTGGTCTATTTTGAGAAATTGGTCCCAATGTAATGAATTTAAAACTTGTTGAATTCAATCAAAAGAAAACACCTATTGCACTTACTATGATTTTGTAATTATAACTTGTTAGTTTACACAAATTCTAATATGGTCAAACTATATTATTATTTTTCTTTGATGTCTTAAATTAGTTTAGATGAACTTGACTAATTGATTTACTTGAAATCTTACATTAAGTATAGACATTGTGTTATTTTATAATTAGGTTGATACTTAAAAATTTAAAATTATAACATAAAAAAAATTCAAAATTTTTATTGTTAATCCAATCCAGTTCAACTTTTTTTGAAAAATGGGTGGAGTTTAATTAAGTTTAACATTAAAATGCAGAAACGCAACCCAACTCATTAGTTTTGTTTTTAATAAGTTAAGTGATATGTTTGTCCAAATTCTATCCAACTCAACTTCCAAATCCTAATAAATAATCAATGTAATTACAATTCAAGATCTAGACTCATAACAAATATATTTTATTAAAATTCATGTGATTTATATAAGTTTAGTCTAAAATAATAAACTCTCAAAAATGTTATCATAATCATGATGCCTACTTTAATAATTTTTTTATGAAATCAAATTTTAAAAATAATGATTATAAATCTTTTAACCAAAAGGTTGGCCATTGCACCAGGTGATACTTTATTTTTATTATGGACTTGAGGAGGAAATAATGCATGCATAAATAAATGGAAGCGCCATTTCGTTTTGCAAGGAATAATGAGATGCAACATTACTTTCAAAAAGTCAAAGGAAATCCGCAAAATTTGGTTATTCTCTCATGGGAAGAGAGAAGAAAGAGCACAATCCGTGTGGTTAATTGTTATGTCCGCGAAAAACTCCATTAAGCTAAAAGGGAAGCCAAAGCCAAATATGGCTGCAAATTCTAGTTAGAGGAACTTGTATTTCCTTCTTCGTTGTTGTTCAATGCCTTATTGTTTCAAATACAAAAAAGAAGAAGAAGAAACAAAGTAAAGAAAATACAACATATCAAATTCCTTGTCTCTTGATCGGCATTGAAGGGGGACAAAGGAGATTAAGAGAAAGCAGAAGCAGAAGCAATAGCAACCCTTCATTGTTGTTCTTCAGAAAAGTTTCCCCTTTCACAAAGAGTGGCATGGCCTTTGCTTTATCATAAAACCCTTTTGAAAATAGAAAACATTAGAGAAGAAAGGTAAAAGATTTAACAACAGAGGTAGATAGTTAAAGGAAGAAAGTTAAGATGAGCCCTTGGAAAGACATTTTGGTTTCTGGGTATATTTTTGTGTGGTTGTTTTGAATTAGAAGAGCACAAAAAGGCGAAGAGTGTTTTGGAAAAGAAAAGTTAAGGGAGAGTGATGTGGCTACAGAAGAATAATTGCGACAAGAAGGATGGGGTGCATGGAATAGTGGCAGTGGCAATTGATTCAGACAAGGGGAGCCAGAATGCACTAAAATGGACCATTGATCATCTCCTCCCCAAAGGGTCAAATGTAGTTCTCATTCATGTCAAGACTAAGCCCTCTTCTCTTCATCCATCAGTTTCTCTTGGGAACCCTAGTAAGTATTCGTTATGATGTCTCATCCATGTTTTTGTCAGCACATTGTATGAAACTTGCAATGAAAATGCATATCTTAGATTAGATGAGATAGTTTCTTAAAAGCTGAGGTAAATGTATCTATCCCTTTATTTTCTTCTTCTGAAAATGGGTTTTGAAAAACTGATCTGAGTTTGACCGAAATAAGAATAATGGAGCACAAAATATAGTAGCATATGAATTGTTGATTTTTAGATTAAAAAAGAAAGTTACAAAAGGAGGAGAAAAAGTAACATTTGTAGCCATGCATACTAGGTCCTAGATTGTTTAGTGACTTTCTAGGTTGCAGGGGCAAATGGTATTGCTGAGCATGCACTTGTTTGCAAGGACCCTGATGAACACACCAAAGAAGTTTTCCATCCATACCGTGTATTCTGTGCACGGAAAGATGTAAGTTTTATTCTCTTTTTCTTGGAAAGAAAAGCCAAAAGAGGTGGAAAAGAACTCAAAAGTTTCAGTTAGCTTTAGTCCCTTCTCTTGCTCCATTGTTCTTCTACAAGATTCAACTGTTTTCTCAACATGCTTTCATTTTTGCATCCCAAATTCGTTTCACTTTAAAAAGTTGTGACGATAAAGTAAAGATGTTTCTGAACCAGACATAACTGAGGAGAAAATAAAAGTTTGTAACGGTTTCCATTTTACAACTATTGACATTAATTTGTGTATCTTATCATTTTTTGTTGTTTGTTTTTGGTCTATAGATACACTGCAAGGACGTTGTAATAGAAGATGCAGACGTAGCCAAAGCTTTAATTGAATATGCTTCTCAATATGCAATTGAGCACTTAGTCATAGGCTCTTCAAACAAAGGTGGTTTTCTTAGGTATGTTTCTGATAGACAATCCTAACATCTGTTCGTGTCTTGTTATTTGGTTGTCTCTCCCATTCTATCACATTTTATACACCAAAACATAAATAACTTAGGTCCTATTTGAACAAACTTTCTGTATTCTATAAGAACTTTTGAGAAAAATGAGGATACAAGTTAAAATAATCTTATGAAAAAAATAATTTATTATATTTTATCTTAGAAGTAGTCCAAATAATGGCAACTCTTCATGTTGTCATTTGAACTAATGTCTATGTACCTTGAAGTGCAAGTGCACTCATAAAGCAAGTTGCTTGAATTTCTATGTTGGGTTAGTTTATGTGTGCCATTTACGAAGGGATGATTTTTTGCATCAGAAGATTCAAGATAGCAGATATTCCAGGAACAGTCTCAAAAGGGGCACCAGATTTCTGCACAGTATATGTTGTTACTAAAGGGAAGATTCAATCCATGCGATCTGCTTCTCGTGCTGCTCCAACCTTTTCCCCTCTTCAAAACCAACTTTCTCAACACAGTGGCAGATTAGACCTACCAGAACCACGTGTAGTCAGAGGTAACATTTAACTTTATCTCTTCTGAAAAAGGCACATTTGTAAGTGTAAGCCTGTTTAAATTGCCATGACGTTGCTGAATGAGATATTCGGTTTCTTTTAGGGCTTGAAAGGAGGTCTCTTGATGTACCACGCCGTATATCACATGATGATTCAGAGTCCTTCAGGTAATGACATTTATTGCATAATGCATGGTTAAATTTTGTGTCTTCTTTTTTCCTTTTTCATGCATGATTTAACGACTTTCACTTTGCATGATTAACAAGTAACAAATTCTCCATGGTCTAAAAGCAAAATGCTACTGGAATCAGGTCACCATTCACTAGGAGAGGAGTGAATAATGACAGGTATGGGGATATTCCAGGGCCAGAGACTGACATAAGTTTTGTAAGCTCTAGAAGGAGTACAGATCGCGTATTCCCATTGTATAACAACAGCAACCACTACCTAGAGTCCAATCCCCGGCTATCATATAGCTCTGACACAGATGGAAATAATTATAGCTTTGAGTCAATACCTTTTGGAAGAAGGTCTATGGATATCTGCTCTGATTTCTCATCCTTCTCACAAGAGAGTGATGGCTTGTCATCCTCTGCATCACAGGGAATGGTAAGACAAGCAGCCAATTTGCATTTATTTCATCATATAAGAGGCCAAATGATATTATCATTTAGATAAGTTTAGCTCGTCTAAAGTCTGAAGTGGTCAAGGACCAATTTGGAGAATAAATTACAGTTACTTATTTGATCAAGTAGTTAATTATTTAGATTGTTATAAAATATTATATATACATATTCAACAAAATATGAAGCTTTTTGATTGTTTCCACTTACTAGAAATAATCAACAAAATGTCCTGGTACACCCTCCCAATTATAGGGGAGCTGTAACAAATGCATGCGTAGCAATTTGCATGTTTTTCTTATAGAAAAGGGGATTTCAAGATGGTTATCCTGAAGATAAAGACATCAATATATAGGTTCTAGGAAACATTTCTTTCAAATACTAACTTCTTTTTGGAAGATGTTTCAGCCCACTCAGCATAGTTGAGATGCCAAAGTTCATAGTGAGCCTAACATGAGTCCATTTGAAGTAACATTTTACGTTATTATTGTTTACCATAATCCAAAATGTTTCATAAAACTAATAAACAGTGCAACATTAAGAGAAAAATGTCATAACCTTGGTTAAGCCTATGGTCGATATTGCCTAAACTATTAGATTAAGCAAAGTTAATGGATTTAGTAATTTTTAGTTTAACTGATGGTTTATTGACAAAAAGACAAATTTAAGGGGATAAGTTGCTCTAGTACTAAACCAAAGGGGTAGAGTGTAGTTTGTCATAGAAACAAATGATCAAATACTCAAGTATTTTAGTTACTTACAATGTTTTTTTATATGGGTAAAGTATTTTGATTCGTGGTTGCTACTACGTTGTGGATAAGCATGTCTTGCAATTGTAGGATGATGTGGAGGCTGAAATGAGAAGACTAAAATTGGAGCTCAAGCAAACAATGGAAATGTATAGCAATGCCTGCAAAGAAGCACTCACCGCACAGCAAAAGGTACGATATTATGGCATCTGCTTCTGCATCTTGAAAGCACAAGATGTCTGACTCTGAATGCCATGCAATGCATCACAGGCTGTGGAACTCCAACGCTGGAAATTAGAGGAAGAGAGGAGATTAGAGGAGGCAAGGCTTGCCGAAGAAGCTGCATTGGCGATTGCAGAAAAGGAGAAGGCAAGATCAAAAGCAGCTATCGAGACAGCTGAAGCACAGAAGAGGATTGCAGAACTGGAATCACAGAAGAGAATCAGTGCTGAAATGAAAGCATTGATGGAAACAGAAGAGAAAAGAAAAGCAGTGGATGCTTTATCAGGCACTGGTTTGAGGTATAGAAGGTACACGATTGAGGAGATTGAAGCTGCCACACATTTTTTTACTGAGTCACAGAAGATCGGAGAAGGGGGTTATGGTCCAGTTTATAAGTGCCTTCTGGACCATACACCTGTGGCAGTGAAGGTTCTGCGTCCTGACGCAGCACAAGGAAGGTCACAGTTTCAAAGAGAGGTAATTAAGCAGACAGACAAACTTCCTTGCCCCTTTATGCTACACTTCATATGCAGTACCAATAAATGAAAAGGTTTTCAGCCTAACTAAAACAAAGAAAAGAAAATTCTGGGGTCTTAGGAGTGTACTTAAGCAGGGAAGAAATTGTTAAGATATGTGGCAGGGGAGTAACATCTCTTGGACCTGTCTATTTTGGTGATGTAAGACTTGGTTAAAAACGTGAAGTTTGTATATCTAGTTGACTTTCTTACAGGGTTTTGAATTAGAGAAATTTCTCTTCTCTAAAGTACTTATAATGCTTCTAAAATGTAAAATTGAGTGTGCAGCTACAACTGATTTAAATTGAAATGCTTCTTCAGCTTGTGCTACTCTGCCTTACTGCTGAAGGTTAAAGACTTTTGAGAGTTATCCTTAAAATTTTGGTTGGTGACTCTAATTATGGTTCCAATATTTTGTGGTTTGAAAACCCTCTAGAATCATAATTATCCACATTGGCCTAGATTTTTCTGCACTTGTAATACTCACAACCAAATGCTACCATGATCACATCCACAATTTAAGTCTATACTTTTGAATGAACATACAGGTTGAGGTACTGAGTTGCATTCGGCATCCAAACATGGTTCTCCTCATAGGTGCCTGCCCTGAGTATGGCTGCCTTGTGTATGAGTACATGGCCAATGGAAGCTTAGATGACTGCCTCTTCTGCCGAGGAAACAGACCCCCAATTCCATGGCAGCTCAGGTTCAAAATTGCAGCTGAAATTGGCACAGGCTTGTTGTTCCTCCATCAGACCAAACCTGAGCCTCTTGTGCACAGAGACCTTAAACCAGCCAACATCTTGCTGGACAGAAACTATGTGGCCAAGATCAGTGATGTAGGTTTGGCCAGGCTGGTTCCACCCTCAGTGGCAGACAATGTGACACAGTATAGGATGACATCGGCTGCTGGAACATTCTGTTACATAGACCCTGAGTATCAGCAGACAGGAATGCTGGGAGTGAAGTCTGACATATACTCTCTTGGGATCATTTTCTTGCAAATTTTGACAGCAAAACCTCCAATGGGTTTGACTCATAATGTTCAGAGAGCCATTGAGAAGGGAACATTTATTGATATGTTGGATCCAAAAGTGCCTGACTGGCCAACAGAGGATGCCTTGGTCTTTGCAAAGATTGCTGTCAGGTGTGCTGAACTGAGGAGGAGAGACAGGCCTGATCTTGGTAAGGAAGTGCTGCCTGAACTAGACAGGCTAAGAGAACTTGCTGAGAGCCATGATCACTATTCAATGTTTGGTGGCTATGCTAGCCCTTCCAATCAGAGCCAAGTTTCTCTGGTAAGGTTCTTTCTGTTCATGTTCCAATTATTAAGGATCTTTCCATGTGTTTTTATGGACTTTTTGTGATGTTATTACACATAAATTTTTATAAGCTAAAGTGATTATTCTGTGTTGAATGTCTCATTAGTTAATCCATTTAATTAAACTTGATCTTGCTTATTTTGCATGATCCTTTTTGCAGGATGAAGCCAGTTCTTCACTTCCTCATTCTGGGGAGAGTTCATGAAACGCATCAATGCCTGTTTGACATTCCTTCAAAACAAGATCTTCCCTTTTCAGCAAAATAGATAGTGAGTTCGGTGGAAATGATCCCAAGGATAAAGTGTAAATTTCATAGGTAAATTGATGTAATAGCTTCCATGAATCTTTCAATTTGTGCATGAGATTCCTTCTCATTTCAATTTAGGTTGTAAAAGTAGAAGAGTCATGAATCCAAATTACTTCATCCAGTCTCTATGGAGACTCATGAATTCTAGTCAAAATTATTCTGTCTATTATTTACTATTTATTTATTTTTTCTATTATTCATTTAACTATTATTATTATTAATTAATATAATTTATTCATTTATTTACTCTTTCCGAAACCAATCACAAACAACACAAAAAAGGTTTACGTAAATTTTAACATTTTCACCTATTTAATTACGCCATTTCAAAAATATTTTAATTAATATATAAATTGTATTTCTAATAAACTTTTTTTATTCATTAAATGTCAAGCATTTTAGAAAACTAGTACTAAAGTTAGATAATTTTTCTTATATTTAAGTGGTGAAATTTATTCAGTGGAATCAGCCTTAGTGTAGCAAAAATGTTGCATATGCTAAAATATGATTATACTATTTAAAAACCATATCAATTAACTTTTAGAACATTTTGAAATGTTTTCACATCAACATGTGCTAGGATATGAAAGTGAACACAAACATATAATAGAAACTAACAATAAACATTTACTTTTAATATTAATATTGCATTAATCGAAATGAATTACGATTCTCCTTTTAGGATTCTAGCTCATAAAGTAATTTATAAACATTTTGAAATTTTATAATCTAATCTTAAATTGATATTTATATACATTTTGGTTTCAAATTAATCTTAATTTACTAACAAAACAATTTAAAAAAAAGCTTAATCCTATAATTACCTCAACCTTTACATATTTAAGCATTAAATATGAAATTTCTTCCAAGTCAAATTACAACTTACTTATACATGAATAATAATAAAATAATAATAATAATAATAATAATAATAATAATAATAATAATAAATGGCATTTATAATCTTTTGTAGTTTGCAAATAATAGTAAAATGTATTAAAAATAGACAATACTTTTCCCGGACCCTGCTACGCATTGCCGCCGTGCGCACAAACCCCATCGCCGGTAGCAACTGTCTGCCACCGCGCACCATTTCTTTCAACGTTCCTCCTCAACAGTTCGGAATAGGTACTGAAAGCTAACTCCTTTACATTCGCACTGAGCTCTGCATAATACCCATTTCTCCATATGATTGTTTGCAACCATACTATGTTCATTCAACGAGCTTATGAACATTGGTCAGGCAAAATGCTTTTGTCCTCAATACGCAGAAAATTCGCAAGGGGAGTGTGGCCCATTCGAACGCTATCTTCAAACGCTGAAATGGAAGAGTTTTTGGATTACTTAGATTCGCTAAAAAATTTCGAGAAATCAGGAGTGCCCAGAGGTGCCGGCACCGATTCAGACGAGGGTTTCGATCTGGGTAGAATGAGACGCCTCATGGAGCGTTTCGGTAATCCTCACACCAAGTTCAAGGTTTCACTCCCCTCCCTGCCACTTTTTCATTCATTTTTTTTTTTTTAAAACGGTTGAGGTACCATCTTGGTCTCTGAAATGATATAGTGCTGTCGTACTAATTCATGAAAGTAAGCAAATTCAAAATAAGTTCCTAGATGTCATGTAGGTCCTTAGTTTAGCCACTTTCTAGCACTCTAGTTCTTAAACATGGGTTAATAATATTATCTTACAATATTTCTGAATTTTGGATCAAGATGATTGACAGATTGCACTTGCATGGTATTTTTTGAGTTTTCTAACTTGAATGATGTTTTGCCCTTCTGAAAGTTATTTTAAAGTTCTATTAGTTATATACCTGTACTTTGAAGAGGACATCAGGATACCAACTAATCATCCATAACATAAAATGGCCATTTTATGTCTGGGCTTTAGGGACATTTTTGTATTTTTATTTTATGCAGTTGACGGAAGTGCTTATTCCAATTTTAGGCGGTTCATATTGCTGGGACTAAGGGAAAGGGATCAACAGCTGCGTTTATATCTAATATTCTGAGGACGGAAGGTTATTCTGTTGGTTGTTACACTAGGTGAAGTTTCTATATGATTTAAATGTTTTATTTTTTAATATAACCTTAGGCTGCTCGTCATTTCATCTTTAACTATATCTTTTTTACAATTTTGTACATCATTGATGACAGGCTTTATTTTTCTCAAGCAGTCCACATATCCTGACCATCAGGGAGCGTATTTTACTTGGAAGATCTGGCCACCCAGTGTCGGCAAAGTTGTTGAATGATCTCTTTCACAGGATCAAGCAGGAACTTGAGCAGGCAATGAAAGAGGAAAATGGTTGCATAAGCCACTTCGAGGTATGGAATGTTGAATTGTCAATGAGCGTTGTAAAGAAATTGTTGTGGGTAGCTTAAGGAGTTATGTTGATGGAATTCCGTGGGTCCAATTGAGTGTCTCAGAGTTAGTATTTGTTCTTTTTGAACTCTTATGTTTCTTTCTTATTGGTCTGCATTTATACATTATAACATTGCCGAAGTTAATGTTTATTGTTTGGATATTTCTGCTTACTTGGTTCACAAATTAGCATTATATCTAAATACAAGTCAAATACTTTTTGTTTGCGTCTTTATTTACCCTGCAGTTTATATGAGTATTTAATACAAGAGAAGAAATCATTAACATTGCCAACTTCTTTATTTAATAACTTAAACTACTTATGGAAATGTCTCAGGTTTTCACCGCAATGGCATATATCTTATTTGCTGATGAGAATGTTGACATTGCCGTTATTGAGGTTAAATATCTATTTCCCTACATCTTCAACTGCGTGTTTTATATCATTATCTTATCGGGTGATTCTTCTATTTATATTGTTGTTACCTCTTCCCATCAGAAGAATCTTGGGTTGAATATCACTTTTATGTATGGTTTGTTGGGGTTCGTGCTTGTTAATTTTGGTCTCTTCTTTTTACAATTAAATCCAAAAAATCTAAATTATGCTATTTCTTTTATAATTAAATTCTACAGGCTGGGTTAGGGGGTGCACGAGATGCAACAAATATCATATCCAGCTCTGGACTTGCTGCAGCAGTCATAACTACTGTAGGTGAGGAACATTTGGCAGCTCTTGGGGGTTCTTTGGAAACAATTGCAATGGCAAAAGCAGGAATCATAAAACAAGGCTGCCCAGTTAGGTGTTTCTCTCCATAGATCTCATTTTGCATAGTAATGTGACACTGAATTGACAATATGTAACCCTTTCTTGTAGACATGAGTGCATTTTATAAATGCAAAAAAAAGGAGAAGATAAAAAACGAATGAAAAGTAAAACTCGGGTTATTATTACTGAAATTAGTTAGCTACATCACGAAGATCAAAATGTCTGGTCTTAGGATATAAAAAGAAGGATAAATTAGTTATGATAGTTAGGATATTATGGTTAGTTTGTTAGTAGTTAGAGAGGTAGTTAGGTATAAATAGGGGAAAAAGGATATGAGAAAAGGATGTTCATTTTTGTAGATTGAGCTTTAGCCCTTTGTGAAAGGGGAAATCCTGTGAAGGGGATTTATTTAATGTAGAGACACTCAAAATCACTCTTTGTTAGACGCCCTAAAGATCTTGCACTAAGAGAACCTTTATGATATCAGTGCATGTAGAGAGCTTTATTTCACTTGAGTCATTCATTAGTCTTTTTCTACATGGGATAGCTTCTATATATAGATGCCTTGAATAAGACCCTTGGAGCTTGTGTGTAGATCTTATGTCCTTAGGTAAATTTTTTATCAGATGTTGGTAGCCTTTTAGTTGCCACCTTTTCTATTGCTCTCAACTGGCTATACAGAAGACTGCTTTTTCTGTAAACATCCCTTCATTTTACTTACATCACCAAATTGAACATACAATCTTAAGAAGGGTTGGTCTACTTAGTAGAATAATTGTGGGAATCTGCAAGTAAAGTCTAATGACAAGTAGATGGTGTAGCAAATTAATTTTGTGTTTTGTGTTATTCATGTGTCTTCAACTTCTTCTTTATTGTTGACATTTGTTAAAGATATTATCTTTAGTTTATATTTATCTTTTATCTTTAGTTAGTTTGTTTATATTTTTTATTTGTACTTTGAGTTTAACCCATATTTGTTCTATTATAAATAGAGAACCCTATGTGTATATTGAACACAAAGGATGATAGTAGAAAGTTCGTGCAAATTTCACCTTCCAAACTGGTTTTATGGGATTGAGTTAAGTTTGCAATCCACTTCCATTGATAGATGATAGCTGGGGTGTATTAAAGAATCATTGCCTCTGACCTGATTTCCAACACTACCTTTTGTGAATGCTAGCTTGGCATCTTATCAAGATGATAGAAGGTTAACTTTGGTGTTTGTGAGTTTTTTGGAATCATTCTTGTGTCTCTTGGTGGTCTAAGAAACAAACAGTTGGAGTTTGTTCCAGGATAGAAGCTAAGTATCAACGTCTTGTTTTGGTAATTATTGAGCTGTACTGGCTTTAATCTCTTCTCCCTGACCTTCAAGTGAAGCACATCGTTTCTGTCATTTACTTTGGCAATATGAGTTGTGTCTCTCTAGCTCATAAACTATTGCTTCATGCTTAAACCAAATACATGGAGCTTATTCTATTCTTTGTTCGAGAAAAAGTGCCAAGCAAACAACTAAATTGGTTCATGTTCCTGCTTCAGCTCAGTATGTTGACATTCTCACAAAATATCCCACCTACAAATTTAACTTATGAGATCCAAGCTTACAGTATGACTGCTCCACCTTGCTTCGGCTTCACCTACCATGAGCTTTGGGGGCAGGTGTATTCGAGTGGTCTTACACCATAAGTGGAATGTAATATTTTCTTTTCTGTTTAGTTAGTTACTATCTCTAGTTAGTTAGTAACTGTTGGAAGTCCCACATCGACTAGAGATAAGGCCAATTCATAGTATATAAATGGGTGCAAACCTCACCTTTCTAGCCGGTTTTGTGGGGTTGAGTTAGGCTTAAAGTCCACTTCTAACATAGTATCAGAGCCATCGTTAAAGCCTATCCTAGCGATATTTGTTGTTTGTTAAGCATATTGTTCCACCCGCTATTGGACCGCTATCAGACCACCCATTAATGTCTAGTCCCACGCTCGAGATGTATATATCTCGACGTGAGGAGGGTGTGTTGAAAGTCCCACATCGACTAGAGATAAGGCCAATTCATAATTATAAGTGGGTGCAAACCTCACTTTACAAGCCGGTTTTGTGGGGTTGAGTTAGGCTTAAAGCCCACTTCTAACATTAACATTTTCTGTTTTCTTACGGTTAATTAATTACAATGCTATCTCTTTGAGTTTTCTTACAATTAGTTGGTTACGTGCTATCAACTATATCTAGAGCATGTTCTATTTTTGTAACTGATTGATTTATTCTTATTGTATAACCAAACATAGTTTCGTTCTGCCAGAATTTTTTGATTTTACCCTTCTTCTGTTTCCTTTATTTTTTATGACTAAATAAATACCATTTCAGTTGGTGTTGGGTGGGCCATTTGTTCCTCATATTGAGCGCATTATTCGAGATAAAGCAGCAACCATGGAATCACCTGTTGTGTCAGCATATGATACTAGGAATAGGTTTACTGTGAAAAGTTGCAGCATACTCAATGGAAGGCCGCGTCAAATTTGTGATATAGTGATACAAGTTGGGCAAGACTTGAAGATGGTATGCACTTTTGTTCTTTAGCTTTAAATCTATTTAAACAATGCAGTGTACGAGGACATATCTCAGGTGTGGCTGCTTTAGAAGATCTGCGGGCATTGATTGCTTAGGGTGCATATTGTAGAGACATGCTTTGCAATGTTGGTTAACATTTTTTAAACCTGACACACAAGTATGATGTTAGCATGATATATTGGTTTGGTTTAGGATAAAACCTCGCATTGGAATAGTAGTTGACAAGAATTTGATTTTCAAGTACAAAAATAGGGATTCTAAAAGTATAACCTAATTTAAAAACACCTGATTTTGTACTGCAATTGTCGTACTGTACATTATCATTGTTTCCCACTCTGCAAGATCACTGTGATTCTTTTGCCTCCACATGTTTACTATATTGCTTTCCATCTCATGGTATATCCTCACCTTATGCTGTACAAAAAATCTGAATGTTTAAAGAAATTTTGCATCACATTTTCCCCCTACTTCAGTATGTAATTTAAGCAGGTTTTCAGTTTTCTTTTTCTTCATATTGATCATGGAAAACTTTTATTCGCAACTTATGAATATATCTATTAATGCAGTCTTGTAAGTTACATGAAGTGAAGTTGAAAATGCTTGGAGATCACCAACTTCAAAATGCAGCTACTGCTACTTGTGTGGCTCTTTGTCTTCGTAATTTAGGTATAATTTTTCTACCTTTGCCTGGCCCCTCTCTACACGTGTGGCTTTTCTTTGTTGAATTTGAAGAGTTTATGTAGGGAATGAAATGTTGTTTTATGATTATTTCTTTTTGTATGTACCCCAATTTAGGGTTATGGTTAAGGCTTTGTTTTGTAACTTACACACATCTATACAAGCATATTAGTGTAGGTTGATCTCCTTAAGAAATAAGAAGCAAAATGTGGTGGCAATATCTAGTGCAGAAGCGGAGTATAGAGCAATGACTTCTGACTCTTGTGAGCAAATTTGGCTCAAACAATTGCCTAAAGAACTTATATTTGGGGAAGTTACACATATAACTTACATACACACACATACACACATCAATACAAGCATATTAGTGTAGGTTGATCTCCTAGAAAAACAAGAAGCAAAATGTGGTGGTAATATCTAGTGCAGAACCAGAGTATAGAGCAACGACTTCTGACTCTTGTGAACAAATTTGGCTCAAACAAATGCCTAAAGAACTTATATTTGGGGAGTTAAACATATGACTCTCATTTGTGATAACCAAACTTCTCTTTGTATTGTCTCAAATCTAATATTTCATTAGAGGACCAAACATGTTGAGATAGATTGCCACATTATCTGAAAAAGGATTTTATCAAGAGACATTACCGCACAGTTTGTTAATTCCAATGATCAATTGATAAACATCTTCACCAAACCATTGTGTGGTCCTACGATTTCATATATATGTAACAACTTTGGAGCATATGATTTATATGGTCCTTCATGGGGTTTTAGATATATTATTATTTTTTATGTGGGCGTGGTCTGAGCCCTATATAATGCTTTGTATGACATGTAAGTATGTTCCTCAGTTGTGCTCATAGACATTAGAGGATTGTATAGTATGCATAATTAACATTTCTCTCTACACCAAGATAAAAAAGATCATATGTTTTTCATATTTTCTAACACTCCATCTCAAGAAAAAGCTTACTAAGTATGCTTTTGCGTGTGTTCAGACCTGGATCTCTGCAGTGTTGCTGGCTTTCTTGAAAAGCATCCAAAAGGATTTGGCACATAAGCTACACGCAAGATCCACAGTCATCTTTAAGGTGCCTATAAAAGGGCAACTCAGTAAATTCTAGTTCTGATTAAATATAGATACAGATCATAAGTATAAAAGAAGAATAAATCCTAAAAGATCATCTAGGATACTCTGAAATATGAAGTAAATATCATAAAATATTTCCAACATTTTCTAAAACTTTTTATATTTAAATTGAGCACAGTTCTGAAGGTACTTGAAACTCAAATGTGTGTATTCATCAAATAAATAAGTGTTTGTGGTAACTAATGTCCTTTATATCTATTAAACTCGTGAACTAAATATTCTAGTATTGCATATGCTATAACCTTTTGCATTTGTTCAGACATCGCATCAAGGTTTTTGCATGTTTTAGTTTAGTTATTTATAGTTTTTCCCTGTGAGAAAGCAAATAAAAGAATTTGCATTGTTTTATAGGTTTTATTGGTTATATGACCTTGACTTTCTCCTTGTTTATTGGATGATTAGGATGGAGTATTTCTGATGAATCTATTAGGTCTGGTTTAGAGCATACACACCTCCTTGGAAGGAGTCAATTTCTATCATCTGAAGAAGCAGAGGTATTAGGACTTACTGGAGCAACAGTATTACTTGATGGAGGTTTAGTGCTCTGACTTTTCTTTTATTACCATGATATTAACTGGGGAAAATCCCGTCTTAAAAAAATTTGGCTTCATTTGTTCTGGAAAATTTTCTAGAAATCCTTTGAAATTTTGAGAAAGAAAAAATTGTTAAATATCGATAATTCTGGACTGGACACATCTTTAACATATCATGCGGTTCTGATTGAATCTTTATGTTTTATTACAATTTTTTCTTTGTACTCCGAAATTTCTGGCTCAGTGCCTCAAATACTTGAGAACAAAGTTGTGATGTTGTGCTGGTATATGCTGTAGCTCATACCAAAGAATCCGCCAAAGCTCTGATGAATACAATCAAGACAGCATTTCCCAAGGCTCGATTGGTTTTTGTTGTTGCAATGGCGAGTGACAAAGACCATGTGGGTTTTGCTCGAGAGATTCTCTCAGGTAAAATTGTTAATTCGATATTTAATTCAATTAAAATATCATGATAAATAGAATTTGATAAAGTGGGATCAAAAGAAAGTGAAAGCCAGCTATTAGAAAGTTTATTGATTTAACGAGGGCATTGAATTTGAAGTTGGTTTGGTTCCTTCAGACAAATAAACTTTTCTGCAAGTTCATAATGCCATTTTCACTAAATGATTTGACCCAATAACCAAGAGGTTTCTTGGACATATCGTTTCTTTCTATTGCTGCTTATTGATGACGTTTTAAGTTGTTGATATGGAATCTTGGATAATATTCTGAATGTTTTTAATTCTTCTAAAATAAGAGTTTCATATATTGAATCAAGATTGTGATAAATTACTTGCATGTATGTAAAAATTCATGAAATGCTTAAAATTCACTTTATTGCTTCTCCAATTTGTGGTTATATTCCTGTATTTTCTCTTCAGTTGTACCCTTTGCTTTACAAGTGCTAAATTAAACAAATAGTACATGTGTTTAAAGCCTGCAATAGCTAGTGCGAGACTATAGATCTAAATATGCTATGGTATTTGTTTAGGTGGGCATGTGGAGACTGTCCTTTTGACAGAAGCTGCTATTGCTGGAGGTGGAACTAGAACAACACCAGCATCTTTATTGAAAGATTCTTGGATTAAAGCTTCTGATGAGCTTGGCATTGAGATATTTCATGATGGAATGGCAGAATATGATGAATTAATAAATGAAGAGCAGGTAGGATCTGAAAGCAATTTGGGTGATGGTATGGCCATATTGTCTACCGAGTCATCTTTAAACAGTTGTTTGAAAACTGCAAATAAGATTCTAACCGGAAGAGGGGAAGAGGAAAAGGGTGTTATTGTCTTCACTGGATCTCTGCATATTGCATCTTCAGTCTTAGCCTCTCTTGCTGGTTAATGGGTTTTATAGTGAAGCTACTGAAGCAGAAGTTTCCTGCTATAACAACACAAAAGTTAAGATAAGATGGAATCATGGATGATGCCTTTATATTTAATATTTCCCATCACTGTTTTCAGCATTCATTAAATGGTTTATAGTCCTAGTGCTGTCAGCTCCTGAAGACTATTGGGTGTACAGAACATCTGAAATTTCATGGGTTTCATATTTAGATGTGATTGTGTTTCGAATGTAATTTTCTGAACCTTTAGAATGTAAATTTACATTTGGCTTTTAGTGATTGCTGGATTAGTCAACTTAGAAGGTAAAACCATTCTGTTTAGAACAATAATTTATAATTAAAACCTTCTAGTTGTGATGAATTTGTAATAACTTAATAATTCTATTTTGAAAGCTAGCAATAGATTTAATATTAGTTTAATTACTTACTGTATACATGATAATTAATTAGTAAAAAAATTCCATTTCTGTCGTTAATTGTATAGTATATTTTAAGATTGAAAAGACAATAAATATATGAATGGACAATTTGAGACTAGTTGTTAATTTATTTGGTGTAGTTTGATTTTTGGTTTCAAGTTTCTACAATTTTATGCTTTAGTATCAACTCAATGATTGCATGCATGCCATGGACACCTTAATTTGAGAAATAGACTTCGGATAAAATATATTTATTTTAGTTTTTAATTGTTTTATAGAACATTATCGAAACTCACTCAAACATATATTTTGAATCTCATTTTACAAAATATTAATTAAATTAAGGTTAAAAGCTCTTTTTGGTCCCAGTTTTGGTTGAGAAAATTCGAAATGGTCTCTGTGTTTATTTTGTGTTCAATTTTGTCCCAAAGAACGAATTTGGTGTTCAATTGAGTCCTTTTCATTAACTCCGTTAAAATTGTTAACGACAACGTCTCTAGATGTGCAACTGGTAAGTGAGGTGACAGTATTTTGCTGACTGGGAATCTTTTTCAGTTGGAATTAGGATTTTTTAAATTGAATTTCTAATTAGGGCTGTTAATTTGGGAATAAATTAAAGGGGGTGGATTCTAAATTAGGGTTTTTATTTATGTTCTGTGAAAGTTGTAGTGCCGTTGGAGGTTAAGCAGACATCTTCCCAATCTTCTTCCCAATCACCTTGTCAGTGAATGAGCCATGTCTGCTTCCCATTCTTCTTCATCTTGTTGGAATAGCTTGGGCCGCCGTACTTCTCATTATTCACCTGGGGGTGGTTCAGTGGGGCTAGGGATAATCTCCATTTGCAATTGTGGTGAGATGATAGTAGTAAAAATGACTAGAACTCCAAAGAATGCGGGAAGATATTTTTGGGATTGTCGAAACTACAAGGTAATCTGAATATAAACCCTATGTTGTTTATGTGTTAGTTTGTAACATTGTGTTTGAAGTTTTTGTTCTTCATGAATAATAGAGTGAAGTTGGTAATGCGATGTGTTGCAACTATTTCAAGTCGTGCAGTAAAGAAATTGATGACGAAAGGGATGTAATTATTGGGAGGCAAAGGGGAAAGATTTATGATCTGGAAAATGCACTCAAAGCTTCGAAGAAAAAGATCCAATTATTAGTAGCAGTCATTGGTTTTCTTAGTGTAGTTAACATACTCATGTTTTGTGTATTTTGGTTGAAGTGATGATGTTTAAAGAGGTGGTCCCAATGTGGTTGGAACGTAGTGATTTAAGGTCAATGGAGTTGAAATGTTGTGATGTTTAGGTTGTGGCTATTTCTTTTGTACTAAATGAATGAATGAAATTTCAATTATTTAGTAAGTAATTGTTCAATTTAGTCACAGTTTTTGTTTATTAGTTCTAAATGTGGTCCCTGTGATAAAGCAATAAAACACAACATGATTCAAATTGTATAAAGCATTAAAACGATAACTTTGCATAAACAGAACCAAGGTAATCATTACATGCATATCAGGTGACCAATTCCAACAAATGTAGTGCTTAATGTTTGACACCAAATCATATTTAAAGTACATCCAAAACATATCCAGTGACTAATGTTTACTACATAACTGACCAATTCCAAAAAAACAAAAGTACGACAAGTTTAATACATCATAAAGCACGTTGTCTTCTAATTGGTAAGTTGTCGGGTCTGATTGGTGGTGGCTCAAATTGTTGTGTCATTTCCTCAGTTGGTGGTTGGGATGGTTGTGTAATTTCCTCAGTTAGTTGTTGGGGTGGTGGTTGGGATGTTCCTGGTAGGTCTGCTTGATGTTGAGTAGGGCATTTATTTCTCTTATGTCCAACTTGACGACAAATGCTACATTTCTTGCGGTGTCCACCTTTGGTCATCTGGGTCTCATCCCTCCTTAGCTCCCATTGCTCCAACCTTCTTTTCTTCTTTGGTCTGCCAGGTAACTTTCTCTTCAATGGTGGGAGGACGTCTACGTAGGGTGTTCTTTCCCATAACAGGTGGCCATTGACTGGAAATATGATGGAGGCATATGCTTCTTCATACGTTGACCGTCTGAACCAAATGAGTACATAATTTTCTGGATCTAAATTTAGGAACTTCATGGCTGCAATTGCATGGCAGCAGGGGATCCCAGTAAGAAGCCATTTCCTGCACGTACAATCTTGGTTGTCCAGGTTAACTGCAAACTTGTTTGTAATCTGTGCATAATGCCTAACTTCAAAGATTTTCCCTGCAGACCAACTGTCATTAAGCCATAAATGAATACAAGTTCAGAATTATTTGATCAATAACACCATTTTAATCACAATCAGACTACCATAAGAGGGAAAGGAAATGCATACCTAGGAATCCAATTTTTCGATAAATTGGATTCTTTTGTAAGTCTCTTTCTAATATTGGGGCAGATATCAAAGTCCATATTACATGTTTTTATTCTATTGATTGCCCATATTTTCATGAGGAAAACTCTAATTTCTTCAAGCATGGTTATAATGGGCATTCCTCGTGCCTCAACAATCACACTATTAAAACCTTCACTCATGTTATTGGTTAGTGTATCACAAACTGCCCTACCTGTAAATCTAGATCTTGACCAATATCTGTTACAAGAAATAAAAATGATTGTTATATGCACTATACATGTCATCAATGTATTCATAATGAACAAATAATACCTTGGCGCGATACCAATTAGATATTTGTAAGCCTCAACATTCACTTCCTTCATATTTAACATCTCTTTTTCCCAAGCTTGGGGATATGTACTTGCAGCAACTTTCCACATTAGATTTTTCAACTTTTGGCCAAAGAACTTTTTCCTAAAATTTGCATACATGTGTTGCATGCAGAATCTATGCTCTGCCTTAGATAAAAGTTGTTCAATAGCTGGCAGCAAACCTTATTTGTAACAAAGACAAAATTGAACAATATAATCTAAATTAAGGACCAATTTGAACATTTTTAATCCAATTAGGGACCACTTTGAACATTTTAATTGCAAATAGGGACCAAATACAATACGACTGATACAATTAATATTATGAAACAGAACAGAAAAGTGCATGTACCTTTTGTTGATCAGACATAAAAGTACATGCATTGCCAACTTCAGCACCCCCAAGGTCTTCAATCAACAACTCTAGAAACCATGTCCAACTATCTTTGTTCTCTACTTCCACAACTGCGTATGCCAGAGGTAACATCTGGTCATTAGGATCTCTCTCAATAGCTGTTAATAACTCCCCCTTATACAATCCTTTCAGAAAACATCCATCCAAACCAATAAATGGTCTACAACACACGAAGCTAACCTTGCAAGCTTTCAAACAAACATAGAATCTCTGAAAAATTGACTGACCACTTTCACTATCCACTTTAACTTGTACTGTTAAACCAGGGTTACATTTCAATAATTCATGTGCATAGTCATGAATTCTTTTGAACTGATTTTTGAAACTACTTTCAAGTTTTTCATATGCCATTACCTTTGCCCTACGAGCTTTAGAAAGTGTGACATTCGTATTCCATTTCTTCAAAGCTTTTGAGCGTATTTCATTTATCTTCAAATTTGGATTTTGTTGTAGTGAATTATCTAATGTCTCACTCAACCACTTAGCATTCATCATTTTAATGTTGACTTGCCTACTGCAACTATGGTTATCCACTACTTTTCTCAATTGCCATGTACTACATCCTTCCATATACCCATAGTAAGCCATCCATGGACAACTCTTTTGGGCACCCAAACATCTCACTCGTACACGTCTATTGTCATTCTTAATAAACTTCAAATCTCTCCCACCGTGGACTGCATAACTTCTAACAACCTCCATAAACTCATTTTTATCCCTAAATGTTGTTCACACTTCCCACTTGTATTCAGACATACTCTTTTGCATAACAAAGGTCCCAAATGGACCACAACTTTGGCTTTCATGACCACTATCCTCACTTCCACTTTCATCTGGACTGGCCAAAAACTCTGACTCCCACTCATCATCAGACAACCCTCTGTCATATGGGTTCTTCTCGCTATGTGCAATATCAACTGAATCCTTACTTCCACTTTCTTCATTTTCACTAACTTCCACTGATACAGCCCCTTGTATATTGTCCCTAAGTACTTCATCAACATTAACATCAACATCCACTAATCCTTCATCCCCTTCTCCTTCATCAACATCCTGCTGTGCTTCATGCCCTTCTCCTTCATCAAACACACTTGAAGTATAATCTTCAACGTGTACTTCTTCCTCCACATGCACCTCCACATCATCCATGTCCTCCTCCTCCAAATCCACTTCTTCAACGGGAACTTCTTCCTCCACATGCACCTGTTCATCATCCATGTCCTCCTCCTCCAAATCAACTTTTTCAACATCAACTTCTTCCTCCACATGCACCTCCCTCTGTTCATCCTCCAAGTCTACTTCCTTCTCCTCCTCATTATGAACGTCATCATTCAAGCCCTCCCTACCTAAAGTTCCTTCACACAGGAAAAGAACTTGGTCTTGTTGTTGTTCAGTTGGTTCTATTTCAACCAACTCTGGGTCATCATCCACACCGTGAACCACATACACGTTAACTTCCCCTAACTGCTTGGCAATGCCTACCATGTTCATTGCACTTTTAACATTTTCCAACTTAAGTAGAATATTATCAATGCAATAAAATATGTCTCTCACATTAATATACCCCAATTCTTTAACAACATCCACTGCTTCGAAATAACTCCATTTGTCAGGGTCCACACTCCAATATGTTTTTTCCCCACCAACATATTCAATAGGATATTGACATACTAGGGTCCCACCATGGTGGACCACAACATTAAACCTCTCCTCAGACATCTCAAAAGCAAGCCTACAAAAGTAACTGTTATGGGCATGTGACCACTATAGAAACGCTAAAAGTAACTGTTAACATGTGACCACTATATCAAACTCAAAAATCCACCAATACCAACCACTTATCATACGTTACACAAGAATGCCCTATCTAACTTTCAAAAATTGTTACAAAATTTGTAACTTTTCCAAAATCTAACACTCAAACCAAAATTTTCCAGGTTTTACAGTCTTCAACAACAAAACATACAAATTTATATGCTACAAAGGAAGGATTACGAGCGCAAACCTGATTTCGCAGATCTGATTTCTTAAAGATGGTTGCTTCCGATTACAAGAGCACGTTACTGGTGTGGAATCGCAAAGTTGTTCTTCTCAAGTTTAACAAGTTGTTCCTCCCAAATGCAAGTAGTTCTCAATCTCGCAAGTTTCAGAAAATTCCCTCCCAAATACTTAACTTTAATTTTATTTCCAAATTAACAACCCTAATTAAAAATTCAATTTAAAAAATCCTAATTCCAACTGAAAAGGATTCCCAGTCAGTAAAAAACTGCCACCTCACTTACCAGTTGCTCATTTGGAAACGTTGCCGTTAACAATTTTAACGGAGTTAATGAAAAGGACTTAATTGAACACCAAATTCGTTCTTTGGGACGAAATTGAACACAAAATAAACACAGAGACCATTTCAAATTTTCCCAACCAAAACTAGGACAAAAAGAACTTTTAACCTTAAATTAACTTTCTCACTATCATTCAATGACAAATATAAGTTTTTATTTTATTTTTATAATAACTATCTTTTGAAAAGTTATAAAACAACTAACAGTTTAAAAATTGTGTAAAGACATTACACTAATATATTAAAAACAAAAAAAAAATGTCCGATAACACAGAGGAGTATTTATTTCACCCAAATAAAATGAGTTAAACAATCCCAAGATAGATTACTCTTATAATATTTTGTGTTCATCCAATAATCTCCAAGCATTTTAATAATAATACCAATAAAAAAATTAGGCAACTCCTAATCGAATATGACGTTTCATTATATATTGAAGAGAGTTTACCCAAATAAACCCATACAATACTTTATTATGAGGTGGTTTAACTCCATTTTTATTCTGTATGTGAAAAGAATACCTAAGAAGGTAAAGAAAAAGCAAACTAAAGCCCACCGTATAGTCTTTCTCCAATTTAAAAGTGCCAAGTTGCCCACTCTCTCTTCTACACACAAATAAATAAATAATTATTTCCCCGCTAGTTCAGTATAAATATCTCAGTTGCCTATGCGTGTTTTTCACGGGAATAACGGTTAGTTGAATCGAAAAAAATGCAGAGTCTGCAAGAAAAGGCTTCCGAATGGAGTGGGGTTGCCATAGACGACGCTTTTTCCATCGACGACACCAACCTCTTTAGCAAGCTCGGCCTTCAAACCTTCATTAACCTCTCCACCAATTTCTACAACAGGTGCTTCCTTTTCTTCAATCTAACATACATAAGCCTATTTTAGAGTATACCTCAGTTGAATTAGGTTTTCTAAAGTTCAATTAGGTTAGTGTCAGGTAGAGTCTATCTATCAAGTAGAGTATATCTTACTAAGATTTATTGTTTTGTTGGTTTTATTTCTTATCTTACTATCTATTTATCTATTAATATCTACTTTTAGGCTCAAGATATGTGTCTCATTGTGAGAATGTTCACTTTTTAACAAACCCTGTTTTATTCAGTTCTTTAATGATGTATTTTTTGTCGGGTTTTGACTTGGGACAGGGTATACGCCGATGAGGAAGAGTGGTTTCGTTCAATATTCGCTAATTCTAAGAAAGAAGACGCTATTCAAAACCAATACGAGTTCTTCGTGCAACGAATGGGTGGACCTCCTCTCTTTTCCCAAAGAAGAGGTATTGTTTTGCTTTCTAGGAACCTACCATTTGCTGCTGATTCCAATATAACTTCGGTTATATCTGTGCCTGCAATGTTGAGTTATTATTATTCTTGTAAAATGAACTGAATTATCGAGTTTGGTTCGTACGTTACTTAGGATAAAAATGCATTTGATTTAATTATTTGAAATCTACTTACTCATGTAGCCAGCTAGTAGAACAGTTTTCAGTAGACTTTGAAAAAATTGTTAACTCATTATTTCCCTTTACTGAAGATGGCCTCTCTTAGAATATTTTATGGTGTTCCGATAGAACGTGATAAGGTCAACAATTTTTGTTAAACTAGACTCTCTTACTATCTTAGAAGTAGACTTTTAAGTACTCCTTGAAATTAGTTTGTATGTAACTTCAGTTTTGCATCTACTCATATACTATAATTTGATCCATGAGAAAATGGTTGGAGCCCAAATGGAGGATGGGTTACGTGGTTATTATGCACAAGGGAGAACATAAAGTAGGGAATGCTTAAGGAGATTCTCATTTTATCCTTCTCCTTCTCCGAGCTCTTCTGAATTATAATTTCTCTAACACCTGTTCCATGGGGATCTTGTATTCTTCATGAAGGGCCTCCCAATACGCTACAACCATTAAATTGTTTCCTCACTTTCACATCATGTCATCAAGATTAATTGAGAACAATCTCTCTTGAAGTACGGGCTCCACACCCGTAACACTTTAGACCTCCTTCATTAGTCTACTGCGACTTGTCATATGGATTCTTCTGTGATTTCCCTTTAGAAGACCCTCCCTCTTCTGTTCTAACCACACAACTTGGATCCAACTCAAGTTGCTCTACAGTTTTGGCTTTCTCTACTAGAGATGGAAAATCCCAAAATAATGGCTAATGTTATCCAGCAGCAGCAAGCAACCGCTGGGCCCCAAGATCAGCCTAACTTAGGCGAGTATATGAGACACAATCCCACTAAGTTTACTAGGAAGGATACTCCAAACCAGGTTGATTCCTGGATCTGAGAGATAGAGAAGATCGTTAGGGCCATCTCTTGTCTTGAAGAAAGGAAGTTGGGGTTCACATCCTACCTTTTGAATGAAGAAGTTGAGTACTGGTGGGTTGGCAAACAGCAAATGATGGAAGCTCAAAGAGAGAATGCAAATTAGGAAAACCTCAAAGAGAGGAGAATTATTTTCTCGAAAACAATAAATTTGAAAGGGATGCAGAGTTCATAACCTTGCAACAAGGAAGAATCTCCATGCACGACTAGGATGCTAGGTTTGATCTAAGTGATGTGATCAGAACAGAAGAGGGATGATCTTCTAAAGTGAAACTGTAGAATAAGCCATATGATAGGTTGCAACAGACTAATAAAGAAGGTCTAAAGTGTTATGAGTGTGGAGACACACTTCAAGAAAAATCGTTCTCATTTCTTTGGTATGAAGTCTAGGGAGAAGAAATGTTTCGAATGCCTGCAGTTTGCCATATGGCTTCTTTTGTTGTTTCCCTTGAGAAGATCGTACCTCCTGTGTTCTGATCACACAGCTGGGATTGACCTATAGTTGCTCTATGGTTTTGACTTTCTCTATTAGAGTTGAAAACATTTGAATTCACATAGGATTGATTACCTTCTTCAATTGATGCCTTATACCTTTCTCAAACTTCTGACATTTTCATACATCAGTAGTGTTTTGAGTATATAAAATCTTGCTAGATATTCAAACCTAGCATCATAGTTTTTCATGGACATCCTTCTTTGTTGCAAGGTCATGAACTCTACCTCCCTTTTGAATTTATCATTGTTGGGAAAATACTTCTCCAAGAACTTCTCCTTGAAGTTTTCCCCATTCATATTCTCTCCTCGAGCTTCCATGGTCTATTGTGTGCCCAACTGATCAATACTCAGCTTCTCCATTCAAAAGGTAGGATGCGAACCCCAACTTCCTTTCTTTAGGACAGGAGATGGCCCTAAAGATCTTCTCTATAAATATAGTTGTGATTTTGTTTTTTTCCGTATGAAATGACAAAAAAAGGTTTTGTGGGCTCTGTGATGCGTAATGCAGTGGTTTGAAAATAAAGGATCCAAAAATGTATTCCTTTAATTTTATTAATGTTATTACGTGGCTATATATATATATATATATATATATATATATATATATATATATATATATATATAGCTTTTGTCTAGTTGCGATTATGATTATAATAAATATAAAAGTTGTATGATCTTGGTATATTTTTGTTAAGCATTTACGACTTTGGTTTCAGAAATTGCAATTTTCTTTTTCTTTATGTTTGTGCAATTATGATATTATTATAATATATAATGTTTATCAAAGTTAAAGCGTTGTCTTGGTTTGGCAAGTGTGGCCTTTTCTTTTTCTTATTTAATGTTTTTGTAGCGAGATTCAAGTATGGGTGTGGTGTTATATTATATATTGACAGTGGTTAACGTATAGTTTGACAATTGAAGTGTAATGTTTATTAAGTATTTTACGCGGCAAAGCTAAGGTGAGATTGGGAAGTTGCAATGTGATATTTTATTTTTACTTTATTAAAGTTTAAGATAATTACGTTGACGTTTAATTTGAGTAATGCGGTAGTGTATATAAATTTTAGGAAAATTATTGATAAACTGAAGGGATTATATTTTTATAAATAGAGTCAATTCAGTAAGAATACATTCTTGAGTTAGTATTAAATAAATTAAAAAGTTTATAAAAGTTAGGAGTTTTGGTTATTGGTAAATATAGTAGTTCGTAGATTGTATGGCGGTGTGTTATATGCAAGACTGAATTGATGTATATTCTTTTGATATATATAAATTGGGATTGAATGAAATGAGAATGTGATGGTTGTTGGATTGTAAATGTGATATTTCTTAGCAAAAAGTTGGAGACTTCCCCCCGTAAATCTCTCTTGCAGATCCGTAGGAGAGGCAATCTCTGGGCAGATTATCTTGAAAAAAATATTGAATATCAGTGACTTGTCGTTTACAATTTCCTATATTAGAGATGGTGTTAGAGTATTTCAAGTCTTGCGTTTAATAAAATATACTAAAGGATTAAATATGATTTTGGTATTCTAACTTTAAGTGAAAATTGTAATTAGTTCCTCTTTGAAACTTTGAACCAATTTAGTCTCCTATTAGAATTGCGTGGATTTAGTCCTTTAAACTAAATTTTGTTAAGTTTATTTGATATTTCAAACACGTTTATGAGTTAACATTGAAGTGGAAATGTGTTAAACAGTATAAACAACTCAAATGTTATAATGAAACGAGTTTGAAACATCAAATAAACTCAACAAAGTTTAGTTAAAATGACTAAATTCACACATTTCTAAAGTTGAAAAATTAAATTGGACCAAAATTTTGAAGAGAGACTAATTCAAATTTTCACTAGAAGTTAAGGAACTAAAAAATAGGGTTAAATATGCTTTTCGTCCCTTAAGTATCACTGACTTTTGGTTTTAGTCCCTACTCAAAACATTGATGACATTTAGTCCTTGTAGTATTAAAACATGTAAAAATAGTCCTTAAAAATGGACGACGTCAACTTTTGGTTGATGTGGCAAACGACAATGCCACGTCTTCTGCCAGCTTCTGTCTTAACTATATGACGTCACCGCCACTTCGCACCACGCCCACTTCCCTTATCCCGACCACTTCAACGATGATGACAACGACTTTGGCGATTTCTCCGGCTTCGACTCCTCCACCGACGAGGCGTTCAAGGAGTTGCAGATGTACAGAGATTGGAGTTGCAGATCTAGAGAGATCGAAATAGGAATGTAGAGAGAAATAGGTAGCACAAAGACACTTCCAAAATGACCTTTCCGAAAATTCATGCTTTGGGATCTCTCATTTCTTAATCCACGCCACATCTATTTTGGAACCATTATCCCGGAACACATTTTCAACATTATTGGAATTCATTTTCCGGGAGAGTTATGCATGTTCTAACTCAACTACTTCTGGAATGATTTTTCCAGAATGATACTTTACTCTTCCAGAAACACGAATTCGGAAAATCATTTCTCACCTCCGACACTGTTAAGAAAATGCTTTAAGAGTTTTTTATTTTTAAATTTAATTGAGTCAAAGGTTGTTTCCTATTTTTAGGGGATTCAGTTATTTTAATTATGGGACTGCGGTGATGGATTAAATTAAGGATGAGAGTGTTAGTGGGGAGTTATTTTTTTATGTTTAAATAATGTAACGTTTCCCATCATTTCAATTAATTCAATAATACAGAAGTATTCTGTTTCAAGCACGTACTCTGTTTCCTCTTAAAATAACAATTGGTATCAAGAGCCTTCTTCTTGAGGGACTTGTGAGAAAAATCTGAAAGTATGGAAGGAGATTCAAGTTTTTCAGCAATGGCACCACCAGTCTTCAATGGTGAAAATTATCAAATTTGGGCGGTACGAATGGAAGCCTATCTAGAAGCTCTGGATCTATGGGAAGCAATTGAAGAGGATTATGAAATTCCTGTGCTACCTGGCAATCCAACGATGGCTCAAATCAAGAATCACAAAGACGGAAAAACTAGAAAAGCTAAGGCAAAGGCATGCCTCTTTGCTGCAGTTTCACCAACAATTTTCACTCGAATTATGACTCTAAAGTCAGCCAAAGCCATATGGGATTATCTCAAAGAAGAATATGATGGAGATGATCGAATCAAAGGCATGCAGGTGTTGAATCTCATTAGAGACTTTGAATTGCAAAAGATGAAGGAATCTGAAACTATCAAAGAGTACTCTGAGAGGCTTCTGAACATAGCAAACAAAGTAAGATTGCTTGGTTCTGAATTTAAGGACTCTCGTATTGTTGAAAAAATTCTGGTTACCGTACCTGAAAGATTTGAAGCTACCATAACCACCTTAGAAAACACTAAGGATTTTTCAAAGATCACCTTGGCAGAATTGTTGAATTCCTTGCAGGCACAAGAACAACGAAGGGCTATGAGAGAACAAGGCTTTGTTGAGGAAGCCTTGCCTGCTAAACATGAAGATGGTTGGAAAAACAAAAAAAGGAACCAACACCCAAACAGTAAGGGAAAGTATCCTCCTTGCAAGCATTGCAACAAGATGGGTCATCCTCCATTCAAGTGTTGGAGAAGGCCTGACGCTAAATGCACCAAATGCAATCAACTTGGGCATGAAGCTATCATATGCCAAAACCAAAATCAACAACAGGAAGAAAATGCTCAAATTGCAAATGAAGAGGAGGAAGATCAACTTTTTGTTGCAACCTGTTTTTCAACCAATGCTTCAAGTGAATCTTGGCTAATTGATAGTGGTTGTACTAACCACATGACCTTTGACAAGGCACTCTTTAAAGATATGAGGCCAACTGATATCACCAAAGTCAGAATAGGCAATGGTGATTATATCTCAGTCAGAGGAAAGGGGACAGTTGCAATTACAAGCTGTGCAGGCACAAAATTTATTCCAGATGTTCTTTTTGTTCCTGAAATTGACCAGAATTTGTTAAGTGTTGGTCAACTGATTGAAAGAGGATTTAGAGTTGTTTTTGAAGACAAAAATTGTTTGATTAAAGATGCAGCTGGTCAAGATATGTTCAAGGTAAAAATGAAAGGGAAAAGCTTTGCTCTAAATCCATTGGAGGAGGAGCAAATTGCTTTCTCACTCAAAGAAAACGTGACAGAAATCTGGCACAAGAGGCTTGGACATTATCATCATAAAGGCCTGCTGCAATTGAGTGAAAAAAGGTTGGCAGTTGATGTTCCTGAGCTTGAGGATCGAATTTCTAATTGCAGAGCTTGTCAATTTGGCAAACAAAATCGAAAAGCTTTTCCAAAGGTAACTTGGAGAGCATCAAGGAAGCTGCAATTACTTCACACTGATGTTGCAAGTCCTCAAAGAACACCTTCATTAAAAGGTAATCTTTATTATATTATATTTGTTGATGACTTCACCAGGATGTGTTGGATTTTTTTCTTCAAGTACAAATCAGAGGTAGCTCAAATTTTTTGGAAATTCAAAGTCAAAGTTGAGAATGAAACTGGTCTCAAAATTCAAAACTTGAGGTCAGACAATGGCAAGGAGTACACATCTGAAAAGTTTAATCAATTTTGTGAAGATTCTGGCATTGAACATCAACTTACTGCTCCTTATACCCCACAACAAAATGGGGTTAGTGAGAGGAGAAATAGATATATCCTGGAGATGACAAGATGCATGCTGTATGAGAAGAATTTACCAAAAGAATTCTGGGCAGAGGCAGCAGGTACGGCTGTTTTTCTTCAAAATAGACTTCCCACAAAGGCGTTGAAGGATCAAACACCATTTGAGGTCTGGTATGGTTACAAACCATCTCTGAAATTTCTTAAAATATTTGGTTGTTTGTGCTTCACTCATGTTCCGCAGCGCAAGCGAGATAAGCTAGATAAAAGAGCAGTAGCGGGAATTTTTATAGGCTACAGCACAGTTAGCAAAGCTTATAAAATCTTTCAACCGCAAACTGGAAAAATGGTTATTAGCAGAGATGTTCACTTTATGGAAGATGAAGAATGGAATTGGGATGATGCAAAGAAGACAAATCTAGCCTCTACAAATGTGAACTTCAAGTTTTCAGCTTCAGACAGAGAGCAAAATGAAGATGAAAGCTGGCAAAATGAATTGGTTGATGATGCTCCTTATGAAATAGTGAAAGAGATGAGGGGAAATCTCCCTTGTGTTGAATATACACATAGGGTCCTTTATTTATAATAGAAGAAATATGGGCTAAGCCCAAAATACAAATAAGAAATATAAACAAACTAAATAAGAGATATAAACAAACTAACTAAAGATAAGAGATAAATATAAACTAAATATAATATCTCTAACACTCCCCCTCAAGCTGGAGCATACAAATCATATGTTCCAAGCTTGTTACAAAGATAGTCAATTCTAGGTCCTCGCAAGGACTTAGTGAATATGTCTGTCAACTGGTTGCTTGAGTTAACGAACTCAGTCTTGATATCTCCAGATATGATTTTTTCTCTAATAAAATGGCAATCAACTTCAATGTGCTTGGTTCTCTCATGGAAGACAGGGTTAGCGCTAATATGAAGAGCAGCTTGATTATCACATATAAGTGTCATGTGAGTGATATCTCCAAATTTCAATTCACTGAGTAATTGTTTAAGCCATACAAGCTCACAAGTAGCTGATGCCATAGCTCTATATTCTGCTTCTGCGCTGGACCTAGCCACAACACTTTGCTTCTTACTTTTCCAAGATATCAGGTTGCCACCAATAGAGACACAATATCCAGAAGTGGACCTCCTATCAGAAGGGGAACCAGCCCAATCAGCATCTGAATAACAAACGATTTTTGTATCGTTGTTAGGACCATATAGCAAACCTTTTCCAGGTGATCTTTTAATATACTTCAGTATGCGAACAACTGCATCCCAATGGTCTTCACATGGGGAGTTAAGAAATTGACTCACCACACTAACTGCGAAGGAAATGTCAGGACGCGTAACAGTAAGATAGTTTAATTTACCAACTAATCTTCTGTAACGTTCAGGATCTGAGAAAGGCTCCCCCTGATTTGGTAGGAGCTTGATGTTAGGATCCATAGGTGTCTCAACAGACTTACAGTTCATTAACCCTGTTTCCTCCAAGATGTCTAACGCATACTTCCTCTGAGATATGACAATACCATCATTGGATTGTGCTACTTCAATACCCAAAAAGTATCGGAGTTTGCCAAGATCTTTGGTTTGAAAATGGTGACAAATGTGTTGTTTCATCTGAGAGATGCCAAGGTAGTCGCTTCCTGTGAGAACAATGTCATCAACATACACTATTAAGTAGATACATCCAGCACTTGAGTGGCGATAGAACACTGAATGATCCGCTTCACTGCGAGTCATACCAAATTGTTGAACAACACCACTGAATTTACCAAACCAGGCCCGAGGAGACTGTTTTAGGCCATATAGGGATTTGCGAAGACGACATACCAATCCAGATGACTCCCCCTGAGCAACAAAGCCGGGCGGTTGCTCCATATAAATTTCTTCATGCAAATCACCATTAAGGAAAGCATTTTTGACATCAAGTTGATAAAGAGGCCATTGTCGAAGGGCAGCCATGGCAATGAATAGGCGAACCGAAGTCATTTTCGCCACTGGAGAAAAAGTATCACCATAATCCAAACCAAAAATCTGTGTATAGCCTTTGGCAACCAGTCGAGCCTTCAAACGATCAATTGTACCATCAGGGCCAACTTTGATAGCATACACCCACCTGCAACCAACAACAGACTTTCCAGATGGTAATTGGACAAGCTCCCAAGTTCCACTTTTTTGTAAAGCACTTAATTCATCCAGCATGGCTTGACGCCAACCAGGATGACTTAAGGCATCACCCACAGACTTGGGAATTGACACAGAAGAAATGGATGAGAGACATGTGTAAAAAGATGGAGATAACCTGTGGTAACTAAGAACAGTATAATGAGGGGAAGGGTTACGAGTAGAGCGTATACCTTTACGGAGGGCAATAGGCAGGTCAGACTCATTTGCTGGAGCCGGAGGAGACACAGGAGGCGGCACAGGAGGTGAGTCATGAGGGAGACGATTGCGGCGACTATAAACCTGGAGGGGTGGAGTGGAAGGACGATCCTGTGGGGAATGAGAGTCTAAAGGATCACAAACAATAGGAATATCAACAGTGGTAGGTGGAGGTACATAACTAGAAGATAGTTGTGAAAAATAAAACGAAGATTCATCAAAAGTGACATCAGCAGAGATAAAATGACGATTGAGAGAAGGAGAAAAACACTTATAGCCCTTTTGTGACCGTGGAAATCCTAAGAAGACACATTTGTGAGATCTAGGAGATAACTTATCAAGACCAGGACTAAAATCATGAACAAAACATGTAGACCCGAAAACTTTAAGAGGTAATGGATGTAAAGGGTCTTGAGGAAATAAGACAGAGTGAGGGATTTTGTTATCTAGGACAGAAGACGGCATGCGGTTAATGAGATAACATGCAGTGAGAACTGCATCACCCCAAAAACGCGAGGGTACTTGGCCATGAATTAGAAGTGTACGAGTTGTTTCAATGAGGTGTCTATTCTTGCGCTCAGCCACCCCATTTTGTTGAGGAGTATAAGCACAGGAGGTCTGGTGAAGAATGCCATGAGAAGCCATAAAATGTTGAAACTGTTGAGAAAGGTATTCACGGCCATTATCACTTCGTAAAGTTCGAATAGAAACCCCAAACTGTGTTTTTATTTCATTAAAAAATGATTGGAAAATAGAGAACAACTCAGAACGATTCTTCATTAAAAACAACCAAGTACATCTGGAGTAATCATCAATAAAAGTAACAAAATACTGAAATCCTAAAGTGGACTTAACACGACTTGGTCCCCAAATATCAGAATGAACTAATGAAAAAGGGGACGTCGCTCGTTGTGAAACACTACGAGGAAAGGAACTACGAGTATGCTTTCCTAACTGACAAGACTCACACGACAAGTTGGATAACTTTGACAAACTCGGAACAAGCTGCTGCAGTTTGGCAAGACTGGGATGACCTAATTGAGCATGAAGAAGGGATGGTGACTCCATGATGACGCCAACATGTGCAGAAGGGCGGAGAAGATATAGGCCATGAGATTCACATCCTGTGCCAATCATGTGTTTCGAACTCCGGTCCTGCAAACAAACAGAATCTTTAGTAAATGAAATAACACAATTAAGGGAATGAGTTAGACGGCTGACAGACAATAAATTGAAAGGAGACCCAGGTACATAGAGTACATGATCAATGGATATGGACGGAAAAATATGAACAGTACCAATACCATGAGACGAGACTCTAGACCCATCAGCCATTGTTACCGAGGGTAAATTATCCGGACATGACAAGGAAGAAAACAAGGACTTGTTACCAGTTATATGATCGGTGGCGCCTGAGTCAAGGACCCAAGATCCAAGGGAGTGAGTCAGACCAACAAAAGGTGTACCTGTGCGGGCAACAGATGCAGATGTAGTGGAACTAGATTGCTGACGATCCTCATACCATCTGAGAAATTCGTTGAAGACTGCAGGGTTATCTACAGTATTAGATGAAGTAGGATGGTCTGCAGGCCGAGGAGGTGGATCAGAATTAGCCATTGCTACAGATCGAGGAGGACGTCCATGAAGCGCATAACATCTATCAATTCTGTGGCCTGGCTTGCCACAATGGTCACATTTTGGTCGTCCTTTACCTGGCTTGCGAGACCAACTTTTATCATCACGTTGGGTAGCCATAACAGAGGAATCATCACTATGAGGAGATGTCTCAATGACTGGTTTGCTCGGAATACGCAAAAGAGCAGAACAAGTAGAAGTAAAGTTGGGTATGACTGGAGAACCCAAAATCTGATCACGGACATGGGAGGAATCATCAGAGAGTCCGTATAATGCCAACAACATGAAGAACTTTGATCGTTGTTCCAGTTCTTCAACAGGAGTGGAAGCAGGAGGTAATAGCTCATTAAAATCATGAAGGAGGGCATGAACTTTACCCAAATATTCTGTCATGGGACCAGGATTGTGCGGACCAATAACAGTAAATAGATCCTGACAAACACCATAAAGACGTTGGGTGTCATTCGTGTATAATAACTTTGCTTGTGCCCATACTTCTGAACATGTTTCATATGATCGAAACATTTGTTTCAAAGAAGAGTGAATGGTGGACTTTATGACGATGCATAGCTGGGCATCAATTTTCATCCAGCGGGAAGTGTCCTCTATAGTAGCACTAGTCACATTTTTAGTAAGGTGATCTACATACCCTTGACTCTTCAACCAAAGTTTGATATCGGATGCCCATGTTGCATAATTCGTGCCATCTAACTTGTCAATGGACAAGTGTACATTCACATAATTGGTGTATATTGATGAGACACCAGCAGAAGAAGATGAGGCACTAGCAGAGGTGGTTGTAGAAGAGGAAGAAGCCATGGAAAGGGAGAAACCCTAGAAAATTCAACGTGCTCCGATTGACGCAACTACACAGATCCAGAAAGAGGGCGAGGAGGCGATTCGGATGGAGTGGTCGCCGGTCAATTCTGGAACTCCGGCGACGATTCCGGCGACGGCTCCGGCGACGGTTCCGGCGAGACTCCGGTGACGGCTCCGGCGAGACTCCGGCGAAGGCTCCGGCGAGACTCCGGCGACGGCTCCGGCGACGGCTCCGGCGACGGCTCCGGCGAGACTCCGGCGGGACTCCGGCGGGACTCCGGCGAGAGATGCGGAGGCTGCAGAGGCTGCGACCGTGGAAGAGGCTGGATCGGAACTTAAGCTCTAGATACCATATGAAATAGTGAAAGAGATGAGGGGAAATCTCCCTTGTGTTGAATATACACATAGGGTCCTTTATTTATAATAGAAGAAATATGGGCTAAGCCCAAAATACAAATAAGAAATATAAACAAACTAAATAAGAGATATAAACAAACTAACTAAAGATAAGAGATAAATATAAACTAAATATAATATCTCTAACACTCCTGTAAGAGGTACTAGATCACTCTCTGATATTTATGAGAGGTGCAACGTTGCTGTTTGTGAACCTGCAGATTTTGGAGCAGCAGAGAAAGATCAAAATTGGATGGCTGCAATGAAGGAGGAGTTGTCTATGATTGAGAAGAACAAAACATGGGAGCTTGTTGACAAACCGCAAAGCAGAAAGGTAATTGGGGTAAAATTGGTATTTAGAACCAAGTTAAATGCTGATGGTTCAATCAATAAGCATAAAGCAAGGCTTGTAGTTAAGGGGTATGCACAAATTTTTGGTGTTGATTATTCTGACACATTTGCACCAGTTGCCAGACTTGATACAATCAGGTTACTTCTTGCTATCTTTGCACAACTTGGCTGGAAAGTGCATCAAATGGATGTCAAATCAGCATTTCTTAATGGAATCCTTGAAGAAGAAATTTATGTTGAGCAACCCGAAGGTTTCGTTGTGAAAGGCAAAGAAGACAAAGTCTATCATTTACACAAAGCTCTATATGGCCTAAAACAGGCCCCAAGAGCTTGGTATAGTCGAATAGATGATTATTTGCTTGGCCTTGGCTTTGAAAGAAGTCTTTCAGAATCCACACTCTATGTTAAACACAATAGCAATGAGATTCTTGTTGTTTCTCTTTATGTGGATGACCTTTTAATTACTGGGAGCAGTGCAAAACTTATTGATGAGTTTAAACTAGATATGATGCAGGCTTTTGAAATGACTGATCTTGGTTTGATGACTTATTTCCTTGGGATGGAGATCAATCAAGAAAAAGACCAGGTCTTCATTTGTCAAAAGAAATATTCAAAGGAAATTCTAAAAAAATTCAGAATGGAGAATTGCAAAGAGACGAATACTCCTATGAATCAAAAGGAGAAGTTGTGCAAGGAAGATGGTACTGATAAAGTTGATGAAGGGTATTTTAGAAGTTTGATTGGTTGTTTGATGTATCTTACAGCAACTCGTCCTGACATTTTGAATGCTGTGAATATTGTGTCTAGATTTATGCATTGTGCAAGTGAACTTCATCTCAAGGCTGCAAAGAGAGTGATTCGTTATGTCAAAGGAACAAGTGGTTTTGGTGTTAAATTTACAAGGAGCAAGGAGTTCAAGCTGGTTGGTTTCTCTGACAGTGATTGGGGAGGTTCTGTTGATGATATGAGGAGCACTTCAGGCCACTGTTTCACTATTGGATCTGCTGTTTTTTCGTGGAACTCAAAGAAACAAGAAACAGTGGCTCAATCCACTGCTGAGGCAGAGTTTATTGCTGCAACAGCTGCTGTTAATCAAGCTTTGTGGCTGAGGAAGATTTTAATTGATCTTAATTTAGAGCAGCAGAAAAGTACAAAGATTCTTGTGGACAATCAAGCTGCAATCGCTATCTCTTATAATCCCGTGTTTCATGGAAAGACTAAACATTTTAACATCAAGTTATTCTTTTTAAGGGAAGTACAGAAACATGGAGATGTGACTCTTATTTACTGCAAAACAGAAGATCAAGTTGCAGATATTCTTACTAAACCATTGCCTACTTGCAAGTTTGAATTTTTAAGGTCAAGACTTGGTGTTTGCAGCTCTTAAAGCAAGGAGGAGTGTTAAGAAAATGCTTTAAGAGTTTTTTATTTTTAAATTTAATTGAGTCAAAGGTTGTTTCCTATTTTTAGGGGATTCAGTTATTTTAATTATGGGACTACAGTGATGGATTAAATTAAGGATGAGAGTGTTAGTGGGGAGTTATTTTTTTATGTTTAAATAATGTAACGTTTCCCATCATTTCAATTAATTCAATAATACAGAAGTATTCTGTTTCAAGCACGTACTCTGTTTCCTCTTAAAATAACAGACACTTATACCAGATAACATCTTCTGGAAGTGTATTCCTCACCTCCTACAGCTTGTCTGGCTTTTGCAAATCACCACCACCTCTACCCCACTAAAGCTTCCCAGAAAACCTCACACAAAAACATTTCAAACCAATTCAACATTGTCTCACAACACACAACATAGGATCACTACTAAGCAAAATATCTCTGCACCTATCGAGAAGAAACCTTCCTCTCCCAACAACTCCCTCATACCTTGAAACATTAGCCTTCAGTGCAAAAACCCTCTTACTCCTCTTCCCACTCTGGGAATGCTCCGAGAATGTTTTCAACCCATCAATTTCACTATCACACCCATTGAAATCAATTCTCGCAACAACAAACCCAAGTCCGTTCCCAACCCCCACACAATTTGTTCTGGTTCCCACAAACCAGCAAAACCCTAGCATCCCAAATTAGTGGGACACCAAGATGACCCAGATCAAGTTCCTTCAATCGCCTAACCGTCTTGATCTTTTGGACGCCGGAGAGCGAAACGACGACATACACGTCCATCTTGGAAAAGAAATTCACTTTTTTCAGATCCTTGGCCGATCCGAGGCTGAGTTCCAGCGTTCTGTGTTCCATTGTGACGGTGATGAGGGTTTCGGTGAACTCGCAAACCAGAAATATGAATCTGAAGTTGTTTGTAGTGTAGGTTTTATCTTCTTGATAGTGGCCATAACCATGTCTCCAACACACGCTGAAGGCAACCGGTTCAACCTCCCCTTGATCCCCTTCACTGATATGATGTAGAGGTTCTTGGCGACGGTGTTGGCGTCGGTGTTGTTGGCGTCGGTGTTGTCGGCGCAGTTCACCGTCGCCGCCACCGGCAGACCCAGTGACATCCTAAACTTGTTCCCCGCCGATCCTCTGTGACACCGTGGAGCTTGTTGAGAAAACCCTCATCTCCACCAAACTTTATTTTTGAGAAAAAAACTGTCACATGGTAACAGTCAAAGATGCATGAAAGAACACGTTTCAGAAAAAAGAGAAGTGACGTGGCTCGCCGTTTGCCACCTCAAGAAAAAGGTTAACTCCGTTTAATTTTAAGGATTAATAGTATTAGTTTCAAAACTATGAGGACTAAATGCCATCAATGTTTTGAGTAGGGACTAAAACCAAAAATCAGTGATACTTAAGGGACAAAAAGCATATTTAACCCAAAAATATATTTAACCCTTTACTGAAATCTTTAGGTTCTCCCATCTAATTTTGGTTTGTACTTTCTTCTTGCGAGTCTTTAACAATTAATATTTTTGTCAAGAGTTGGGCTACAAAAGGGGTTCCTATAAGTTAGATTAAGGAACAAATCAAATACTGATAGGTAAGTAAAGTTGTCAAAGAGAAAAAGGTTACTGTAAGGTCAAATGTTGATGGAATGTAAACTACCTAGGTGTCAACCGTAATAAAGGGTTCCAATGTTAGGACTCCTGCATTAAATATGACAGATTATTTGATGTCATAATTAAGTCTTTAGTGAGGTTCTCCTACCTAATATAATAGACTAGCCTTTTATGTTGGACTCTCCGCTTAAATCCTAGCAACTAATTTCCTAACTGGTATTTAGGAATGTAATTGGATATTTTTTGTGTTAAACAGCTTGATATGATCCCATTAGTGAGAGAAAAATGCATAGTTTTAATGTAACTACTGTATTGGATCGTCATCCAACCAATCATGGTGTTGTTTTGTTGTATGTCTCGTTCTTTCCAACAATACATCTTGTTTTTGAAGACCAGGAGAGGAAACCAAATCAATAAGGAATGAAGCTAATCTAGATGAGTTTTAGCATCTTGTTAAGTGAACTGAGGTGAGATTGTTGGAATAAGTTTCTATGTTCATGTCCATTTGCATTTTCATCCATCTATCCTATCCATGTTCTTAGCCTAACTATCTAAATGGCGTGGCTATATCTTGTGTTTTCCAGTGAAAGACTTTTGGAATTTATAATTGATTATGTTGGAAGTCTCACAAATATATAAGTAGACACAAATTTCATCTTACTTACATTGTAAAGTTGAGTTAGACTTAAAATTCACTTCTTATCATAGTATCAAAGTCATGAGTTAGAATCTAAGTAGAATTTGTTGTTTATTAGGTCTATTATTTCACTTGTTATTGGGTCATTATCATATTAATAATTAGTCTTATGTTAGAAATGTATATGCCTTGTCGTGAGAAGGTGTGTTAAAAATCTAATATCGACTAGAAATAAGATTAATTTATAATATATAACAGGTTATATATACTTTCTGCACTAATCTTGGGGAAGAGTGAAATTGATTCTTCGACTTACCTAGCAACTCTGCAGTTTGAAAATTGAACCTTGGTTTCTCTTGATATTTGGCAGGACATCCCGCTCTAATTGGTCGACATCGCCCATTTCCTGTAACGCATCAAGCTGCAGAGAGATGGTTACATCACATGCAACAAGCATTAGACAGTACTCCAGATATAGATGATGACTCAAAGACCAAAATGATGAACTTTTTCAGGTTTATGTTCTGAACCAAAGTCCCACTTCCTGGCAAATGATTATCCTTGCTAACGTATTATTTTCAGGCACACTGCATATTTTTTGGTCGCTGGAGATGAGCTAAAGAATCAAAACCAACAGATTCCCTGCAAACATGCAGCCAAAAGAGATGATTCATAAATCTTTATTTCAATTTCCTTTTTATTTATTGCCTTTTTACCAAAACTTTGTGTAAAAAATAGTTGAAGAATTGTCCAAGCGTTGGGGAGATGAAAAGGATGTCATGTTACACGCTTGCCAACTCAAGTAAGACGAGGTTCATGATTGTTAGCTTAGAATCATAGTGCACTGAGAAAATACAAAAAACAGTATTGAATTGCCTTTAAGTTGTACTCTGGCAGGTGTAATCCTAACTCAGAAGTTTTATGATTTTTTCCTTGAACTTATTCTGGTATAATTTTTGCTTTTCAAATTTGAGTTTTTGATTGGTTGCTATAATTTTGTTCAAAACTGAATTGGATCAGTTTGGTGACCCTGTTAGTTATTAGAAAAAGAACTGGTATTTTTCATGGTGAAAAGCTGATATAAATTCTTAAAAGTTGATCCAGAATCGGTTTGTACAAATATTTCTTGATGTTTTAAAAGGTCACTTCAAAGACTTTTACATAAATAAAAGCACAATTTTATCAGTATTATTATGTTAATGTCTTAATATTATATTATTTTAGTATTAAGTTTAGTTTTAGGCAAAAATGTTTTTCATCCTTTAAAATTATAAATTAGTATTTTTATTCTTAATTCTTAATATTTTATGGCAATTATTGGTTTTAAAGGAAAAGGGTATGGAAGATCTCTAAGTGCATATTTTGGTGACAGCTTCTCAACAGCATTTTGTTTCTTCACTTATTCATTCAGCCAGAGCTAACACCGATCTCAACTCAGGGAAAAAATGGGCAATTCTCAATTCTAAAGTTATCCATTGGCAAATTGTGACATCTCTATTATATAGTATACATATTATATAGCATACATGTATATAAATTAAGACGTCATCATAGATGATAATAGAAAGCAGTCAAGAGTGTTTAAGGTATTTAAATTAGGATTACAGTAATCTAGATGCAGGGAAATTTACAACGTGGAAATTCTAAGTCTCTAAAAATACATAAGTGTTCAAAAGAGATATAACAACCCAGAAATTTCTAGAGGGTCTAGGCAGCAGTATCTTCGTTCTCCTCTAGGACATTCTCCAGAGTGGCGTCATTCTCCTCTGCTTACATCCAAAAAGAATGATCATTGCAAAAGGAAAACATCACAAACACAAGCAAGTAAGGGTGAGCTAATTATATAAAATTATGCAACTCAATTTAAGCATGTAACATAGAAGAAATAACTCACACCAAATAGTTTCAGAAATACAACCTAAGCATGTTAATTTCTAGACTTGACTCGTCTGTACTTTAAAATGATAGTCGGGCTATGGCGAGTCTTACACCCGTGGTGACTTATGAAACTTGAGTTCCCCACCCTGCCACACTCACGAGGTTAGTCCGTTCCGCGCCTTGAGGCATACTGGGAGCCCCCAAGAATGGTTTAACCTCTATAAGTGAGTATGATTGACTATTGGAGCGTCAGAATGACTCCCAAGGTTGAGCCCCTACTTTCATTTTAAAACACTAAGGGCACCACCATGAATCCTCACCTTGAGGATCATGGAATTACGTCCATGAACCATGCTTGTTACACTTAACATCAATTCATAATCTTTATGATCACATACTTTTAAGTTAACAACATCACCTCAGTCATAATTTACATTGCAATCATTCCACATTCATTTCCAAACAATAACAAACCCAAAAGAACTAATAAACAACACAAACCCCACAGTTTCAGAAGGGTCCAAAACCCCAAAAACGACCTTAAGAAAGTCCAAAAATGATACCCGAAACCCCGAAAACCACCTAAAACTGTCCTGGATACTTTTTCGACGACAATAATCGATTATTACATATGATAATCGATTATTACATGTGATAATCGATTATTTGTGAGAACTTTGAAGAAAATATGAAATTCTGACCAGAATAATCGATTATCAAGTGAGATAATCGATTATTCTCATCAGTTTTTGACAACAACCTGATTTTTCTGGTTTTGGTACATTTTAGACATATCCAATTGTTCAATTTAAATTCTGTAACACTAATATTGATATGAAACATGTTTAACCAATTTAAATTATTCCTATAGTGATTATAAGCTGACCTAGGTGTGAATTTAACTCTAAAACATTCATTCCTAAGACTCAGGGGCCCTGATTCAATTATGACACTGTTGATAGGTTTTTGTTCAGTTTTATAGTCCAAACAAGTCTAAATTAAGTTACCTAAACTACCTAGACAGATCGTACACACCCCACACCACAGATACCTAAATTTTCTATCTCACTTCCCTTTTACCAACCCAAAATCAACCTAATTCATCTACTGATCCTCTAACTGTCCTAAGGGTTCTACTCTCTCTCAATTGTACCCCAATTGGTCACCGTAGTGGGAACAAATGTCCAACGCATCGGACTCACCTTCGGCACCAGCACATATGACTAGTCACAACTGACTGGACCAGGCCAGGGCTACTCTATGATCAGTGATGTGCCAGCTCTGGTTTTCAGGTTCCCTCTATCCTACTAACAAAGAAGGAGGTTCCTAATCAGGTTCAGTCGACTTATTAAATTATCATAGTTGCTCTACGGCGTTCTTAAACCTCAATTACCCTTAATTAGTACCTCACTTCCATTCACAGACCCTAAATTCTACACAGCCCATGACCCTTCATCATATCACCCGTAAAAATCAAATTTCCAGTAAACACAACATTTTCAGCATGTCAATTTTCTACATCCCATCCATTTAAAACAAGGCAACCCATGCAATACCAAATCCACAAGTTCATGCATAATATTCCAGAGCATATCATCTTACATTCACAAGAGCAACATATTTTCAGATCAACCAATTCACAAGAAGTTCAACATATATTTCCATCAATGAATACACAAACCAAGAAATAATATATTTATCTATATAGTTAGCTCCCCTTACCTTTTTGGTGCTCAACACAACTCAATATCCGCCCTAGCAATATCCTCACAGCACCGGACTCACAAAACCTATGATCACCAAAATGGCGATAGAGTAATGTCCTCAGAGTTTGACTTGGCAGAGAATGCAAGGGGAAACATGCTAATAGCATGCAACATGTAGAGTTGCATGCCCTAGACATCAAAACAGTGAAGAGGAAAGGGAAAAGTAGCTCACCTAGTCGGAACGGAGAAATATTCGATTTGAATGGAAGCTCTCCGCACCAGGAATGATTTGGCAGTAACAACTCAGAGATTGAACGGTTAAATTTTCTGAAATGGTAGAGAGAAGGCAGAGCTATGTTAGGGCATGGGGTTTCTAGAGAGAGAAATGGAGAAAGCTGAAATGATTTTCTGATCTTTGGCTAAGTCCCCCAAAGGCTCAAATGCCTTGGTCTGATGGGCCTGACTGCCCTTCCTGAGGCCCAATGACCTTATAAGTTATGGGCTCCTTACACAAACGCGTTTATTGAGAAAGCTGATTTATATAACTTTCATATTATACACTAATTAAATATTTTATAATATAATTTATGAACAAAATATAATTTTTTTATAATAAATTGAAAATGACAAAACATATTTAACAAAAGAAATTATGAACCATTGATTGATATAATAAATTTATAAAATCTTAAAATATTATATTTATAAAATGATAAAATTATTCTCTTTGTTACAAATTAATTTTAGTCAAATATTTATAAAATGATACAATATTCTTACAAAACTTCTTATAATAATAATAATAATAATAATAATAATAATAATTTTACGATTTAATCTCTCACAAGTAAAAATATATTAATATTATTTAATTCCTAAATGTGATAATTTTATAGTAAAATAATTCTTACTTAACCTTTAAATTTTTCTAGTAATAAATCTTACGAAACAAATCACAAAAATAACAACAAATATTGTGGGACTTTCTACCATTCCTAATGGGTACATTCAAAAAATAAAATGGTTTATTTGCCAATAATATATATATATATATATATATATATATATATATATATATATGTATGTATATATATAAAAGAATTTGCTAATTTATATAAGGGTTTTTTAGTTGGTACATTCTAATAAAGTGTAACATATTTTAGGTTAAAAAAAATTTATGTTAAAAAAAAACCTAACTTTATATCAAGAATATTTTAATAATTTTAAAATTTAATTTAAAATAAAGAAAATAAAAATTATTTATTTGTCATCTAATTAGTCACCGTGTATGAGTATTTATTACCTTTTATTTTAAAAAATAACTATTTTTTATTTTATTTTTATTTTAAAAAATAATTACCTTTTAAAAATATATATAATAAAAATAATAACTATCCATCTATATGTGAATCAATAATACAACAAATAAATAATTTTTATTTTTTTTATTTTAAATTAATATTAAAATATCCTTACTAAAAAAACTCCTTAACTTATGAGTTACTAGTCCCCGGTCTGATTTGGCACCATATCAAAACGCGATTCTCCCCTCTAAACGTGCTTTTGCGTTCCAATTCCTTTCATCAGAAGCGAAGAAAGTCGGTGACAGTCTAAAACGTCTTTGTTTTTCGGACAGCCGAAGGTGTTCATTCTCTGCCACATTTTCGTTCCATTGTAGATGACATTGTTCAGTCTCTTTCTCTCTGAGCGTGCAAACACCAATGAGACAGCACAAGCAGGTTTCAGCCCTTAACCGGCGACCCACCGTCCTTTATCTGGTGTGCGCGGCTGCATTGTTCTCAGTCCTCCTCTTCTACATCCAATCCTCTCTCTTCGCAGGTATTTTCACCGTAATCACACCACACTTGTAATATTAATCATTCTAATTCTGTTTTCTTAATTTCCGTTAAAATTCGCATGTTCAGGATCCCTTTTTTCGGCTCGCGAATCCGAAATTATCCGCGTCTTGTCTAACTTTCAGTCCAGTGTTCAGCAATGTGTGGTAACTGTTCGATCTGAAACATTTTTCTCTGATGATGTGGTTATTTATTCATCTTATCATTTCTTTATGTGATTGACGTGTAACTCTGGCTACACTCACTCACAATTCTGATAGAAGAAGCACATAAAAAACATATAAGCATCTGAATCTAAGTCTTGTGCTTTTATTTTTTTCAAAAAGATAGAATATAGTTGTGTTAAGATATGTGCTGACGTTGGAAATTGAAACAGGATAAGAGGGGGCTAGGACTCACTGCTCATATTATTGACCATTGTAATTTGATCCTTAAATACCCTGAAGGTACCAACAGCTCTTGGGTATGTCTTTCTGTCTCCTCAATTCTGAGTTCTGAGAACTCTTATTTTATTTAATGCTTCGTTAATGGTTAAACGATTGAGTTTCTTTTTTCTTTTTTTTTCCAATGTTTAAATTATTGCAGTACAACGCACAGTTTAAGCACTTTGAGCCGTTGGAGTACAAATATGATGTGTGTGAGGCAATCCTGTTGTGGGAACAGGTGCATTGTCGTGACACTCCTTTTGTTCCTGTTTAATTTAAAGTTTCGGAATGAGTATTTACGTGGGCTGATGTGTTGAGATGTTGCAGTATCGGAACATGACAACTGTGTTGACCAGAGAGTATCTTGATTCTCGACCTGGTGGTTGGATGGATTACGCTCCACAAAGGATAGCACAGTTGTATGGATCTTGAAACTTTATTTCAATTTTGTTTATTGGATTGCATGTCTTATCAGTTAGTGTATGTGTGCTAATGCCTTTTCTTCTTGTAGGGGGACAAAGAAGTGCACCAACAAGACTCTTTGTGAAGAGAACCTCAATGTGTTATTACCTGCAAAGCCCCCATTTCACCCACGGCAGTTCCCAACTTGTGCTGTTGTTGGGAATTCTGGCGACCTTCTGAAGACTACATTCGGGAAAGAAATTGATAGCCATGATGCTGTTTTTCGGGACAATGAGGCCCCTGTTAATGAGGTAAACATGTCAACCCATCATAGTGGAGGCAAAGTTTTAACAATTTCTTCTTTCATTTCCGTTTTCTTGAAATCTTGTTAGTTTATCCAAAGCATAGATGAAATGACCACTTGCTTCTGCAATATCCAACCATTATATTTTTACTTCTGAACAAGATCCCAGCAAGTGATATAGTATTAGAGTTTGTAGTGCATTTATCTGATATGCTATTAAAAGAGTCGCGGACACTTATTTTGTTCCTTTATGGATTGTGTAGGAATATGCCAAATATGTTGGTCTTAAGAGGGATTTCCGTCTAGTTGTCAGAGGTGCTGCGCGTAACATGGTCCCTATTCTAAAAGGATCTGGTAAGTTATTATCTTTTAAAATATTTAAACAAAGATGTGAAACTTCTATTGAAATTTTGGGCCATATCAGTTGTAATGGGAATCTATCCTGTGTTAAATATAGCTTTAATTTTCTATTAAAGATTTGGCATGCAAAACATCACTATGGAACAAAGACATCTTGACTAGATTGTAAATCGAATCTCCATCTATTATTTGTAAAACTAGAAAAATAAGAATTACCAACAAAAACGTGAAGGGGCTAGGTCAAAACCCCATACTTGTTCCTAGGAAACTTTCCCTAATAAATTCTGGCATAATATCAAACAAATAAAACTCATCTTTTTGTTCAAAACCATAGTTGGCAAGTTTATCAAGACTATTTTACCCTCTATAAGTATGATGTAGAAATAAAAAATGCATTGAAGAACAAAGTTGAAGACATCTTATCCATCTCCCTTGGATTTGCCATGGTACAGGATGAACATCCTTTGGAGCTTCAATCACAAGCTTCGAATCTCATTCTTACCAAATTTGCTTCATTTCTTCAATATGCTTGTTCGATAGGCTATGATAGCAGCCATGATCTCCGCTTGGAATGTAACAATAAGGCCTACATATGCCACAAATCCTCCCATAAAAATCACCTCTAGTTCCTTAAGAAAATACATGCATTGGTAGCATGTCCAAATTTCCCACATGCTACTCCAATCGTGTTGCTCTTAACACTTGAGATATTGTGAAGAAAACTGTTGCAGAGTTTTTGCATTCAGTTGTATATTATACACACATATATATATATATATATATATATATATATATATATATATATATGTATGTATGTATGTTTATGTATATGTAGAAAGTGGACTGAATGGCCATGATAGCATATGTCCATTTGCAACCAACAACATTTTTTCCTAGAGGAAGCTGAACCAACTGCCATGTACCACTTTGCTCAAAAATATCCTTTTTAACAATCATGTTTTGTGTCTATATAGGACGATCAAGTGTTTCACAAACATTTTTGGAAACAAATAGGAGATAGAGAAGGTACGGAAGAGAAATATGGTAGAGATAAATCATGATAACACAACAAATTATAAAAAGGATGGGAACTTTGAGTAGATCAAATACCTTTCCTCATAATAACTAGAGGTTTCATCCTAAGGATCCATGGTATTGGAGGTCAATAGAGGAGTACATAAATAAGGAGGTTATGCATGCAAAGTTGGATATATTCTCCGTCCTGTGGTGATGTGAGAAAAGGGTGTGGGGATTGGGGGAGATGTTGGTTGAAGAAGAGTATTGATCTTCATGGTTAGGAGACTCATGACGAGGAACCAACAATGGGGCAAGTAAAACCAATTGGATAGTATCTAAGCCTTGTAAGGAAGAGGTAAATAAGGGGTTTCCTTCAAAAAGAGTAACATTGGAAAACATATAATATTGTTTAGTGTTTGAAGAATAATATTAGTACCTTTTTTGAGTATGAGAATATCCAAGTAAGACACATGATAGCTCAAGCCAAAGGCTTATTCAAACTTGCAGAGACATCTTGAGCAAAACAAGTACAAGCAAAAACTTAAGAAGAATGATATAAAGGTTTAGTTGGAAAAATTACAGAATGAGGAATTGTTTCTTAAACGGAGGAGGAAGACATTCTATTTATGAGAAAGTATGTAATGAGAATATCGTTACCCCAATGATGAAGAGGAACATTAAAGTAATAAAGTTTCCACAATTTCAACTAAGTGTCTATTATCTTTATGCAATTCCATTTTTGTTGTAGTTTATGGGGATATGTGATTGATGTAGAATGCCTTGTGAACATAAAAACGAAGAGAGATTAGAGGAGAAGTATTCTTTGGAGAACTTTGATTATTTTTCCAAATTTATTTTATTATTTTATTATTTTATTGAGAAAGGACATAAAAATGGACAAAAATACAAATCAGTTCTTTATTAAATAAATGAAAGTATAGCAAGAATATTGATCAATAAAAGTGGCAAAATATTTGAACCCAAAAGCTGGGCATGGCTTGGATCCCAAATATCCGAGTCAATGTGACAGGAGTTGGAGAGTTTATGAAAGGAGGAAAGGAGTTCAAAATAAGACATAGTCGTGTTGGGAGGGTTTTGGGAGCCGTTAGGAGGTTAGTTGTTTGTTTCGGGTAGGGATTAGCTTTAAAAGGGGAAGGGAGTGTCTGGGGACAGACATGTTGTTTTTGTGTGAAGGGAGAAGGTTCCCTTGGAAGTGTACGAGCTGTATTCTTTGTCACCAAGAATAATAATACAGACTGTTCAGTGTTTCTCTGTATCAGAGAGTGTGCGTTCGGTGTCTAATGGTGTGAGTTATGGGGTTCTTGTTCCAAGAAACCCATCAGAATGATGGTAGAAACAAAGTTACATTCTGTTTTATTTCGCCTAGGAAAAGGAGATCTAGCATGTTTCTATAATTAACATTTTTGTTACATGATTCATGCCAACCAATCAACTTGTACCATGTTCATGTACAAAAAAAAAATAAAAATCAAGGGCCATAGAAGAAATAATTGACTAGTTGATAAAATTTCAAAAAGAATTGATACTGGAAATTTAGGGTTGGAGATTTGAATAATTAAAACAAGAAATTAGGAATAGAAAACATAATAATGAAAACTTGGATAAAGGAAGGTTCCCCAAACAAATTTTAATAAGCCTAAGGATTATTGCATAGAAATCAACAAATTATTGATAAAATCACAAGATGCACGAAACAACCCTAGCAGAGAAATATTCTCACTTTTGTCAAAATTATCCATACCTTTTTCTGATTCTAAAATGTTTGAATACACCTTTAGTTTCAAAGTTTTGCCTCATTTGTAAGTACAGAAAGAACAATTCTTAAAAGAACATCATTGAACATCATTGGCAAAACTGTTCTTGGCATTCCTCCAAAAGAACAAGTCTTAAAAGTTTAAAGAGTTCCAATAATATTAGGTTGTACAACAGAGTACATGATTAAAAATCTACTGTAGCTGACAGCTGCAGTAATGGTAGATAGCACCAGGCTTGTTGGCAGACTGCGATGGCCAATGGGCAGGTAGGTGGTGGTGGACAACAGCCAATGGTGGTGGAAACAGCCAAGTGGGACCGGGCATGAAAAGGCTGAGTTGCTCACTTTGGCATATATATATATATGTATATATATGAGCAATGAGTACACTAGCAGAAAAGAAAGCATTGGAGGTTGTGCCTATAGATGGCAACAGCCCAGAATTGGGGAGGAGAAAACAACTATTTACAATTACAAAAACATATCTTTTCTAAAGTTTAAATCTAAGGATACTAGGAGGCTACCAATTGACTTGAACAATATTTGGTTCCGCTTAAGGATGAGAGGGAAATACTCAATAGACTACCATAATGCAATTTTGACTACCATGGTCTCGGGAGCTACAATCCTACAATTATAACAATATTGTCTGTTGAGCATTTCTCTACCAAAGAATTACCGTGCAACCATTCTAGACGTAGTTATCAAATTAAAAAAAAAGTTTATGCTAACCCTTGATTAGGATGGTCGGTAGCACATTACAAATGATCTTATTATGAATCTAAAAACCAAGACAGAAACCCAGTACAAGATGCTCCTACCTAATGGAGTCTTGAGGAGGTGGACATGCACAGCATAGTGGCCCTCATCCCAACAAACAGAGGTTATCTCCTAGGTTTGAACTACCTTAGTGCCTAAAGTCGCTCTCTTTTTCAAAAATAGTACTAAAGTTTAATCCTGACCAATAAATCAGTGTAGCTGGAAACAACTAGCCCCCTCTACTTAAATTCTTATTTCAGAATTTGTATTTTCAGACATTTATATTATTTCTTGCTCTTGATGATTTTCTTAACAGATATAAAATTTTAAAATTACTTTATTAATAAGTAAAAAGTACATATTAGCAAATAAAATAATATTAAAGAAGACTTAAATATGTTTTTAGTCTCTGAGTCTGATAGTTTTCTTTTTAATGCTTACAAATTTGCAGAAATTAGTCGTTAAAAACAAAATTGTTCTAGTCCTTTTTGGAAAATAATCTACAAAAGTTAGTCCTAAAAAAGTAGTGTTAGTCATTTTTTGTCCACTTTGTTAGTATTGTTGCTTACATGACAATCAGAGGACATGTCACCAACTCTCATTCGTAACTAATGAATTCACTCTAAAAATAAGACATGTATCATTATTAGACATGCCAGTTTATTGTTTTTGATTTTTTATTAATTTTTATTCAACTGTCTATGTTGACAAGAAAAGGGGCTACAAGTTAGTTCCTTTGAGTGATGAAATTAGTTGGGTCAGTGATGGAATGTGGAAATCATGTTTTCCATTGGCTAGATTGTGTTCGTGTAAGGGCCATGGGTTTCATTTCCTCTAAAATATGTTTTTGATTATTTACTGCCGACTTTTTGGAGGACTAATTTCTGCAGATATTTTCTTTAACGACTTGGAAAAACATTTGTATTATATAAATTGAAAGACTAAAAACATATTTAAACCTTTTAAAAAAGTTTTTATTTTGATAAACATGTAATAAAATGTTAGATTCCTGTAACTATGTGTTGACAAATATATTAATATATCTGGACATCTGGTGTCTAAAGCTCAAATTTGCAGGGATCAATTGGTTGGTTCCTGCCCAAGTTGTGGGAAGTAGAAATCTAGAAGTTCACTAGATATTATGAGATTTTAATCCTAATTTTTGTCTTGTTTTTGTTTTTCTGTTAGTTCATGGTATCTATATAATGAAAGGATTAAAACTTGTTCTTTTGCAGACACTGAGGTTCTCATAATCAAAAGTCTGACACACAGAGAAATCAATGCAGTTATAAAGGTGAGAATCTGTTCTTTATAACCGTTTTATTGAACGCTTTTAGGTATATATCAGTACGGATGGGAGCAACTGGATACCTAGCTACTTACTATAATAGGTTTATCTACATTTTTTCAAACTACCTTTTATGGCAGACCATACCCAATCCAGTCTATCTCTTCCAAGGAATTGTACTACGTCGAGGTGCCAAAGGAACTGGAATGAAATCCATTGAGTTAGCGCTCTCCATGTGTGATATCATTGATATATATGGATTCACTGTTGATCCAGGATACACTGAATGGTTAGTTTCTCTATTTTGATATTGATTATTTCTCAAATTCTTGGTGTTTCCTCCATCGATACACAAAATCTTAATTTTTAAATTATTTGTTTATTTACTTTTGTAAATGTAAGGTTGTGATACTAAGACTTTGGAACATTTCATCTTCCCTTTTTATCATTTTTTTCTTATAGGACAAGATACTTCTCTAAGCCTAGAAAGGGACACAATCCACTTCAAGGAAGAGCGTATTACCAACTTCTAGAATGTCTTGGGGTATACATTAATTATAAATTTCTATACACAATATATTTAGTGTGTATATTTTATAATGATTTCGACTTGTTTTATTGTCAGGTAATCAGGATTCACTCGCCCATGAGATCTAAGAGGAGGGAAGACTGGTCAGATATACCTAGTAGAGAAATGATAAGGCAAGCACATGCAGCAGCTTTGCGCTTGAAAAGGAATGAAGACGGTCATGGAGGTGATTTAGGGCAGTTTGGCAATTGTAAGGTGTGGGGAAATGTGGATCCAGAGAACAGTGGACCTGTCTCAGGATCACCAGACATGAGTGATGTCAGGAAATATTCAAATTATAGTAAATGGGAAGTGATGCCTTTTGAGCGTTTGAGGAGGGAAGCACAGGATCATTATAACCAGATGCAAGGGGTCTCTCTATATAAAATGGACGGCAATAAGTTGGATGATCTAGTCTGTGTGAGACATTCCTTAAAATCTGAGGCGTAAATGGTGCCTTTGCTTTCTATTGATATTATTTGATCGTGCCCAACCTTCTATAGAATCTGGGATGAAGTTACTTTCTGAGGGCTGCTGACATAGCTTCCCAACAGCGTTCTGTTTCTTCACTTATTCAGCCAGAGCGTAGCACCAATCTCAACCTCAAGAGAAAAAATGGAGTGAATATGCATAATTCCACCAATCCAGGTGATTCATGTTAGGGCCTAGAAATCACACTACAGGAATTCTGACCCCAGAAGTTTGTTGTACCATTTTTTTTTCAGTTCTGGAATGGACAGTCCTTAGTCCGTGGCATGATAGGTATCTAACTTCTATAATGTATTAATTGTCTAAATAAGTATCTGCAAAAAAAAAACACTTTTTTTTATGATGATGTATAAAGAAAATGATAGTGAGCTGTTTTGTTTTACGAGATTTTCAATGTATTTATTTCGTTGCTAAGCTTTTTTTCCCCTTTTTTCATGTTTTTTCTCTTTTGCTCCTCTTGCCACTACTTATCCTGAGTTTGTTACCACAAATTGCTGCGTGACTTATTTGCTGAATTTTACCTTTTCATTTTGTTTACTAATTGGTCAGCCTCAAGATCAATAGCTCTTCAAATATTTGTGACTCATGCAGCATGTTATCTATTGTTGGATGGGTTACTCAAAGTTGATCCTATTCCTCTACCATTTAACTTGTTCTATTACGCAATTCTCAATTCTAAAGTTATGTAGATAAAAAGTTTTGCCTTGTCAAGTTATCCATCATCAAACTCATTTTTTGACATTTTATTTCGTTTTCTTCTCCCTTATCAGCTTGTCAATTTTACTGTAAAGTTGATAACATTTTAAAACTTAAATTACTTTGTTTACTTAAAAAACTTAAATTAACAATTAAGTACATTTTACGGATAGAGCTTCTCTAACAATTACTTTATTCATTTACAAAACTTAAATTTAAAACCTTATGATTTTGTGGATGTGTTTTGCAGGGTATTTCGGGGAGAGGCTTGTGATGATCTTGGAGGAACTTTCTGTGAGCCCGAATTTCAGAATAATGAGTATTAGTCTAAACACAAAATCTTCATGTTTTCATGTCTACTTAACTTTTCATATCAACTTCTAGTGATCGATGTGTTTGGTTGTACATAGTTATATACTCTTTGGAGTTTCGTATAAATTTTACAATAATTATACACTAAATTTGATAGCTTTGGCTCTCTCTTCTTCATTGGTTTAAAATTAAATAAAATAGAAGGAGCTTTCCTATTACTGGGCATCCTTTTAGTTCTCCACATAATTTGTTAACATTTCTTTAATATTAATTTGATTTTCTAAAAGCAAACATCAACTTTTTCTTATGCTATCTGGTAAATCTTTAGATTTTGTAAAATTAAACAATTTTAATGGAAGGTTAGTTTTTCATATAGTTGGTTATATAAAAATATTACATATATCTAATCGATGTAATATTAATTACTCATCTATTTAAGATATTTATTGTAACTAGTTTTACAATTTGTTAATCCGAGTAATCTCTTTCTCTCTCTCTATATATATAGATTGACAATTTAATTATTGGCTAATTAAAATTGCATAACTTTAAAAGATTAAAAGATAAAATTTTTAATTAAAATTTGAGGGGAAAAAATTGTCCATCCATTAATTTATATAGATTAAAATTGAATTTAAGCTTGTATCTTATTTTTGAAAAAATAAATTTAAATAAAATATTGTATTCGGGAAAAGCGGTACTAGAGGATTTAGTAAAATGCAATAATAAAATTAGAATTCAAAATATAGACAATGCTAAATTATTATTTTTATTTTGGCAAACTTGTAAAATTGAGAATAATCCATAGCATGGGTCAAATGAAGGTAAAATGCTTATTGAAGGCTTTTGTTCTATTGAAGCGAATATTATCCCTTATTCTAAAACTTTGTGCAATGAGTGCTGGTACAATGACACGCACACGTGTTAATTACATTCAAATTACAGTGTTTCTTTTTTTCAATTTTTTCTTTCAAAATTACCCTTTTTTAAAAAAAAATATTTAAAAATGTGAGACCCACCGTGTCATTTCAATGTCAAAAATAAATTCGTGTGTTGTAGTGCAATGAGTGCTGGTACAATGACACACACACGTGTCAATTACATTCATATGACACTATTTTTTTTTTCTTCCAAAATTATCCTTTTTCTTTTAAAAAATATTTTAAAAAGGTGTGACCCAACGTGTCATTTCAATGTCAAAAATAAATTGGCGTGTCAAAGTATCATTTTTGTAGTACAATGAGTGCTGGTACAATGACACACACACACTTGTCAATTACATTCAAATGACACTTTTTTTTTTAATTTTTTCTTCAAAAATTATCCTTTTTCTTTTAAAAAATATTTAAAAAGGTGGGACCTACCATGTCATTTCAATGTCAAAAATAAATTGGCATGTCAAAGTGTCATTTTTGTAGTGCAATGAGTGTTGGTGCAATGACATGCACACATATCAATTAAATTCAAATGACATTGTTTTTTTTAATTCTTTCTTCCAAAATTACCCTTTTCTTTTACAAAATATTTAAAAAGGTGGGACCCACTTTGTCATTTAATGTCAAAAATAAATTGGCGTGTCAAAGTATTATTGTTGTCGTGCATTAAGTGCTGGTACAATGACACGCACACGTGTCAATTACATTCAAATGACACTGTTTTTTTTTTCTTCAAAAATTACTCTTTTTCTTTTAAAAAATATTTAAAAAGGTGGGACCTACCATGTCATTTCAATGTCAAAAATAAATTGGCATGTCAAAGTGTCATTTTTGTAGTGCAATGAGTGTTGGTGCAATGACATGCACACGTATCAATTAAATTCAAATGACATTGTTTTTTTTTTTAATTTTTTCTTCCAAAATTACCCTTTTCTTTTACAAAATATTTAAAAAGGTGGGACCCACTGTGTCATTTCAATGTAAAAAATAAATTGGCGTGTCAAAGTATCATTGTTGTCGTGCATTAAGTGCTGGTACAATGACACCGACACGTGTCAATTACATTCAAATGACACTGTTTTTTTTTTAATTTTTTCTTCAAAAATTACCCTTTTTCTTTTAAAAAATATTTAAAAAGGTGGGACCCACCATGTCATTTCAATGTTAAAAATAAATTGGCGTGTCAAAGTGTCATTTTTGTAGTGCAATGAGTGTTGGTACAATTACATGCACACGTGTAAATTAAATTCAAATCACACTGTTTTTTTTTTTTAATTTTTTCTTCCAAAATTACCCTTTTTCTTTTAAAAAATATTTAAAATGGTGGGACCCACCGTGTCATTTTAATGTCAAAAATAAATTGGCGTGTCAAAGTATCCTTTTTGTAGTGCAATGAGTGCTGGTACAATGACATGCACACGTGTCAATTACATTTAAATGACACTATTTTTTTTTTATTTTTTCTTCAAAAATTACCCTTTTTCTTTTAAAAAATATTTAAAAAGGGGGGACCCACCGTGTCATTTCAATGTCAAAAATAAATTGGCGTGTCAAAGTATGATTTTTTTAGTTCAATGAGTGCTGGTACAATGACATGCACACGTGTCAATTACATTTAAATGACACTGTTTTTTTTTATTATTTTTTCTTCAAAAATTACCCTTTTTCTTTTAAAAAATATTTAAAAAGGTGGGACCCACCGTGTCATTTCAATGTCAAAAATAAATTGCCGTGTCAAAGTATGATTTTTTTAGTGCAATGAGTGCTGGTACAATGACACGCACATGTGTCAATTACATTCAAATGACACTGTTTTTTTTAATTCTTTCTTCCAAAATTACACTTTTTCTTTTAAAAAATATTTAAAAAGGTGGGACCCACCGTGTCATTTCAATGTCAAAAATAAATTGGCTTGTCAAAGTATCATTTTTGTATTGCAATGAGTGCTGGTACAATGACACGCACACGTGTCAATTACATTCAAATGACACTGTTTTTTTTATTTTTCTTTCAAACTTACCTTTTTTCTTTTAAAAAAATATTTAAAAAGGTGGGACCCACCGTGTCATTTCAATGTCAAAAATAAATTTGCATGTCAAAGTATCATTGTTGTCGTGCATTAAGTGCTGGTACAATAACACACACACACACACACACGTGTCAATGACATTCAAATGACACTGTTTTTTTTAATTTTTTCTTCAAAAATTACCCTTTTTCTTTTAAAAAATATTTAAAAAGGTGGAACCCACCCTATCATTTCAATGTCAAAAATAAATTGGCGTGTCAAAGAGTCATTTTTGTAGTGCAATGAGTGTTGGTGAAATGACATGCACACGTATTAATTAAATTCAAATGACATTGTTTTTTTTAATTCTTTCTTCCAAAATTACCCTTTTTCTTTTAAAAAATATTTAAAAAGGTGGTACCCACTGTGTCATTTCAATGTCAAAAATTAGAGCCGTCAAAATGGGTCACAACCCGCGGGCCAACCCGGCCCGTCACGGGTTCGGGCCGGGTTGGGTTGGAAAAATACAACCGACTTATATGCGGGTCAGATTTCAACCCGGCTCATTTAGACCCAGCTCATGCGGGTTGAACCCGTGGTGAGCCGGGTTGGCCCACCAACCCACCTACCTAATTTTATTTTTTTTTAATTTATTATTTTATTTATGAAACCCTAAAAAGTAAAATACTCTCTTCACCTCAGTGTGTATACCAAAAAAGTAACATCTGCTCTCGCAAAGTGTTTGCTCTCATTTGACGGTGCTCTCACCCTCACTTAACTGAAATTCTTCAAGGAGCAGGTAAAACACCCTTCATTTTTTCTTCTCTTTTCTCCACATTTTTGTTTTCTCACTTCTCTTTCTTTTCTTTTTTCAAAAACCCTATAATGACAAAAATAGGGGTTTGCGAATTTGTTTTTTGTTCTGGGGGATTTGAAGACATGAAATGATTTTTTCATGTTCTGTCATGCTTCTATCAGATTTTTTTAATTTTATTTAAACAATTTGAATATACATTATTTGAACAAGCTCTTTTTGATATCTTTGAATTTGGAAAATTATGTTACATATTAAACTATTAATTTTTTGTTGATGTTGTTGAGAACTGGTTCTCTTTTTTTTACTAATATTTTTTTATTGATTGTCGGAATTGTTCTAATATTAGGAAAATATTTATTAGTGAATTTGGAGACAACAAGAACAAGGATCAAGGGTTGCAACAATTGATGTGATAAACTACATTCAGGTTGGTTTCACATTTCCTACTTTTGCATATAATATAGTATTATTGTGCTTTGTGCATGCTTGTGCGGTTGAGATTGAAGATTGTTCTGTAGCAAACAAACAAAGATAATGACAGAAAGTTTGTTTAAATTTAAATTACAGAAAGTTTGTATTTTTTTTATTTAAAAAAAATTAAATGGGCTAGTGAGCCAACCCGTTTACCCACCAACCCGTGGTGGGTCGGGCCGGGTTCAAGTTTTTCTGGCTCGCTAATAAATGAGCCGGGTTGGGTTGACTCACTAAGTGACCAACCCGTGGTGGGCCGGGCCGGGTCGAGCCAGGTTACCCGTTTTGACAGCTTTATCAAAAATAAATTGGGGTGTCAAAGTATTATTTTTGTAGTGCAATGAGTGTCAGTACAATGACACACACACACGTGTCAATTACATTCAAATGACACTGTTTTTTTTTAATTTTTTCTTCCAAAATTACCCTTTTTCTTTTAATAAATAATTAAAAAGGTAAAGTGAAAAATAAATTGGTGTGTCAAAGTATCATTTTTGTAGTGTAATGAGTGCTGGTACAATGACACCCACACGTGTCAATTACATTCAAATGACACTACTTTTTTTAAATTTTATTCCAAAATTACCCTCTTTCTTTTACAAAATATTTAAAAAGGTGAGACCCACCATGTCATTTGAATGTCAAAAATAAATTGTCGTGTCAAAGTATCATTATTGTAGTGCATTGAGTGTTGGTACAATGACAACCACACATGTCAATTACATTCAAATGACACTATTTTTTTTTAATTTTTTCTTCAAAAATTACCCTTTTTCTTTTAAAAAATATTTAAAAAGGTGGGACCCACCATGTCATTTCAATGTTAAAAATAAATAGGCGTGTCAAAGTATCACTTTTGTAGTGCAATGAGTGCTGGTACAATGACACGCACACATGTCAATTACATTCAAATGACACTTTTTTTTTAATTTTTTCTTCCAAAATTACCCTTTTTCTTTTAAAAAATATTTAAAAAGGTGAGACCCACCGTGTCATTTCAATGTCAAAAATAAATATGCGTGTCAAAGTATCATTTTTGTAGTGCAATTAGTGCTGGTACAATGACACACACACACACACACACGTGTCAATTACATTCAAATGACACTGTTTTTTTTTCTTTCAAAATTACCTTCTTTCTTTTACAAAATATTTATAAAGGTCAGAACCACCGTGTCATTTCAATGTAAAAAATAAATTGGCGTGTTAAAGTATCATTTTTGTAGTGCAGTGAGTGTGGTACAATGGGTGTTGGTACAATGATATATATCTTTATGGCAACATAATATTTAATTAAAACATTATTCCACAAGTTTAAGTTCCAAAATAAATTAAATTTTTTTAAGTGATTAGTTATCACATTGTGAATTGTATATGTGAGTTATAGTGTAAAAAGATTTATATTGTCATATAATTATAAATCATTATATATTTGTTTATTTATTAAAAGCAAGTGTAGTTGGAAATATTTAGCATGACTAATACTTCACGTATTATTTATTGAGAAAGCTGATTTATATAACTTTCATATTATATACTAATTAAATATTTTATAATATAATTTAGGAACAAAATATAATTTCTTATAATAAATTGAAAATGAAAAAACATATTTAACAAAAGAAATATTGAACGATTGATTGATATAATAAATTTATAACATTTGTAAAATATTTTATTTATAAAATGATAAAATTATTCTCATTGTTACAAATTAATTTTAGTCGAATATTAAATTAAAATTTTCATTTTAATTTTATTAATATTATCACTTTATAATTTTGTTTTTATTATTTTTATTATCATCATTATTTATTATTATTATTATATGATTTTTTTAAAATTATTATTGTAAAAAAAAGTATTTCCCTCATCCCCTTAATTTTTCATTGTGCTCTATTATATTCTCTCTCCTCCACGACACTATTCTTTCATTAAATCTGCTTTGTTTGTGTCAGTTTTATCATTTTTAACCACGTGTAACTCTCCGTGTAAAGATTTAAAAAATATTTTATTATAGAATTAATTTTAATAACATACACTTGATTATTTTATTAGTAAAAAATTTAAACTGTGAATATAAATTTTTAATTGAGTTTTATTATAAAAATCACTATATCTTTATAAAGTAATCTTTTCCTTCTGTACATTTTCTTTGAGATTCTAAATCTTTCATTTATTTATTTGAATATTGAAAAACATCATAAAGACTTCTAACCACAAGCTATACAATTCTAATAGATCAATTTTTGAATAGAGCAAGTTTATCTTTTATCCTCTTTAGAGTCTTTTAAATAATACGTTATATGTGTGGTGTTGTTGAGGGTTTATATGTGTCATCCAAGAGTTTTAGATGAATGTGTTTTTTGGTTAGAATTGTTAGAATATGGTCAAATATTTGAAATGAGCTTTTTATGTGCAAATATTGCTTCTTGTGTGAGTAGGAATCTTTAGAGCTCGTGAAACTTTTGGACTTTGTAGCTAATAGTCCAATAAAAGAAGTTGGTTTGTCTTAAAATTGAAATAATTGTTTGTATGATGAATTGCTTTCGATGAGAAATTGAAACTGGATGTTGTGTTATGAGCAATGATTGTGATTGTGTATTATATTTGGGAGATTTGTTGAAATTGTTTAGAAAAACAAAGTTGCACATTTTGTTCTATCTAAGGCATATTTTATACTAAACAAAGGTTCTTTTGTTCTAAAAAGAAAGTGGAATGGCCTAGATAGTTCAAGTAAAGAGCTTGATGTAGTTATATTAGTTTTTGTTTTCTGTTATACCATCTGGTGAGACCTTTGATAATGTTGGATATCAGTGGAAAACATTTTTGAGTGAGATGTAATTTTCATTTCTCGTTGGGTGAGCTAAGCAAAAAGAGCTTTTAGGGATTTGGGACAGCGAGAAAGAACGATTAAGCGTTAGAGAAATCTGTTTTCCAGTGAGCATCAAGGGTATTGCCCACTAAGCACTAAAGAAAACAATCTTTCAATAAATGTAAAATCATATGAGATTGTTATATAATGTATTGAATAAAGGACTCATTGAAAAGGTTATTATGACTCTGCTAGATAATGTAACTTACATAAATGATAACCGACAAAAATTAGTAGAGATTCCTATAATGGGATTTGGTGTGAAAGAAAACAATTTGACACGTTATATTGAACTAACCATATCACGTGAAGAGAACTTAGGTCCTAACATCTTTAAACAAAATAAAGTCCAAGTGATACTTATCGAAATCTATTGAGTGTCCACATACAAATATAAAATCTTTGATGTTTGATTCAACGTACAATTCTTTCGAAAGAAATGATATGATATCAATCATTATGAAGTTAAATTGTAGGTATAAAGTATGTTGTTGACTATTTTAAATATATTTTGTTATTATTGTTTCTATATGTTATAATTGTATATTACATGGAAACAAATGATCCTATAAGTGGGAGTTCTAGCAATGAACGACTAAGAGAGTATGGTTGAATGCAAATAACTTTTATATATGTATATAGATCTTGGAATTATATTCCTTAAAATGAAATTTTAGTTCATATTAGGTTTAATACCTATTTTTGTCCCTCTTTTGGGAGGATTTGTTCAAAGTGGTTCTTCCTTTCTTAAAAAGTTCACTAAAGTCCTAGCTTTTGTAAAAAGTGTGCAAGTAAGTCCTTTTTGGTTACGGCGTTAACTTTGTTAACGGCAGAGCTGTCAGGTGTCTAATATCTGATGATGTGGCATTGTTATGTGTTTTAAAAAAATAAATAATTGTGACGTGTAAATTAATATAGTTAGGGTTAAATTAAAAAATGAATTTGGGGTAATTTGGGGTAGCTAGGGTTCCCTTTATCAGCATCTCTCAGCACCCAGATGAACTTCTGTTTTGATAACATGTAGGGAAATTATTTGGAGCAAGTGTTGAGGGAAGGGTTCTCATTACCTTCTGTTAATGGGATAATGCTTTGGACATCATATCATCCAAATGGGTGCTACCAAATGTGCCCGACAAACAAAAATTTCAAGAACCTACCAGCAGATGATGTGGTGGACAAACTTCTTCAAGAATGGAAAACAAGTCGTGTAGAGGGAGTGAAAAATGTGCATGGTTCCTATAGCTTGAAGTGGTTGGATGCGCAACCACATGGCAGTGTGATATTGGTGTGTTTTGGTAGCGGTGGTACCCTATCCAGAGATCAGATGGAGGAACTTGCTTTGGGGTTGGAGATGAGTGAGCACAGGTTTGTGTGGGTGGTGAAGTCCCCCAACGAGGAAGTTGCTAATGCTTCTTATTTCACTGAGGATACCGGTGTCCACCTTTTTGATTTCCTGCCACAGGGATTTGTGGAGTGAACCAAAGGAAGAGGCTTGGTGGTACCGTCTTGGATCCCACAGGCCCAAGTGCTGAGCCACCCCTCCATTGGAGGGTTTGTGACCCACTGTGGTTGGAACTCGATTCTTGAGAGTGTGGTGAATGGTGCGCCCTTGGTGGCTTGGGCACTCTACACTGAGCAGGATATAAATGCCGTTTTGGTAAGTGAAGGCATGAAAGTGGCAGTGAGAGTGGTGATTGGTGAGAATGGGTTGGCGAAAAGAGAGAAATTGCGAGGGTAGTGAAGATGGTGATGGAATGTGAGGAAGGGAAGAAGCTACTTCACCGAATGAAGCAGCTGAAGGAGGCCGTCGGCACAACTCTGACTACCCTAACTACTCCAAATTCATTTTTTAATTTAATCCTAACTATATTAATTTACACGTCACAATTATTTATTTTTTTAAAATAACAATGTCACATCATCATATATTAGACACCTCACAGCTCTGCCATTAACAAAGCCATTAACAAAGTTAACGCAGTAACCAAAAAGGACTTAGTTATTCAATTTTTGCAAAAGCTAAAACTTTAATAAACTTAAAAAAAAAAGGAAGAATCACTTTCATCCCAAAATAGGACCAAAATACGTATTAAAACTTTATATTATAAATAATGTGTTTCAATATTAATAACTCATTCTCAGTAACATTAATGTGTTTCATTGCTCTGTGGCAATGGGGGCAGAGGATTCTCTTCAACTGCTATATCAACATTCACATGAGAGTCTCAGAGGCACAACATCACCTGTTTCACTGGACAAGATATTTTTCTCCTCGGTCGCTGCAATCGTGTCGGTTTTCTCTTCTCCTGTAGCATTGAATATGTTGATATTATTTTTGGTGGCCTTGGATGATGTAAGTGCAGTTGTTGATTTCGATACATTGTTCTTTTCAGAGGTCAGACGAGAAGGAAGAGATCTTCGAAGCGGTTTCTTTTGAAGGAAGAGACTTTTCATCAAAAAATCACATTTTCATTCTCTCTGCTTCTTCAGAGGATTCAACACCAAAACCAACACCTCAAACAGAGTTGAACTTAGGCTTTTAGGGTTTTCTTTTCCATTCTATTGTGTTTGCCTCATTAGAGAACGCCTCCAGGAGCTTCCAATCCAACTCGGACCCTCGGAGTGTCTTCCATTTTCAATTTCCCGTTTATGTTCCATGAATTACATCAAAGCATGTTCCAGGAAAAACGGAATTTTGAAATTTCAAAAACGACACTTTCAGGTCGATGCTTCCATCATCAAGACAGGCTTTGATCCCAACACGTATCGTTTCAACTTTCAAGTAAAGAATCATCTCCTACATGGGGATTTGGGTGCAGCACGCAAACTGTTCGACGAAATGCCTCACAAGAACATCATCTCCACCAACACTATGATCACGGGTTACTTAAACTCTGGCAATCTTTCCACTGCTAGGAGCTTGTTTGATGGCATGGTTGAACGCTCGGTTGTTACCTGGACAATGCTCATTGGTGGCTACGCTCAGAACAATAAGTTCCGCGATGCTTTCGGTCTCTTCGTTGATATGTGTAGGCACGGCTTGGTTCCGGATCATGTAACCTTGACGACTCTTTTGTCTGGGTTCACTGAGTTTGACAGTGTCAATGAAGTCGCACAAGTGCAAACCCATGTTGTCAAATTGGGGTATGATTCCACCCTCACGGTTTGCAACTCGTTGCTTGATTCTTACTGTAAGACGCGTAGCCTAGGTTTGGCTTGTCACCTCTTCAAGCATATGCCGGAGAGAGATAATGTAACTTTCAATGTGTTGTTGACGGGGTACTCCAAAGAGGGCTTCAATCGTGATGCTATCAACCTGTTTTTCAAGATGCAGAATTTGGGGTTCAAGCCCACTGAGTTTACTTTTGCTGCGGTTTTAACTGCAGGCATACAGTTGGATGATATAGAATTTGGGCAACAAGTTCACAGTTTTGTGGTGAAGTGTAATTTTGTGTGGAATGTGTTTGTGGCTAATGCTTTGCTTGATTTCTACTCCAAGCATGACCGTGTTGCTGAAGTGAGGAAGCTTTTTTATGAAATGCCAGAGGTGGATGGTATCTCTTACAATGTGATCATCACTTGTTGTGCATGGAATGAAAGAGTGGAGGAATCGCTTGAACTTTTCAGGGAATTACAGTTTACAAGCTTTGACCGGCGGCAATTCCCATTTGCAACCCTTTTGAGCATTGCCGCAAATGCTTTGAACCTGGAAATGGGTAGGCAAATCCATTCCCAGGCTATTGTAACAGATGCCATTTCTGAAATTCTGGTTGGGAATTCTTTGGTTGACATGTATGCTAAATGTGACAAATTTGGGGAAGCAAATAGGATTTTTGTTGATCTGGCTCATCAAAGTTCAGTTCCATGGACAGCCCTGATCTCGGGTTATATTCAGAAGGGGCTCCATGAAGACGGCCTAAAGCTATTTGTTGAGATGCAAAGAGCCAAAATACGTGCTGACTCAGCCACTTACGCCAGTATCTTAAGAGCTTGCGCAAATCTAGCTTCACTAACACTGGGAAAACAGTTACACTCACATATAATCAGGTCTGGATGCATTTCAAATGTATTTTCTGGGAGTGCACTGGTTGACATGTATGCAAAATGTGGATCCATAAAAGAAGCACTTTATATGTTTCAAGAGATGCCTACGAGGAACTGTGTTTCGTGGAATGCACTGATTTCAGCTTATGCACAAAATGGAGACGGTGGCCATGCTATTAGATCATTTGAACAAATGGTTCATTCAGGTCTGCAACCAAATTCTGTCAGCTTCCTTAGCATTTTGTGTGCCTGCAGCCACTGTGGTCTAGTTGAAGAAGGATTACAATACTTCAACTCCATGGCTCAAGTGTATAAATTTTTACCCAAAAAAGAGCATTACGCATCAATGGTTGATATGCTATGTCGCAGTGGGCGATTTGATGATGCTGAGATATTGATGGCTCGGATGCCATTTGAACCAGATGAGATAATGTGGACATCGATTCTCAACTCATGCAGGATCCATAAGAATCAAGAGATGGCAAAGAGAGCAGCAGATCAACTATTCAATATGAAGATCCTTAGAGATGCTGCTCCATATGTTAGCCTTTCCAATATTTATGCAGCAGCTGGTGAATGGGAGAATGTAGGAAAGGTGAAGAAGGCCATGAGAGAGCGAGGGATCAGAAAGGTCCCAGCATACAGTTGGGTTGAAATCAAACAGAAGACTCATGTTTTCTCAGCCAATGACATGTCTCACCCACAGATGAAAGAGATAACAAGGATGCTTGATGAATTGGAAGAGCAAATGAAGAAACAAGGGTATAAACCTGACTCAAGTTGTGCCCTGCGCAATGTGGATGAGGAAGTCAAGGTAGAGTCCCTAAAGTATCACAGTGAACGCATTGCCATTGCGTTTGCACTTATTAGCACCCCAAAAGGGTCACCCATATTGGTGATGAAGAACCTACGAGCTTGTAACGATTGCCACGCTGCCATCAAGGTAATCTCCAAAATTGTAAACCGGGAAATAACAGTCAGGGATTCAAGTAGATTCCATCATTTCAAAAATGGATCTTGCTCTTGTAAGGATTACTGGTAATTTGCTTTTGTTTCATTAACAAATTCATCAATTTTACTTACAAAGAAAAAGCGTTAACCCTGACAAAGATTAGTCTCCATTGACAAATATACCCTTGTTTATTAATACCAATTTTCTACACTACTGGTCAGGAGAAAACATACTATTCCTTCCCAGCAAGAAAAAGAAATCCTTGACAGAGTTTGCTTCCACTGTCATATCACACATTTTTCTATTTTTATTTGTATAACTTTTTATACCAATGATCTACAGGTCAAGACAATCTTATTCATAGCTTTCTAACAAGGTCAAAGAAATCTTTTTTTTTTAAACAATGATCCCACAATGAAACTTCCATTTCAATGTCAAGAATTGTAAAGGGCAGACCAAAAGCAGTCTCATAGACTGAATTTGTCTGCAAATTTTCATTAGGAGTTTCATTTCTAAGGTTTGAGTGTTACAGTATTGAGGGTTTGGGGGTGATGGAGAGAGCCTATAACATGGCGAGAAATTGAGGGTTTGGGGACACGAAAGCAAGTGAGCTTTAGAAACCAAGAGTGGGAGCGAGAGATTCTGAGAAGAGAAGTGCGAAATTCAAGCAGTGGGTGAAGTGCGAGACATGTGAGACATAGAGGTTTGGTAGAAACGCTTTTTTTTTTTGAAGACGACGAACTCACTACAGGTATGGGGAACTATTATGTTCATATTGGGCTTAATGAATTTGGTTAAGTGGCGTTCTTGTTTAGGTTTTATTTCGTTATCTTTAGATTTTATGTCCTGGAAATTTCATGACTTGAATCAGAGGGGTCATGGGTTGTATAATTTCAATTGGGTTTCATCGCGATTGATTTTGAATGGTCTTGTTATAATAGGGGAAATTGTATGTTCTGAAGAATGAGAATAAAGTTTGGTAAATTACTTATAAGGAATTTGTTAAATGTTGTTTGAGTTATATTGGTGTTATATAAATGAAGACGAGGTTATAATGTAGGGTTCTGTTTTATTAAAATGGTGAATAGGTAGGATTAATGGAATAAGAAAGGTATGATGCAGGTACTGTTTCTGTCAAGTTGATTTGAGAAGGGATTTTCGGGTAGGAAATTATAGTATTATGAATGGATACACGTATTTGAAATGATTATTAGAGTATGCTTTTTGAAGGTTTTATATGATTGATGGATGATGTAGGTGGTTTTTAACAAGGCCAGGATAGTTATGCAGTATGGGTCTCTTTTAAATTTTGATTTCTAAGTTTAAGCATTGATTCTGAAACAGTATGGTTGGTCAAGTAAACTTTCTTGGATTGGAATATATATGTATATGTTGGTGCGGAATATAGTTGGATGAATTAAGGAAGTTTATGGTATGTTTGACGGGTCTCATTAGAGTGCATCTATCGTTATAAAATTGTGATTAATTTGTTTAGTATAATGAATGTTTGTTACCTTGTTGAATCTTTGGATTATGGGAAAATAGTTTAAGGTTGGGTAACACTTGTTTGGTGGAAATTGGATATTTATATAAATTGTGTGAAAGAATGTGGCTGTGTGCTTGTAACTAGGATTGAAAATCTTATATTATTAGTGGATTGGAAATGTTATATTATTAGTGGCTGATGTTTTATGTAATGAGATTGGATGTGTTCTTGAGATGCAAAATGGTATGATATAATCTTGATGTGTTCAAGTATTGGTCTGTGTGACAAAGATCGTTCTGTGTGACATATATGTTTGTGGACAGAATGTTAAAAGTATTGGTTCTAATTAATTTTAGTATGTGTGATAGGAGATCACTAAGGCTAAGCCTGAGTGAGTGTTAATGGGTGTACTGCTTTAATTGTTATATTCTGATTAATGCTTTGTGTTTATTCAATATAATTATTATATTCTGATTAATACTTTGTGTTTATTCAATAGCTCACCTATATTTATGTGTGTTTGTTGCAATGATTGTATAACGTATGCGTTATACGGGAGTAGATAGGAATGCGATGATTCAAGAGTTGTGTAATTGACGAGAGAGGGGCTAGCATTCAGGAAGCATTAAAGACTTATTGAAGATTTATTTGAGAAATAAATTTTATCAAATGTACTTCACATTTCATTTGAACTTGAGTTGTGGATATGTACATTTTATAGTTGGAATAAATTAATTTTATTTTTAAATTTTCAACGTGACCTTTACAAAAAATTAGACTTTGATCCACTTAAGTGACTTCCAAAGTTGGGACGTTACATTTGTGGTATCAGAGCCATGTTTGCGAAAACTTTTGGGGTTTTGGGAAGTGAGGTCACTTAACTTGGTTGTGTAACTCTGATGTAGCTTATTACTTGTGCTAATGTATTGTTTGTTGTATCTTGTTTTAGTGTATAATTGTTTGTGATAGACTGAATGGTTGGTGTTGATGAGTGTGATTGAGGTTGAACGACCGGTATGTTATTAGGTTGGATGGTAAGAAGTTTATATTGAGTATGAATGTTTTGGTAGTGAGTGAATGGTCTGTGATGAGATGATTTTATTGGCCTTTGGTGTTTTGAACTTTTAGTTTGAATGCTAACTGGATCGTATTATACTAGTACGTATTTTGTGTTGGTTAGGCGTAGGTAAAACTTAAAAGTAAAAGATTGGTTGGTTTTTTATCACAAGAATTTAGTGTTTAATGATTTCGGAACTATACAAGTTAGAGATACTTTTCTGCTGTTATGGTGCATATATGCTTGAATGTTGGTATTGTGAGTGATCTTGATGTGGTTTGGATAAATGTTTAGCTTGTATCACACCCTCCTTCTTGTGTGTATGATTACAAAATAGTTGAGTTGTTATCACTTAAGTTATGAGGTGCCTCCAATTGATAGTTTCATAAGAAAACTGCAATTAAATTAACATTGTATCGTAACAAGCACTAAACGGTGGCATTTTAAACATACAGTTCTTTGTGGGATTATAATATGCATAAGAACATTCTGAACTCAAATGGAATTCATTTGCACCTATATCAAAATCAGAAAATTATTATCATAGAAATTTGTTTTTGATTTGTATGTGATAACTTCTCTCTTTTTTATTTCTTACTTCCTACTTCTTTCCTTTTTTGCTTTTCAATTTCTGAAAGTTTTAGGTGATCTGCAGTGAAACTATAAAGGTCCCCTGATAGACCCTGGGAGACTTGGACTTCATCAGAAGCGTGAAATTGTCTGCTATGTTACTGTCCCATGTATATTTTAGATATGTTTTTTTTTTTTTTTTTTTTTTTTATGCTTCTTGTATGGGTTTACATCTATTATGATTGCCTATATGTTGCTGTCTTGTATAACTCAGTGTTTTATCACTTCAATTCACACGGTGTGAATAAACATTGTCAAATCTGTTGCAGAGACTTAAAACCAGTCACAATATTCATTCACTAAATTCTTGGAATGCAGATAAGTTCATTTAATCATTTCCTGCACATATGAACAAAATAAAATTGCGTAGCAGAGCAAACAGTTCATTTATGCATACATCATGTTCCACAGATAAACTTCAAATTTTATTACCAAACTTTGTTATGTCATATTCAATTGAGCTTTTTGACACAAGTTATCCATCCATTCATTACAAGTCCACGATCCACTAGTGGGTAAGAAAGAAAAATTATATTTTTAATTCAAAGTACAATTTTAATCTTGTTTAATTTTTTTATGTACCATGCCCAATTCATCTATATAGCTCAAAGGCTAATGACGTTTTGATAAGAACATTGGTCTAATAACTGTGTCCATAGTCTTATAGTTTTATCTATTCATAACTCAATTATATCTAGCTATCTTTTCTAAATGTCATATCAATAGAATAAAGACATACATATATAATCGATTCACAACAATTTTTGACCGTAAAGTTTTGGAATTCTTGTATAATATTATATGGGATTAAACTCAGTAAAATTGTAATTAGTTTGTCTTTAATAATTTTAAAAGTAAATAGATTTAATCACTCTCGCTTAACTTAATAATAGTAAATGGTAAGATTGAAATAAAATTCACTTCTTAACATATTATTTAAATTTGATTTAATATTTATTCTAACAATGTCTATTATTATATTTGAGATGTATATATTTAAACTTGAATGGGTATGTTAACACTGATAGATTTCTGAGTGAAGAAGAGAGACAGAGAGGTTCCATTAATCCTCCATGGGAAACACTCAAACTCACAGTGATGTTCCTCCGCAAAACCAAGTTCGGAAAAGGGCGTGAAGCTGTGATAAATATTCCATATTACTTTGCCAATGTAAAAGAATATTTGTTTATTATAAAAGGAGCATCGATCAACCAGCTTATAATTTTCATTTGGACGACTAATAAGAAACGGACTTGAAATAGTATTTTTGTTATTAATATACATTCTTATTTTATCTGCAGAAAAGAATATTTATCCAACAGAAAAGTGTATCGATTCTAATTTATATTTATTCTGATAAAGAAGCATCTGACCTACATGTTCTCTTTCAAATTTTAGTTAATATACTAAAAATAAAAATTTTATGATTACCACTAACTCAATATACAAATAAAATTTCAAATGAAGAAAAATTTCTTTGTTATAATAAAATTGAAAATTTTAAAATTAGAAACCTTCTTCAAAAACATGTTCTTCTATTTATCTTAGTGGGTTAAATAAAACTAATTAGAGATAGATTTGATATTTATTACATATTGACATTTGATCTATGAGGAACTCTTGTGAAACCAACAAAATAAGTCTTTAGACGAACCATCAGATTTGAGGACTTGAAAGGGGATGATGACTTGGGTCCAAGCCCAATTATCTTAGTTTAGCATTTCTTTTATCTTATTAAACATGTGTTAAATGTGTTCGGCATGTGGTAGATAGGAAGGACTTCTAGTCCTATATATAGACATGCTAACACCTCTTGTAAGGCACTTTTGAGACTCCGAAGCAATTCTACCTTGAAAGTCAAGGCTAGAGAATCCCAAAGGATCTCCTCTAGCCACCTTCCATATCACATTTTCCATTTCCTTCATTTCCCATCGGAATTCTCTCACTCCACTTAAACACTTCTCGCCAATCCGCATCAATCTCGTGGCTTGCTCAAGTTATCATTGTCACGCGAGCGTAGTCACAATTTCATTCATAATCTGCATCTTATTCTTGCAGCGCATCTTCATTCACTCAACACATCTTCATTCACACAACACATCTTCATTCTTGCGAGAAGGCTCTCGTTTCCTCTCCATCGCCCACCTCGAGCCAAATCATAGATTCATCTTCTCCTCACCATTTCTCACCTTTGACCGATTGTTTTTGCCTTTTTCTTCATTTTCACCGATTGAAAATGGATTCTAGTCATTTACACCGATTAAATCTTCGTGTCCAGTTTTTAATCACTATAAAGAGTGATTAACTATTTTACTAAAGATCAGTTTACAGATTATCAGATAATCAAATTAAACAAGGAATGAAAAACACCTTCCTTTGACAAACTAATGGAAGAACCTGCTCAATCAACTTGAAGAGAACCTACTCAATCAAACAAAAAACAATCCTTTAATTGCAAATCATCAATGTGTTTCTTGTGTGTCTGTAATAGGTGTTCCTTTTGTTGATGCATGAATGTCATTTTGCACCAGCCTCCAGTATTCCTATGAATGCAAAAACTTCTCGAGGAGCATAGCCCATTGATAGTAATGCCCATCAAACTTTGGAATAGCAAGCTGCAAAAAAAAATGTTTTCGATGCCATGTGTGATGCTTTAGAAGACTGTTGATAGAGGGAGCAATGTGAAAGCTAAATCCCTTGTGTGTTTTGTTTTTGATGATGACAACAACAAAAATGTTTCTATGTGTTTCTTGCACAACAACTGAAATGCTTTAATATGCATAGCTGCATTTACATGTTTGTTAGTGCTTGAACTAATTGGTTTGCGTACTTAATATGGAGATAAAACCGTTTGGTTTGCATACTTAATGTGGATATACATGTGTTTATATTTGTTGTATGAATATTCATATTGTCAAATGACAAAACTACTTGCACAATGTATATATGTATGAAGTAATCGATTATAGTGTTTATGTAATCAATTAAATTCATCAGATATTAGCTAATGCTTAACTGTGGCAAACTACAAGTTTTAACCGATTACATTATATGCATAATCGATTAAAACTCGTGCCTTTGCTAAGTGCAGTGATGTGTTTTCAGAAGAAAAAGTTTTCAAAAATGGCTTAAGTATAATACTTAACCGATTACACAATTTCCTTAATCGGTTAAATCTGGTACATATTGAAAACTGTTTTTATGTTAAGTCTTAACTGGTATAACAGTCATATTTTGAATTTTTTTTTTACTTACAATAATTGTGCAATTGATTACATTAATTGCATAATCAGTTAAATATGTTTTGATGTAATTCTGGTATAGCACTGTTAAAAGCTTAACCAATTACATTAATTTTGTAATCAATTAAAATGCGTCAAGCTTGAGGAAATCTATATATTGACGCATGACACTCTACATTGATGACTTTTGAGCATTTGATCTTTAATATCTGACATAAGAGAGTCGAGATAAGATTTTGCACGTGTGCTGTTTCTCCAAGAATCAAGAAACGAAAGTTTGTCAGATTTGAAGGATTTTTAAAGGATTGCTTTGTACTTTCATTGGCTGATCATCATGCGCACTCTGACGTGTTTTCTTTCCAGATCAATATTGTTTTTACAATCCATAGATTGTGGTTTCCCTATTGCGTATAGCTAGGAAGAGAATGAGTGGTTCTTGTATCTTTGAGAGGGGTCTCAAAGGGTTATGTAGAAAGAGGATTGTTCTTTTTGTATTGTGTTTGTTCCTATATTAGATTTGGAGTTGGAGAGGAGATTACATTGAGAGAGGGTCTCTATAAGTCTTGTGGTATAACTCAATCTTTATAGTGAAAGGACTTTCAATCTCAGATTGATTGAAAGGGACTGAATGTAGGCATTGAGACCGAACCGGTATAAAAATCTGTGTCTGTTTTCTATCCCTCGACTCTTTTACTGCATTATATTCTTTATTATCATGTGTTCAAGAATGTGCTAAAGATTTTCCAAAAAAGTTAATAAAAGAACATATTTTCAATAAGAACCAATTCACCTCCCCCCCTCCCCTTTTGGTTGGAGAAATAAGGCCTAACTATTCTTACAAAAACTATGACTTCTACTTTGGATTAGGCCCCGTGATGGAGCTTTGATACCAGAATGCTAGACTCACGAATATAAAAGATAAAATGTAAAAAGGATTAATGTTTTATTCATTATGCTTTGAATAATAAATGTGGCTAATATATAGCTTTACATCAGAAAACTGCAAAATCTACCTATGCACGTACGATGCTATGTTTTCAAATAATACAGTGGACTATTCACCAGTGCAAAAACGCTGTTTAACGTCGATTATTTTGAGCTTTTAACGTCTACTAATAAACCGACGTCTAAACCGATGACGTCAATGGGACGTCCGACATTCTAACCACAGACGTCTATAATGACGTCTGTTCGTACCAGAGACCGACGTCAATAAACGTCGGTGTTGGTTTAACTGGACGTCTAAAGACACTATATAGACGTCTGTCAACACATTCACCGACGTCTACGAGGCACTAAAGACTTCGAACATTACACTGACTAACGTCTATGAGGTACTATAGACGTCGGTGTGCACATTAACCGACGTCTAATATAGTGGTTGTGTTTTAGTGCAGTTTTGTTCCCGTCTTTGGATAGCCTAGTACCACAGACTCCTTTTGCTCTTTTGAATTTCTTATGGTCCCTTCAACCCAAAACCGAACCTGAGTGGTTGCTTACTTTCATTTTTCATCCGCAAGAGGGAAAAATCACGGTGAAACGAAAACTAAACAACGACCCAGGGTCGTTTTTGGGTTGAAACAATCAAAAGAAATTCAAAAGACGCCGCTATTTCTAGGAGGCAGCTAGCAAATGGAGAATGTGTTACTACGTTATCCCAAGAAAGGAACAAAATTGCACTAAAACACAACACAAAGAAAGCAAATTTTAATCACTTGAACCAGAAGATAATAATCGATGAAAGACTTAACAAACGGTAAGCATAAAAAGAAAATCACGCACCTGGGATGCAATGTCGCAAGAGAGAAAAAGAGAGGAGGAAGACGATAAACATATCAGAAACAACAATAGAATGCCGCAACAAAAAGAAGACGCGCCGAAAGGGAGAAAAAGAAGAGTGTCGCGAGAGGAAAAGGAGAAGAGGAAGAGGAAGATATTAGAAACTGAATGTCGCGAAAAGAGTTGTGGTTTATTTAAAATGAAACTGGGCATCGGTTACTCCAAATAGCCGACGTCTATATGACTATAGACGTCCGTGCTGTTACTAATTCGACGTCCAAGTTAAACTTTTCAACTGACCTTTTGAATCCCACTAGACGTCAGTAACACAGGGCACCGACGTCTAGGAAGCTGAAACGATTGACATTTGATTTCCTGTCAGGGATGTTGACGACAGTTGTGATGGGGCGCCGACTTCTATAATGATGCACATCATTACTCACAGGCACATAGACGTCGGAGCCCATTCTAACCAACGTCTACGGTCCTCGAGTTTGGTGAATCTAATTAATTACAGGCACGTCGACGTTACTTGCACAGAACCCCGACGTCTAAATTGAAGATTTTTTATCTTCCCACCTTCCATTCAGGCAGTAGACATCGCGCTGTTGACTACGCAACGTCTAAGCGTCTGGGAATTAGGTGAAAGCTTTAATTGCAGCCCTATAGACGTCAGACCTCCTGGAACATCGACGTCAAGGGACTATCTTCTGACCTACCTCAGGCCATTAGACGTCAGTTTGCAGTAGTGTGTGACGTCTAAAATATCATAGACGTCGCGTTGTCTAGAAACTGACGTCTAGGTTACCAAACTATTTACAATAATGCCACCGTCCACTCATATATGTCGGATTATCAACAAACCGACGTCTATTTCGTGACGTCAAATAGCGTTTTTGCACTAGTGTATTTAACATAACATAATTGCTTCTAAAAATATGCAACCACATCACTCACTACTAATGATGCATGATGGAAGAAAATTGTGATACATGCAGGAGATGACCAACGAGAATGATGTTAAGTGATAAATGATAAATAATGTCATCTTCAAGTTAAAAAGAAAGGACATATGGTTAAAATGATATAAATTGCTCGTAAAATTTAAACAGCATCTATCGAACGAATAAATTCAAAATCATTAATAAGGCTAAAACAACAAAACTAATGAAAAAAAAAATCTTGAGAGAACTAGTTAAAAACCATTGTAAATCGTCATTAATTGAAACAAACAATAGAAAAAAAAACTACAAAGGTAAAGGTAAAGGTAAACCTTGACGAAATTTCCAAGGATTTTGATTGAACCTTTAGAGGAAGTGAAAACATCATCAATCCCGATGAACTTACAATACCTTTTTTAGGAGCTTGGCAGGGCAGGGACCATACGAACTGTGACACAACTACACTTTCCAGTGACCTTGCAGGGAACAGTGTGTGGCTTTCCCCTGACAGGAATAATAAAGAGCTTAATTAAGATAATGGCGTCACGAAGTAAGTTCTAGATTGACTGATCATAAACACAAGATAATGTCTATACCAAATTGAGCAATCTGAAATGTATTTTCAATTTCGGTATTGCATTCTCGATTAGCTAATATGAAACTTATTCTTACATACAAGATTCATTAATCTGGAATGATCTCTAGGATCCGGGAATGCATATTGGATTATCTAAGAAGAAGAAAGTATTAGATGGTTTCCTTGCAAGAAATAACAAAGAAGAAGATGAAATATAGTGTGACAAGGTGAAGAAGGAAGGAGGTGTTAAGGAGAAGAATACCATTTAATTATTTTAATAAGTTTTCATAATGGAAAAATAGAATTTCAAAAGTTATGGGGTACATGAAGAAAAAAATTTAGGTGTAGGAAGAAATAACCTCGTGACCTCTTATTTCCTTATGTTCCTATAATTGAATTTTGTATCCTAGTGTACTTTTCGTTGTACCAAATACTTTTCTTATGACAATCCTCCAAGTTAAGTTCACTTGAGCCAAAATTAGAAGAAAAGCCATAGAGGTGGTGAAAGATGATATGGTGCAGAAGCTTTAATGGACAAGGGAGATAAGCTTACAATTTTATGATGTTTATGGATGATGAAAGTGGTGTATAGTGATGCTCTAAGAGAGGTTAGACCAACTCTATAAGAAGGTGACTAGAGGGGTATCATGGGTTGCTCTGGTCTTGATCTTAAGATGAGTACTATGGCCAAAAGTGGGCAGCATAAATTTCCTCAACATCAAAGATGTTTATAAGAGAGGAGTGGACAAATGTCTCTTAAAAAAACCCCTAAAAACATGATCTCCTTCCCTTATACTCATTGGCCAAAAAAGTGGTCCTTTGAGGAGTGGACAAATGTCCACAAATCCTTTCCATTGAGGGAAGCACATGTGGCCACTCATAAAGCACAATCATCTCATTCTTAGAGTATCATATGACCACCACTAAAGTTAAATCCTCTCTAATGGAAGCATGACACATGACACATACTTTCCACATAGTTTAAATGTCTAGCTTAAGGAAAAACCCTATATTATTTAGGCCTTAATACAAGCCTTAAATAAACCTACCTACTTGGTTGAAATACATAGCCTAAAGAAACCTACACTACTTGGCAAAAATACATGGCCTAAAGAAACCTATACACTACTCCAAGTTATGCTCCATGATGGCTCCAACGGTGGTCCAAAAGGTAGAGTTTAAACCATCTTCATGGATTACTTCAAATCTTCTTATAGATGCTTGACCATGGCTAGGGGCTATGCCATCACCCCTTCCCTCTTGAATAGGATTTTCCCTTAAATCTTCAACTTGGGCTAAGGCAAACTTCCTTATCTTCTTTGGAGTCATTGTGCTCTTTTTCACCGGGGTCAAATACCCATCTTATAACACAAGTTATAACAAGTGTTATGATAATGAGTAGATGAAGAATATAGCTCCCAAGAATGATACACTTTAAATCAAATGAATGATCAAGGTCTTAGAAAGTAGGAGCATCTTTGAAGCTTTTATTTGTCTTGTGTTAGATGTAAGTGTTTGAAAGAATATCCATTCTAACACAAGAGTCTATTTGTAGGGATATATCATCATACACTCCCTTCTGAAAAGGATCTGTCCTCAAATCTTCATGTTTCTTTATGACAAAAACCTTTTTCGTATTATTGATTAATTTGTGTTTCTTTCTATCAAATCAAAGATCCATATGCAAGTATCAACAAACACAAATACAATATTTTTTTTTGTACCACAAACAAAAGGTATTCAAAGAAAAATTTAGAAGAAGGCCTTATATGAATTTTAAAAGAGTTTTGAAGGCTAACTTCACAAAAATGTTTTTGTTTTCTTTGTGTTAATGGTAACCTAAAAGCTAACATCAACTCAAAGTTTGAAGTTGAAAAATTTGAGGAGTTTAAAACAATGGAAAAAGAAAATGAAGTTGAAAATTTTAAAGAGTAAAAGTTGGAATTATGAAAGATGGTTTAATGATAAATTGTGAAAATTTCAAAGATTGAAAACTCCCTTTATCGTCTTGGTTTTAAGGGAGTGATAGGTACCTTTAGTAACACTTCCTCTTCTTCTTTTCTCTCAATCTCTTGTTTTTCTTTCTTTTCTTTCTCATTCCTTTCTCTTATCTTTTTCTCTTCACACTTTTTTCTTCTTTCCTCCTCCTTTTTCTCTCTTCTTACTTTCTCCTCTTTATGTCTTTTCTTATCTTCTTTTCTTTTTCTTTTAATTTCTTTCATTCTAGTTGCTTCCTCTCTTTCTTTCTTTTCTATCTCTCTCATTTGTTCATCTCTTCTTCTTTGAATCTCTCTTTTTCTCTTATTATTCAAGAACTTTCTCACTTTTTCTTTAAACTCATCTCTTTCAAAGAACCCATCTACACTTTTAAAAAACAAATTCCTCTTTTAATGAGTTCTCTTGTCTCACATATTTGCTCTTGGTTTATAAAAAAAGGAAAAAGGAACAAATTTTCTTATCTCACATATTTTCTCTTGCAAGTCACACCAATATTTAATTGGAGATTTTCTACCTCTCTCAACCTTAGATTGTTTTTTATTCCACCATTCATTTGCATGTCTTACAAATCTAGAGATGCATAAACTAAGTATACGATACATACCATGCCTAACTAAGAATGGATGAAGCTCTTTTATTTTATTCTCCCATGCCCTATGATAATGCACTAGTATTCTCACCAAAAAATGGAAGGCCACTCTTAACTTTATATTGTAGCTCTTCCTCACCAAACTTAAATGCAAGATATTATAAAAACTCATTTGTTTCAAAAGAATTTCAAAACAGTAAAACCTCAAATAGTCCTAGACATTTTAAGATTTTCAAAAATGGCTTATTCAAACAAACTTAGTGTTTCAAATAAAATTCCTTCAGAGACTTAAGGAGGAGACAAAGGATCTTAAGCTCACTTCCAAGAAAGATAGGTGAATCACTAAGGATTACTTAAGTACCAAGTCTTTCTTAACCAAAGTTAACTTTGAGTCCTTTTGTACCCTATTTCTCAAAGGGACCTAGACTTGAAATCCAAGTAGAAATACACTAAGTTATCACAACTAAGGAAAACAATTAAAATTAATTTATGCGGCCTAATGGTGAAGTTAAAAGGAACTTTGGTTCCCTCTCACTTACCAACTACAAAATGTAAATTAATCAAAGTCCAATGTTCTTGTTAAGATACCCCATAACAAGGCCGAAAATACAAGTCCAAAAAAAAATCAATTACAATTTTACAACTCAAAGGAAATACACATAAATTCACTCTTCTGACCAAGTTTTCACACCTAGGATGCTACCTCAAGGTTTTGCGTTGTCTCTCCAAAGGAACCCCAAGATTTCATTTTTTTTTGTTCGCCAAAGAAACCTACACCACAAGATAACACCAAAGCCAAATAGAGTCCAAGGATAAAGGAAGAAAAAGTCTAAAATGAACAAAGGCTCTTCCAAAAGAATTTTATATGGACAAAATTGAGAGTGATTAGGAGACAAGAAAAAAAAATAAAAGGCAAGAAAGAATGGTTAACACAACAAAAGAGATTAGCTAAAGAAAGATACTAGACTAGACCATAAAAACCAAAAACTACTAGAAAACACAAGGTGCTTTTTATCTTTTGCAAGCTATGATCAAATGGTTCATTATGGGAACTCTTTTTGAATTCATGTAGCTGCTGGAAAGAGGCAATTTACATTCAAACAACAAGTCAAATCCATGTAAAAGTGCTCACAAAGTTGGTGGAAATGGTACATGCATATGTTTTCTGCTTTTTGTACTTTTTTCTATTTTTTCTTTTGTACCTTTTGTCTCTTCTTTTATTTGAAATTTTTAGCACACACAAACACACACACACCAAAGTACACCTTAAATATGAAATTCAGTAATGGTTTTGAATAGCACAAACACTTATAGCACCAAAAGGAAAAAAACTTACTAGAACCAAATATATCATGAAACACAAAATGACATAATGAAAACCTAACTCTATGAACATGTTCATGATCTAAAAACAAGTATGAAATAAAATATGTAAAATAAAAACACTCAAAGGAACAAATATGGTGTAGTTTTCAGAAAACACATACATATTTTTGTGATTTTTCAAAACTTAATTAAGAAGTAATGATATATAAAGGACTAAACAAGACTCTAGACAACTTGGATGGAATAAAAATCAAAATGACCAAACTGAAAGATGAATAAAGACAAAAAAAATTAAGAACATGATATCTAGAACATTTAGGAGCATTTAGAAGGCACAAAACAGTAGCCAAAACTATCAAAACAAAACCTGAAAAACATTGATGACAACATTTTGGGAACTCTGACCTTTTCTGGTTGTCTTAGCTATAACTATCTCCATAGAACTCTAAATTATGTGATTCTTTTTTTTTGTTGGAAACTAGACTCAAAGAGCTTTTATTTAACTACACACATATTTTTTGGACCTCTGAGCTAGATGCAGTTTAACTTTGAAAATTGTCAATGTTAACTACAAAGTATGGGAGGTTGATTTGAACCATTTCAAGATAGCTACAACAAGAAAAGGTTAGGAAAATACAAGGACAACACAAAAATAAAATGACAGATAATGGACCAAAAGACTTAGCTCTTGAATAACAACTCTTGATACCAAATGATGACAATCCTCTTAGTTAGGTTGAGATAAAACTAGAAGAAAAGCCATGAAGGTAGGTGAATAATGATATTGTGAGAAAGCTTTGATGGACAAGGGAGCTAAGTGTTGGGAAAATCTCAAGATACAGACTCAGATATTAGAGTGCGGCGAAAAAGACGCACTATGTTAATTGGAGTGCGGTGAAAAAGACACACTATGATAATTGGAGAAAGACGCGTATAGGGGACAACTGTGTTAGGCAAGATCAAGATCAACTTCAAACTCTGAGAAGCGGAGAAGTTCAGAACACTCAAGGCTATAGACGATCCTGAGAGAAGAATGAAGAGAGAAGAATGTGAAGAATTTAAGTTTATGGGGGAGTTTGTTGGGATAAATTTAAATTTTAGAGATTTATTATTTTATTAGTTTTGGGTATAATAATATTTGATTTGATTTGATAGAGATAAAATAGGAATGGGTAGTTATGATTTTCTGTTTATCTTAGGTAGAATATTATTTTATGATAGAATAAGCATATTTTATTTTTAAGTAAGTTGATATTTTATTGTTAGTTTTTATTATTTGTACTTGGCCCAAGGCTCTATTTGCACCTATTTAAAGGTTGCCAAGGTTTAATTGAAATCACCCACAATGGATTGAAGAGTAAAATTATTTGTGTGGGTCACCATTTTTAACAACTCCTCCTTGTTAAACCCAACACTAAGCTTGCCGTTTTTTTATGTTTATGGATGATGGAGGTGGTGTTTAGTGATGCTCTAAGAGAGGTTAGGCCAACTCTAAAAGAAGGTGACTATAGAAGCCTCATGGGTTGCTCTAGTCTTGATCTCAAGATGAGTAGTATGGCCAAAAATGGACAACATAACTTTACTCAACATCAAATATGACTACAAGAGAGGAGACACCTCTATATATAGGCAAGAACGTCTCTTAGAAACCCCTAAAAGCATGATCTCCCTTGCTTGCACTCATTGGCCAAAAAAGTGGTCCTATAAGAAATGGACAGGTGTCCACAAATCATCTTCAATTAGGGAAGGACATGTGGTCACTCATAAAGCACAATCCTCTCCATTCTTAGAGTGTCAAGTGGCCACTACTAAAGCTAAATCCTCTCCAATGGAAGCATGACACATGAAACATATTTTTCATATGGTTTGGATGTCTAACTTATGGAAAAACCCTATACTAATTAGGCCTTAAACAATCCCACCTCCTTAGCCAAAATACATGACCTAGAAAAACTTATACTAGTCCAAGTTATGCTCCATGATTACTTCGAGCTATGTTTCAAGATGGTTCCAAAGGTGGTCTAAAAGGTAGAGTTTAGACCATTTTCATGGATGATGTCAACTCTTTTTATAAATGTTTGATCATGACTAGGAGATATCCATCGTTTTCCAACCGAACAATTGTGACGACACTAAAGCTTACATATATAAAAGATAAAAGATGTTATCTCAAGTAGCTCACACTTTAATCTTTTTCATATTTATAAATACTTTTAATTTAAAAATAATAATAATGATAATAATTTGAAGTAAGTAGTTTAGAACTATTAAAATCAAGCTTCAGTTTCTAAATAAAATGTTATAATAATGTTTAAAAATAGATAATGAGTTAATTAAATTTGATTTTTTAATTATAAAATTTGATAGAGTTGTGCAAACTTGTTATTTCAATATTATTTTAAATAAAAATATATACAAAATTTAATGTAATAAAATATAGATAAATATATTAATGAATTGGTTTAGATGTGTAAAATAATAGAAATTTAAATATTATCATTACATAAATACTTTTTTTTTACCACGAACTATTCTTTTTTACAAAGGAGATATACATCTTTATCTATCTAAATATACATGAAAACGAAATATTAACATTTCTTTTATATAATAATGATGCTCAATTTAATCATAAAATAATAAAACACATTAATGATTGTTTTAATTAATGTTATAATTATTTTAGGAAAAGAGAAATATTTTAATAATATAAATAGTATACTAATTAATTATAAATAATCATCTTCGTGATCAACATTGCAGGATGTTAATACGTTTCTTGAAATAAACTCCCAAATTCAAGAATTTAGTTTAACAAATCAATATTTTCTTTCTAAGTGATCTTTCTAATTTTTTTTCCAACAATTCCTTAACTTTTTTTTTTCAGTGTTCCACTGCAACCCCCAGCTACCACATTCCTTTATTAGGAGGTCACTTTAAAATGACTATAAATGTAATTCAAGAATACCATGATGTATTAATGTAATATGCTTTAATTACATTTTTTTTTCCTTCTTATAACCTTCATTAAGAATAATTTTGATATGCAATGAACTTTGTAAAAGAAAAACTATTGAATCTATCCCTTCCATTCATCAGACATATTTTGAAGTGGAATTAAGTGAGCATAGATAAAATAGATGGTAAATATGAAAAAAAAAGTAATACTTTTTACAAATATACCATTGTATGACATGCATTTTGAATATACATAATAGACCAACACAAATATTCTGTCATTCATTCTCAAGGCCGAATCAAGATCAAGCATATAAGCATTATCACATGATTTGAAGGATAACCACAAAAGAGATCATTAACTTGACGTAGCTTTTCTCTATATTGTCGACACCTTTCTGTGGTGAAATGTTGAGAAACACAAGGTCATGAGGGTGCCAAACTTTATACATATCTCATCCAACCAATTCAGGACCAAAAGTTTGTACACATCCTTCGTTGCCAGATGAAACCAAGGTACTATTTAAGCTTACCAGAACCTAAAGATAATATATATATATATATATATATATATATATATACACACACACTAAAGATCCAGATAATAATGCAAGTCTGAGGTAGTGGCCTCATCTCTTAACTTTGTAAGAGCGATTTTCTCTATTTTTCTTATCCTCTCTTTGCTAACTTTGAAAAGGGTCCCTATATCCTGCAGAGACTTGGGCTGGCTATCAATAAGGCCAAAGCGTAGGGTTAATACTTGCCTTTCCCTTGAGTTCAAGCCTTTCAGGAGATCATGTACGTCTTTTTTCATATGTTGCTTCAGGACAGCATTTTCAGGGCTCTCGATTGTTGTATCGGGCAGAAGTTCCTATAGCATTAATCCATAAAATAGTTTATACTTGACATAAGATTACAACCTAATTGTTCTTCAAAATTTAGTATTCCTGCACAGGTTAAAGCTTCCAAATCTTATTACTGGTTGCAGATTAAGTGAAAAACAGTGATGGAAGCTTTGAACCCACTTACCCTAATAAGAATGTTGTATGCTTTATCACTCTCGATGGGTATAAGAAAATAAAACAAAAAATTGATTGAGTTATACAAGTGAGGTAAGATTGGTGACTAGAAAGTACATATCTCAAATAGCGGTAGCAGCAGTTCAACCTTGACTTAGGGAATGCTTGCTCAAAACATGAACATACCAACATGCATGATCAACAAAATCCCGTAAGCAAAAATAAAATTGATAATATGGACGAAAATGTAGTTCTCATGGACATTGAATGCACACAAGAGAGCATGTTTTTAGTATTAGTTAATTGATGTAATAAACTAGGCAGGTAATTATCTTCCATTTTCTTTCTTTTTCCTAAAGGCAAGCCAATGATGATTAAAAACAAAATACCACCACTCAGATCATAACACAATAAAAACAGACAGGTTGCAGGTAAGAGAGGCAAAGAGAGGGAGATCGTAGTCTTACGTTATATTCTATACTAAGGCAATTCCCCACCTTCTGATCAATTGAAGCAACTATTCTCAGACAATTGCTGGCTGATTTGATTTTATCTAGTGAAAGACCTGTCATCTTTGCAATTTCCAAATCATCTGGGCATTTCTTGTGTGTACTTTTCAAGACTTTTCGTGCTTTCTGGATTTGCTTTATTGCCCTGTTTAATGACCACTAAAAAGAATAATGATGATTAAAAGAACACTGGATCAAAATTTAGGTTGTCTGGGAAGAAACTGGTGCTAAGAAACAATCTCGTAAGCAAAAGAAGAACATACAGGAATTATGACTCCTCGAGAATATCGTTCCACCACTCTTAAAATTGATTTCCTTATCCAGTACTGCACATAGGTTGAGAATTTGTAACCCCTTGTACTGTCAAATCTCTCAGCTCCTTGGAGAACACCTACAAATCCTGCCTATGAAATGTGACGAAAACGCATGCGTCAATGAAAATCTAATCTAAATAGGATTCATGTAGGCCTTGATAGTAACATTTTAATTCTATATTTCCACTTCAGTCAACTTCACAAAAAAACTTGATCAAAGTATCAATGATGGAAGCACCATGCAAATTTCAATTGTCCTTTTGTAATATATATTTACAAAATCAATAAGAAATTACAAAGAGATGAATGTTAAGCCTAACTCAATCCTACAAAACTATCTTATAAGATGAAGTTTATATCCTCCTATATATTGTAAATTTACTTTATCTGTAGTTGATGTTGGATCTCTAACATCCTCCTTCATAATAAAGTATATATACATCTTAAACTTGAGACCAGGTATTTATGGGTGTTCCGATTATGGATGGCACAATAGACCCAACAAAATAACAAATCTCATAAGGATAAGTTTTTAACTTGACTTTGATACCATATTAAGAAATAGACTTTAAACTTAACTTTACAAAATCGACTTATAAGATAAGGTTTGCCTCCATTTATATATTGTATATTTGTTTTAGATCTCCAACAAAAAATCACAAAACAATAAAGAAAAGCATGAGACATTGATTCTAAGTGATAAAACTAATAGGAAAAAAGAATCATTAGATTCATCACGTGTAGTAGAATGACCTTTCGGGTGGGGAGGACTTAAATCCTATGATGTTTTGGGTCTATATCCTAGTATGGGGTGTTTGACGGAGAATTTAAGAAATTGGTTTCCCCCCACTTCCTTCCTAGTATGAGATATTTTGGGTCTATATCCTTCAATGCACAGTGATAAGAATCTAAGATCAGAATGCTTTAACACTAAAGGAGAATATAATAAAAGATCACATGTACTAATTGTCTTCAAAATTAGAGGTGATAAATTGTTGGTGCAGTGGAATAAGTACAGATGTAACCATCAAGAAGGGAAAAGTGTAATTTATACTAAAGCCTCTATGCATGTCCTTTCTTTCAATGAACTGATACAATCAACTCAATATCCATTCCCCTCCCCCTTCCTCACCCACAGAATACACATGCATATATCTTGAATTAATTGCTTCAATTTTAACTCTCAGAAATTGTTCATTGTTGGCTCCATAATTATAGGCTCTTATCCAGGTAAGTTGGGTTCTTGAGATGTAATTTACAACTGCACACAAATAGATAAAAGAAAAATAGAAACATGTCCTCGTCAATAACAAATGCCAAATTATATATATAATCATGCATAATGACATTTGGAACAAACCTGAAGTAAGTCATCCAAAGCTATTCCCATACCCCTGTATTTTCTGGCAAGGAATAGAACTAAGGAACGAGAACTCCGTATGAGCTCATCCCGACAATAATAACCATGATGCAATAGCTGCTGTAGCACCTTCTCATCAACTCCAGATGCTTCCGCCCAGTGATTCAAGGTCACTACTCGCTTGGTATCATCTTCTATAGCTCTCCTAATTTTCTCTAACTCAGCTAGCACCTAGAGTAGTAAAAAATTTCAGTATTTATGTACTTCACAATCACGGAACAGAATCTCTCTCTTTCTTAGATCATACACTAACCTTTACACCTTTTGCCATCTCTGCCTCCCTTTTAGCAACCATCACTCTTTTACTTTTACTATTTGTTGCTCTTTTCACAACTGAAACTGAGAATCCTAATAGATCTTCTTGATTAGCTTTTAAAGTCAATGACTGTGTGGAAACTGCTGTGACATCAATTTCTCTCTTTCTTCTAGTTTTGTTTTCCTTTTTCTTGCTAGACGGGACAACAACTTTGCCCTTGTTAGGTACTTTATCAGCATAGTCTGACACAAGTGAGCTTCCAAGTGATCTTGATAGACAAACATTGAATAACTCGAGAGCACCAAGCTTCTCTAGTTGCAATCTAATATCCTTTTCCAACCTTGATGCTTCAGAATCAGCAAAAGTCTCTTCTAAAACATCAAGGTTCTTCATTAATAAATGGAAATGCTGTGGCGTGAATGACTCAAACTTCTTTGAGACAGTAGATACCTCTCCAAAAGGCATTTGGGTATTATCAAATATTTCATGTACACTCCTCACTGACATCTTCGCTTTCTTTACCTGGGAAATTAGCATCTCATAAGACCTATATGTTGGCCATCAATATAATGGATTCGACACTTCTAAAGTGAAAAGGTAAGGATACAATCACCACTAATTTAAAGTGAGTTGAGTTATCAATTACTACAATTCAAATCAAGAACACATATACCATAAGGAGTCAAATCCCAATATAATTGTTACTGTCAAATAAGAAATCATCATAAAGAATTATTATGTCGTACCCCAGTTTCTTCTATTCCTAATGAATCATTTTCCAAGGTATCCAATGCGGAAAATGCATAAACCCTTCCAAAATCCTTCTGCAAAGTTTCTGCTTCCTCATAAAATGTCGACGGCAAAGACAACTTCGTGAAGTTGAAACAATTCTCCTTGACTCCAGCTGCACCATATTTCACCCAAATTTTAAAACAGAAACGAATTAGAAACATAATACTGAAGTAAGCAACATGTTAATAACATTACACTTTGTAAAAAAAAAAATTATGATTTTACCACCTTCACGGTTGTTAAGTCTTTCTCAGTTTCAATTTCTGTTCATTCGGACATAATCTTTACGATGAATTTTAAAATAATTATAATAAAAATTCACAATCACGATTCCGTAAATTCTCGGTAATAAGAATTAATGGTTGATCTAAACTTCAAGATAATTATAGTAATAATCAACAATACAGTTCTAATCCTTGATCCAAATTTTAAAATGATTACTGTAAAAATCAATAGATTGAATGAACACACAAGAATAAGATGAAGATGATGATGTAAAAGGAAAGAAGAGAAGTAACCAGAAGATGGAGAAAGAGAAACAGGTGAATTGGTGAAGGAATGAGGAGTATGAAGAGGGACGCAATATCTGAGTCTGTTGGCGTTTAGACTGAGACCCATATCGTTTTGTTGCGGTGAGTGTGAGAAAGAGAAAGAGAGTCCATGAAACAACGTCGGTTGAAGTTCAGAGCACAGAGAAGAGAAAGAATCCGAATTGGAAGGTCATAAAATGCTTTAAGCAATGCGCAATGTGGATATCGCGTTGCGTTGCTGTAACTTCCACCACCAGTTCTTCATCTCCCTCCCAGTGGTTGCGATATTTTTCTTCCTTATTACGTACGAAAATTTTCTTTTAACAAACCTTTTTTTTTACACGATATAACTAGTTATTCATTCATTTCAAATATATAAATTAATAAAATAATGATACATAATTTATTGTAAAAAAATTATTAATATATCATAGTCCTATTACATCTTTTACTTAAACGAACTGTCTATTATTTTTATCAGCTTAAAAGTTCAAATAATTATTTAATTTGATTACATAAAAATAATAATTATATTAAGACTTTATGAAAATAAGTGTGAATTTTGTTTTTAATAATGTTAAACTATATATAGGTAGTGTTGCATTTTGTTTCTCCTAGGTGTCTTTATAGTGGTTATTGGTGTATAGGTGCATTTTATTGTAGTAGTAGACGCACAATTGCAATAGAGTATACAACACCTTACACCCCCATTGTTTATTGGAAAATGATATTTTAACACTAATTTTTGACACCATTTTGATACTGTACACATGTCAAAATGTGGTTGAATGATTTCAAATTAAAAAAACTAAAGCAAGGACATATTTGGAAGGGAAAAACCAAAGTTTTTTTTTTTTAATTTGAAATCGTCCAATCACATTTTGACACGTGTGCAGTGTCAAGGTGTTAAAATATCATTTTCCTTGTTTGTTAATTCGTAGTTTGGCTTTTTAAGTGATTTTTACTACAAATTGGTGTTTTCTTCCTCATTCGTAGTAAAAAAACATTGACGGAAGGAGTTTTCATTGGATGCTAATGATATTTTAAAATCAATGTGATAAGAATCTAAGTAAAAGCTTACAAAAAAAATTCTAAACCATTTGTAGCAAGTGTAAGAGAGGATCACACTTAACTTCGTTTTCAAAAAAAGGGTGTTTGTGGATGTTTTTAGGATGACGATGTTAAGGCAAAAGAGAAGCCAAACTCTATAAAATCCAAGTTTTAATATTTTTAGTTTAATCATTAACACTTAAGTTTTTATAATAAAAAATAAATACAACTTTTTTGGTCTGGTACATAGTGTAAAACATGTACGAAACAAAACGAAGAAATGAATATCTTATTATAAACCATATATAAAATCTTGATTAAATTGAAGGTTCAAGTCTTAAATACAGTGTTAGATTCAAGTCTTAAATACAGTATTAGATGAACTTGTAAACATGTATCATAAATTATAAACAAGTCAACAATAGGTATTTGAAGCCTGAGATAACCATGCATTAGAACCTTGTTTTGATATATGACTTCATTAAGACTTGTTCTTTAAAAGATGAGTATACGATAGGCTTGAAAAAACAAGTTAAGTAATTCATAAGTGTCTCATTTGAGTTAATCTTGAGATGAATTTGACATTTATCTTATTTTGATTATGTTAAGTTTAAATTTATTCCAATTTAGTTTGTTTTGCAGTTTCTAGCACCAAAAGAGAGTCAAAATGAAAAAATAGAGAAATTGAATGATATTGAAACAATTTTCGGTAAAGTGTGACCAATATAACTAAGTGGCAGAATTGAGGTTGAGCCACAAAGAGAAAACCTCCTTGAAGAGGAAACCTCACGCAACAAACTCAAGACTAAGTCATGAAGACTTCTTCTGAAAGAAATTTATTTCAGGAGCTGAGCATTAGAGCATAAAGTTGAGCCATAAAAGCAAACCCACATAGGAATGAAATCTCTACTGCTGAGCCACAAGTGCACTATTAAGCACTGGACGATTAATAAAAATATAGTTGTACCCCTATTTTAGACAAACTTTTGGAGTGTAATTTTAGATACTTTTTTAGAGAGCTTTTGTAAATACTTTTCGAACACTTATTGAGTATTCTTAGAGAGCATAAGATAGCATGACTTTTCAAAGCATTGTAATGTTTGCATCCATTATGAGGAGCTAAGTCTCTCTTGTGTTGAGGTAAAGATGTAACCCTTTGAAACTCTCTTGTATTGGTACTATTTTCTTTATTAATGTATGCTTTTGTTTACATGTTTTTAAATTAGTTTATGCTTGTTGTTGGATGCACTAATCACTTATCTTATTTCACTAACTTAGGATTGAGTGGAAACTGGTTCTAAGTTGTGATCTAATTGACTTTCCTTTTATTTTTAGATGTTATGAATACATTTAAGGTACTAGCTACTATGAATAGATTTAAGGTTATATAGCCCTAATCTTAATGCAAGTGATTCATTCAAGCAACCATTGAGTGATTATATTGAAGTTTGATAATATTAGGCTATAGGTGCCAAGAATGGACCTAAAGTTACATTTAAGAGTATTCCCATGACATGAATAATTACATCTTTATAAATAATAACTAGATTGGTGCAAAAGAGGGACAAAGTGGTGAAATATAACCTCAACACGTCTTTATCATATTGAATACTACCTTTTTAATTAAATCTTTTTCAACACCTCTTTATTCAACTTTTTACTATAGCAAATATGTTTTCAATCTTTTTCTTACAACCCAAACATTGTTTTATCAAAATCAAACTAGTTTAAACATTGTTTGTTGAAGAATAATTCTCATGGATACAATACTTGTACTACAAACTACCCAATATGTTTGCTGGAAAATTGATTGCATTGGAGCATGAACAAGTTTTTAACGTCACTGCCGGGAATTTATGTTGAGAAAATCAATGTATATATATTACATTGGTATTGTGTTTGTTGTATGTTTTGTTGCTCACCACTATTTGAAGTTGTTTCATAAGCAAAAGAAAACAAAAATAGATTTTGCTCTTTGATCCTAAAATTAGAGCATAGGAAGGAGAAATAATAGCAAGATTAGAAAGCACAAACAACTCATGAAAGTACAACAACAATAGTAGGAAAAAGTAGCTAACTCAAACTCAAATTTGCACTCTCATACATCAAACCAAATGGATGCAAAAAACAATCAAAAGAAATTGTTGGGTTGTTATACACAACAATAGAGACCATGTCATTTTTCTAGCATTGTAAGACATGCTAAAGGCTTGGAAATGAAGTCTGCACTACTCTCATTAATCACATCAAACTAGTTTTCTGGTTTAGACCAGGATGATCCTTTCAATCATATTGCAACATTCTATGAATTACGTGAAACTCTTGGAACTGATGCTGAAAAAGAATACGCCATTTATCTTAGATTATTTCCATTTTCACTCATTGGTAAGGCTAAAATGTGACTGCAATCTCATCCAAACCAAAGCTTAACTAGTTGAAAGGATGTAGAGAAAAAGTTTCTAGCAAAATTTTTCCCTCCAACAATGTATATCAGTGCAAAAGCTATTATTGCAACCTTTTCTAAGGGAGTTAATGAACATTTTTGTGAGGCTTTGGAAAGATACAAAGCTTTACTTAAAAAATATCTCAATCATGGATTTGATAATATAGCACGATTTAACATGTTTTACAATGGGTTTAAACCTCAAACCAAAATATTATTAGATGCCTCTACATGAGGAACCATTAGGTTAAAAGATGTTGAAGATTCCACTATGATCATTGAATCATTAGCAACAAGTGATCATCAAACTCAATATGATAGAAGCCAGTCTTCTAAGAGAGGGATTCTGGAGCTTGGAACTTAGGATTCCATTTTGGCACAAAATAAAATCATTTCACTATAGATGGAAGAATTAAAAAAAGTAAATGACGAAGTAGTAGCTTGAGCCACGACCTCAAAGGTCAGCTCAACAGATGATGAAACGTGATTTTTGTTAAGGAAATCATGAAATGATCACTGATCTATATTAGAAACTCAGAGAGAAGAACATGTGAATTTCATGAATAACAATAGGAGGTTGGATAATTTTTCCACCAATTGGAGCAAGTGAAAAACAAAATCAACATTTTAGTTGGAGACAACATGGAAGGACATCAAATAGGCATTTTTCACAATTACCTTATCAAGGACAACGATCTCAACAACAAGAAAAAATATCAAAAATTGAGGATGTTCTAGCTCAATTCATACAAGTGTCCACTTATAATCCAAATAGCATTGGAGCATTTATAAGAAATCTTGAACTATAGATAGGTCAAATAGAAAAGCAACTAAGAGATCAACAAAAGACTCAAATTTTAACCAATATTAGAATTAATCCTAAGGAGCAATATAAGTCCATCACAACTAGACAAGGCATAATGATAGGAAAAGGAGTTTATGATAATTTGAGAGAACAAGAGGATGAAAAAGATAAGGAAGTTGGAAAGAAAAAAAGAAAAAAAAAAGAGAACAAATTGGAGAGAGAAAAAGGAAGAGGAGATTGATAATGAGTTTAAAGAAAAGAAAGAAAAGGAAGTTAATGCAAAAGAGAAATAGGAAGATGTAAATAAGAATAAGGTAGGAGTAGAAGTAGAAAAAGAAAAGAAAAAGATACAGGAAAAAAAAAGAAATGAGGGACAAAAAGGGAAGAAGAAAATCATAGAAAAGAAGAATCCACCTATTACATACCTTTCATACCTTCATGGACCTAATAGAAAAGACAAAGAGCAATGTAAGTCACTAGATTTTTGGACATGATAAAGAGGTTGCAAATCAATGTGCAATTCACTGAAGCCATGGAACAAATATCAACTTATGCAAAATTCATGAAAGATTTACTAGCCAAGAAAAAGGAGGATCCATGAATATGAAATTTTTGAATTGGAGGTTGGATGCAGTGTTATAATCCAGAAGTCACTGCCATAGAAAATAAGTGATGAAGGTGTTTCACACTTCCTGTGGCCATAGGAAACTTGACAGTAGGAAAGTCCTTGCTAGACCTTGGAGCAAGCATCAATCTAATTCATTGTCTATCTTGAAAACAATTGGTAATGTGAAGATATTACCCACCAAAATGGCCTTTCAACTAGTTGGTAGATCAACCAAACATCCTTATGGGGTGGTAGAAGACCTTCTAGAGAAAGTTGACAAATTCTACTTCTCAGTTGACTTTGTCATCGTGGACATAGAAGAGGACTTTGAAGTTCCTTTAATTATTAGCAGACCCTTGATGAAAATTGCTAGGGTTATAATTTATGTGGATGATGGAAAATTGAAAGTTATAGTGGAAGATGATGAAATGAATTTTATTGCTTTTGAAGCATTGAAATATCCAGCAGAAAATAAGGAATGTTTTAGAATGGATGTGCTTGAAAAGATTTGCATGGATTCGAGGAGAAAATTTTCACCAACAAACCATCTAGGGAAGGTTATGATGAATATAGAAAAGGAAATCATACCAAGGGGGAAGAAGAAAAAAAAGTGTTTCAAATCTAGATAGAGCAAAGGAAGTGACTATAGTTATAGTTCCAAAAGTTGCGTTGAGCGGTGATCCAAAGTCTCAACTGAAAAATTTGGAACTAAAGCAACTACCACCTCATTTGAGATATCCCTTTCTTGAAAAATAAGGTGGTAAGCCAGTTATCCTCGATAATACACTTTCAATTGAAGAGGAGGAGAGATTGATTGAAGTCTTGAAAGCCAATAAAGGAGTTATAGGTTGGACCCTAACTGATTTAAAGGGAATAAGTCCTTCAAACTGCATGCATAAATTTTTAATGGAGGATAACTATAAACTTGTAGTTGAACCACAAAGGCGACTCAATCCAACAATAAAGAAAGTTGTAAGGAAGGAAGTAGTCAAATTACTTAAAGTCAATATGATCTACCTTATCTATAACAGTCAAATTACTCAACCATACCCTTAGCCATAACCACTCAATGACACAAAATAATCAGAAATGCTCAAACTAAAGAATCAATCACATACCTGAACATTATTCTCCTACAACCAGACTATGAACCATATAATTATAGAGTTTTATCCCATACCAACAAGATGTACAATCGTACAAACATAGACACAACACACGGTCAATTAATATAAATAATAAAAATAATTAAAACACAACCAGTGCACAAAAGAAGAATTGAACACAAGACCTTCATCCTATGAAAACTAGCTCTAACCATCTCGTCACGCTTCACTTTTGTATAACTTAACATTTCTTATTTTAACTAATATTGCTCACACATAAACCATCCTACTAGGTATTTTATTTTTCCTATGTCTTACAATTATCGAATCCTTTTATTTCAAAAGGAAGAAAAAAAAACAAAAACTTGTCTTTATAATGTTTCATGATATGATGGCCCTCTTCATTCAAATGAATGACCTATATATCCGTTGGGGGTTCAAATTTCGTCCACCCTCTCTTCTCTCATGTTCTCCTCCCTTTCTTCTTATATTTTCATGTTATTTGAACATTCCATGGAGTGTTAAGCCTCTAGGGTTGATTCTGTTATAACTTCTTAATTGGATTTTGATGTTAGATGAATAAATTTGTTTGTTCTTTTGATTTTTTTTTTTAGATTTATATCTATCTATGTTTTTTGCTTCTTAATCAAGTAAAAGTAATGATTTTTACATTATAGCAATTTAGCATGAAGTCAAATCTACATAACGTATCAATCATATGAGTCAAAGGATTTTTCATTTTACTTAAGAATCTACTTTGATTAAAGTTAGAAACTTTCATATGATTGAATGGGTTTTTGTCAATAATTGAGAATGCACTTTGATTAATAGTAAAAACTTTAGCAAGAATTAATCAACAATGTACTTTGGTTAATTACCTTTTTACTTGATATAAGACGTAAAAGAATAAACATGATTAGGCATATTAATATCTAATTGAGAATGTACTTTGGTTAAGAGTGAGAATGCCAACAAATTAATTGAGAATTTACATTGATTAATTTGAAAAATTTAGGATTGTAATTAATTGAACAATAATATTTAGATAACCAATGATGAATCCTATTTTTAAAAAATAGTGAAATCAACTTATTTTCTTTATCATTGTTTCTGTTAGGAAACAGGTTGGCTTCGTTTTACACCAAGAGGGGGGGGAGGGTGAATTGGTGTTAGTTCAAAATCAAAATCTTTTCGCAATCTTGGTATGAAAATTCAAAGCTTTTGATCTTTCCTTGAAATGCAACTAACGAAAATTCAATGCAGCGGAAAAACGTAGTTGACTGCTAAACAATTAAAGTCGACTGAAAATAAAAAGTGCAGGGATAGAGAAAATCAAATACTGGTTTTTATACTGGTTCGACCAACAATGCCTACATCCAGTGTCCTTCCAATCTTGGAAGCAAATGCACTATAATGGTTGCGGTTTTTACAACAAGGAATTTATAGAAGCACAACACAAAAATATAAATTTCCTCTCTAACCCAAAACCAAATATAGCTGCACACACAAAACAAGAATTGCAGCAAGAATCCCCTCTTCTGCAATCTGCACCCACGTTAAACAATCCTCAACGTGTAACCAGCACTCTTCACTGGATGCCAAGCCTATCATAGCACGCTTCACAGGTTGCAAAGCCTATCACAGCACGCTTCACAAGTTGCCAAGCCTATCACAGCAGACTTCACAGGTTGCCAAGCCTATCACAGCAGACTTCACAGGTTGCCAAGCCTATCACAGTAGACTTCACAGGTTGTCAAGCCTTCAGTCAAATACAGCAGTCTTCACAGGATGCCAAGCCTCTCAAGATCAAACCAGAAGCACCTTCTTTGTGCAGATGTTGATCAAACAATATGCGCAAAAGACTCCTCCCTTTGAATCTCTCTCAAGAAAGATCATCACCGTCTACTTGGAGAATTCTTGGAGCTTCCAAGATAGAGAATTCAATCTGAAACAGGACAATGAAAATGTTAGATCACAAAATTCTTACAGAACAATTCGTGTTCTGACTATTTATAGTTTTCTGTTATTTCATATTACATCTCAGACGAATAGCCTACTAATACAGTTGACTGTATTAAGACGGTTATAACAGACAGTCCACATAAGGCTCCTCAGTCAATCAAATCAATACCCATTTAAGGCAGTTGACCAAGTCAGTCAATCTTAACTAACTTTTGAAAAATATAACCGTTGGAGCATGTAGGCTTAACAGAACTCCAAATACAACAGTAATACAATCGAATGTGTGATCCACACTGTCGACTGAAACATAAGAAAACACTTTGAAATTCTTTTCAACTCAAGATCTCACACAACACAGTTTCACAAAGTCTGTGCAAAGGTTTTAGCATAGTCAAATCCATTATGAGTGTATTCGACTGAACTAGAACTTTGTCACAATAAATATGAGTTCATAAAGGTGCTTGTGATATTTTTCTTTTCTGAAATGTGCAGTAATCAAAAACATTTTATTTCACATTTCAAGACAAGCATGTTCCACAATAATATCACATAGTCAAGCATAGGAACATACATTGCAATTCACCAAAACATGTTCAGCAGATATGTCAAACAATGAAGCACACGAACATGTAATGCTGGAACATATGTATTGTTATTAAGCAATGTGTTGTCATCATCAAAAACAAGTTTGATATAGAGTTTGTGTTGTCAACAATCTCAACAATCTCCCCCTTTTTTGATGATGCACAATCATGATTAATAACTCAACCATGTTTGTACAGTTCCACATTTGACAGAGTAAAACAAATATCATAAACAATCACAACAGTTCAGTTACTCTGTAAATACAACAAAAATATCCTCAAGCAGATAATGTATGATGCAGCAATTCTCCCCATATAGACTTGCTCTCATACACTCATGAATATCTCTCCCCCTTTATGCATTAACAAAAAAGGAATGCTTTAGATATTTATGCAGTTTTGAAAAACAGAGATGCATCATAAAGATATGCAGTTTGTAAAACACAATGATGCTCTCACAGATCACAAGTTCATCACTAAACAGTTTAAACTCCCCCTGAATTATAGGTGTGTGATAAAACATGTGTGGAATGCAGTGATACTCCCCCTGTCATTATGCATGAATTTCAAAAACAGTTTGAGTGCACAATGCAGAATATCACAGATTAAGAAACATTTTAAGCACAGATTTGTATCATAGTCATATTATCAATCCACATGTAGATGCAATGATACAAATATCAACAATCTCACAATATTATCTCAATGCAGATATAAAATCATATAAAGAGCAGAGATGATATAAAATCAACAATAATTTAAGCAATCAGTAAGGATAGAATCAAATTCCAAAATTGGAATTGTTAACCAGTTTAGACATAGTCGAATGCTTTAAATCATCAGTTGAATGCATTGTTTTTCCAAATGTTGAATCTCAATTGTAGATGTCCAAAGCAATGACCTTCCTGCAAAACCTTTCAACAACCTTTTCTAGATCAAGCATAGTGGTTAAGCAAGAATATTATCATTTTATAACAGAAGTCAATATATAAGAATACATGACAGTGTAAGCATAGTTGACTTCAAACAGAGCACAGTCGAATCAATCAAACAGAGTATCAATAAAATTTCTGGTATTGGTTCTGTTAGAGTGAGCTTTGTATCCAATTCCTTGTCTATTATTAATTCTGCTAGATGAATTTAATGCAGCATCTAAATTGAATCTACCTTGAGTAAACTTAGCTAGCGTGCTAGTCAAGTAATCTATCTTTTTAATGTGTGTAGGACAATTTTCACAAGCTTTTTCAACAGTAACAGTTTTAACTTCCGTATTCCTAGCAGATAACAAAGCTTCATTCAATTCTTTTTCTAATTTTTCATTTTCTACAACAAGGTTATCAATTTTATATTCATAATCTCATTTTTCAGAGTCAGTCGATTAACCTTGTATTCCAGTCGCATTGCTTCAACATGTAACTCTTTGTATGTCTCAATCAACTGCTGGTATTTCTCTTATATAGGCAGCTTCTCAAATTCTTCATCACTGTCACAATCACTCTTTGCAGTTCCAGCCATATGACATATGTTGGATTTCTCCTCTTGGTCAGCATCCTCATCACTTGAATTCTCATAATCAGAGTTCTCCCAAGCAATGTAGGCTCCTTTTCTTCTCATATTTCTGCCTTGAGGGAATCTTTTCTTTCCTTTTTGCTTTGGCTATAATTCAGGAGAGTCAGGCTTGATGTGACCTGCTTTTCCACATTCATAGCACTAGACAACATTCGTGCTGAAGCTTTTCCTTTTGCTTTGACCTGCATGGTTAGACAGTTGACTATCATTTTACATAAGTTGACTAAACTTTCTTACCATCAGAGTCATCAGCTCTTTGTCGTCCATCTCTGTCTCTGTGATGTTCTTGTTTGTAGCCTTCATAGCAATGGATTTCTTTTCTTCAATCTCCTCTTCATCCTTCAGTCTACCAAGTTCTAACTCATGTTCCCGTAACTTGCCAAACAAGGTAGCCATATTCATAGTTGTAAGATCTTTGGATTCAGAGATTGCAGTGACTTTTGGTTGTCAATTCATGTTCAGGCTTTTCAGAATCTTGATATTGATCTCTTCTTTGTCAAAGACTTTGCCAAGAGCCATCAGGTGATTTACAATATGAGTGAATCGTTTCTGGACATCATAGATGCTTTCACCAGCTTTCATTCTGAATAATTCATACACTTGTATCAAAGAATTCTTCCTGGCTTTCTTGACTTCATCCATGCCTTCATGTGTTACCTCTAGAACATCCCACATTTCCTTTGCAGACTTGCATTGGGATATCCTGAAAAATTCATTAATTGTTAGTGCAGAGGCAATAATATTTCTAGCTTTAACATCATAATGAGCTTTTCTATTTTCATCAACAGTCCATTTAGTAAAAGGTTTCAAAACAGTTTTACTATCAACCGTTTTTATAGGCACATATGGACCATTTAAAGTGGTATCCAAAATTCCTTTATCTTGCGATTCAAGAAAGATCTGCATGAAAATTTTCCAAAAAGGATAATTTTCACCACCAAATAGAGGTGGTCTGTTTGTTGAAGCACCTTCACCAAAAGTTTGAAAATTTGAAGTCATCCCCAGGTTTTATAGTCGAATAGAATAAAAACACAGTCGACTAAATTTTCAAATATCTTTTGAAAACCAGCTCTGGTGCCAATTCTTAGGAAACAGGTTGATTTCGTTTTATACCAAGAGGGAAGTGAATTGGTGTTAGTTAAAAATCAAAATCTTTTCACAATCTTGGTATGAAATGCAAGTAACGAAAGTTCAATGCAGCGGAAAAACGTAGTTGACTGCTAAACAATTAAAGTCGACTGAAAATAAAAAGTGCAGGGATAGAGAAAATCAAACACTGGTTTTTATATTGGTTCGACCAACAATGCCTACATCCAGTGTCCTTCCAATCTTGGAAGCAAATGCACTATAATGGTTGCGGTTTTTACAACAAGGAATTTATTGAAGCACCACGCAAAAATATAAATCTCCTCTCTAACCCAAAACCAAATATAGCTGCAAACACAAAACCAGAATTGTAGCAAGAATCCCCTCTTCTGCAATATGCATCCACGTTGAACAATCCTCAACGTGTAACCACCACTCTTCACAAGATGCCAAGCCTATCACAGCACGCTTCACAGGTTGCCAAGCTTATCACAGCAGACTTCACGGGTTACCAAGCCTATCACAGCAGACTTCACAGGTTGTCAAGCCTTCAGTCAAATACAGCAGTCTTCACAGGATGCCAAGCCTCTCAAGATCAAACCAGAAGCACCATCTTTGTGCAGATGTTGATCAAACAATATGTGCGAAAGACTCCTCCCTTTGAATCTCTCTCAAGAAAGATCACCACCGTCTTCTTGGAGAATTCTTGGAGCTTCTAAGACAGAGAATTCAATCTAAAAAGGGACAATGAAAATGTTAGATCGCAAAAGTCTTACAGAACAATTCGTGTTCTGACTATTTATAGTTTTCTGTTATTTCATATTACATCTCAGTCGAATAGCCTACTAATACAGTCAACTGTATTAAGACAGTTATAACAGACAGTCAACATAAGGCTCCTTAGTCAACCAAATCAATACCCATTTAAGACAGTTGACCAAGTCAGTCAATCTTAACTAACTTTTGAAAAATATAGCCGTTGGAGCGTGTAGGCTTAACAGAATTCTAAATACAACAGTAATACAGTCGAATGTATGATCCACACTGTCGATTGACAGATAAGAAAACACTTTGAAATTCTTTTCAACTCAAGATCTCACACAGCACAGTTTCACAAAGTTTGTGCAAAGGTTTTAGCATAGTCGAATCCATTATGAGTGTATTCGACTGAACTAGAACTTTGTCACAACAAATATAAGTTCATAAAGGTGCTTGGGATCTTTTTCTTTTCTGAAATGCGCAGTAATAAAAAATATTTTATTTCACATTTCAAGACAAGCATGTTCCACAATAATACCACATCGTCAAGCATAGGAACATACATTGCAATTCATCAAAACATGTTCAGCAGATATGTCAAACAATAAAGCACACGAACATGTAATGCTGGAACATATGTACTATTATTAAGCAATGTGTTGTCATCATCAAAAACAAGTTTGATATAGAGTTTGTGTTGTCAACAATCTCAACAGTTTCTTTATCTTTTAAATCTTTTTATAAATTTATTTCTTTCTATCTTTTGTTATTTGGTTCCTTAATCTTTTATTTTTTGTTATTACTTTTATTATTTTATTTAACTAGCCACTTTTGAATAGTTTTTATAAGAACTAATTAGTTAAAAATCAATTTGGTGTTCATTGGGAGATGACTTCGGGTTGAATTTACCTTTCTATTTTGTTGGCTACTATCTTAGCAATACTAAAGTTGTTATAGTTTAGTAGTATTAATTTGATCGTCTCAACAACAACGTATCAGTCCCGTCTTTTCTCAAGCAATGATTCAAAGCATAGAGATCACTCTTTTTCCTCTTTCAAGTTCATCGTGTGTGGTCGCAAGTCTTGTCTCTCTCAAGTAATTATTTAAAGCGTCAAGGTTGTTATTTTCCATTTTTTTGATGCCTTGGTTGGAGAATCTTGGATTTTTGGGGTTTCTCTCTCTTCTATTCGTCCATGACTTCTTCTGTTATTGTCTTTTTTTACTTCTTTATTATCACCTATGTGTTTGACCCGTCCATATATATTTTTTCTTTAATGGAAAAGATGGCTTTTGTTAGTTTAGTTTTAGTCGTGGTGGCTCTTCAATAATGGTCTCTTTATCCACTGGATGTCAACAATGCATTCCTCACCTGCAATTTGCAAGAGATTTATATAGAGCAACCTTCCAAATTTTTTGCTCAGAAAAAGTCTTCTTGGTTGGTATTTGGCCTTATATGTCGCCTTCGCAAATCATTGATGATTTGGGGAACTTAAGTGCAGAAACATATATTTTCACTAAGCCTTTTTTTATTATATTAGTTAATAACAAGTTTAGTACACGTAATTTGTATACATCAACTTGAGGGGAAGTGTTAGATATATTTCTTTTTCGTTATCCTTATCTTATATATTTAGTTAGTTTATTATAAGTCCTTATTTAAACAAGTCAAGACACACAACTCGATAAATTGTAATATGACACCACTAGTGGAAAATCGCTATTTAACGTCAGTTATTTTGGGCTTTTAACGTCTCCTTCACAGTCGACGTCATTTCCGGTGACGTCAATGGGACGTCGAACATTCACATAACAGACGTCTATACTGACGTCAGTTAGTGCTAGGACCGACATTAATAAACGCCAGTATAGGCCTAACCCCGATGTCTAAAGGCACTATGTAGACGCCGAACTGCGCATTAACCAATGTCTAATAGCACATAAAGACTTTGAACATGTCACTAACCGACGTCTCATGTCACTATAGATGTCGGTGTGTGCATTAACCGACGTCTAATACAGTCGTTGTGTTTTAGTGCAGTTTTATTCCTGTCTTTGGATAGCCCAGTAACACACTCTTTCTTTGCTAGTTTCCCCCGAAAAAAAGATTGCGTCTTTTGAATTTCTCATGACATTTCAACCCAAAATCGAACCTGGGTCTTTGCTTAGTTCCATTTTCAACCGCAAGAAGGAAAAATTATGGTGAAATGATAACTAGGCAACGACGACCCAGGGTCGTTTTTAGGTCGAAACGCCACGAGAAATCCAAAAGACGCCGCTTTTTCTGGGAGGCAGCTAGCAAAGGAAGAATATGGTACTGCGTTACCCCAAGAGAGGAACAAAACTGCACTAAAATCCAACACAAGGAAAACAAATTTTAATCAGTTGAACCAGAAGATAATCGATGAAAGACTGAACAAAGTTTAATCGATAACCATAAAAAAACACGCACCTGGGATGCAATGCCGCAAGAGAGAAAAAGGAGAGGAGGAAGACGATGATGTTATCAGAAATAATAATGCAATGCCGCAAGAGAGAAAAAGGAGAGGAGGAAGACGCGATGATATCAGAAACTGTAATGCCGCGAAGGGTCTGCGGTTTATTTAAAATGAAATTGGGTGTCGGTTCCCCTAGGACCCGACATCTATAGTCACCTAGATGTCGGTTATCTAACTAATTCGATGTCCAAGATAACATTTAAAGTGACTTTTTGAATGCCATTAGACGTCGGTGTCCAGGGGGGCCGACGTCTATTGCGCTGAACTGATTGACATTTCATTTCCTGTCAGGGAAGTAGACGACAATTGTGAAGGGGCGCCAACGTCTATAATACTATGGATGTCCGTGCTCTGCTACCGGACTTCGACGTGCCTCGGATTTTGGTGAACATAATTAATTACAGGCCTATAGACGTCACGTTCCCCGAAAATCGACGTCCATTTTGCAGAAATTTCTGTCTTTCCGCCTTCCGGACAGGCTACAGACGTCGGTGATTGACCACTCGACGTCTAAACGCCTGTGAATCAGGTGACGAGCATTAATTGCACTCTAGTACACGTCGGGCCCCCATTAAAAGCGACATCAATGACGCAGGAAAGTTTGTCTTCTCGCCTACCTCATTACATTGGACGTCAGTTTAGGACAGAGCGAACGTGTATTATATTATAGACGTCGCGTCTCCTTGAAACCGAAGTCTAGGTACCAACTTATTTACGTTAATGTCATCGTGCACTCATATACATCGGACTACTTGCTAACCGACGTCATTGGGGTGACGTTACACAATATTTTTCCACCAGTGCACAATCCTTCATAGATAGCCTTTTATAACGAGACACCAATAAAAAAAAGTCTAAATTTACACAATTCTCCACAAGATTTTTAGTCGAGAGATCCATAAAATTATTTATCTTCGTATACGTAACAACTAAATATAATAACCAATTAGATTTTATTTATAATAATTTATTCCACCAATAATAATAGTTATTTTATTTAAATCACCATATTTATCTTTTTAGTGAAAAAATCCAAAATTATAATTATATTTTCTCTTTTTAATTTTATTTACTTTTCAAAAAAATCACGAAAATATAATTTCAAACAATATTACAAATCTACATTTTATTCATCCTTAAATAATGTCTCATTTTATTCTCTCTCAAATTAATTAAAATTTAGACTCCATATTTTTAACTAATTATTTCAATTTCCTTTTCCCTGATATTATTTTATTTTATTTTAATTTAGTTTTTTTTTTCAAATTTTCTCCCTTCCCTTCTAAAAAGAAACTTAAAAAAATGAGAATTTGACACCATAATCGATAAATGGGTTCTGGGGTTCGACCCATCTGAAAAAAAAAATCTTAAGAGTATTAATTTGGAAAAATAAAAACCCATGTTAGGTTGAATAATTTGATTTGGTGGCGGATGAGTAATTTATTTGTAAGTAATAATTAAATATTCCTATTTGTTGTAAGTATATTTGTTGTTGATAGGTATGTCAAAAAAAAATATGCGTCCGCGAATATTTGTGGATAAAATCTACGACAGATAGTTGGTATTTGTAAATATTTACTACTCACAGATTTTGGGTAGCGGATATTTTAATACCGGCTTATAAATGGGTTGGATGCGGGTAGTATATTATCCGTACCCGCAGATATTCGCTACCCGCCAAAAATAAAAATAAAATTTAATTTATATTTTATTAAGTTAAATTTAATTAAAATTGACATTAATTTATATTTTATAAGGTTAAATTTAATTAAAATTAAATTTTAATTTATATTATATTTTATATATTTTTTCTAATTTTATTTAAATTTTATTTTAATAATTTATAATAATAATCTTTTAATTTAAATTATTTTATATTTTATATTTTTTTATTTAGATTTTATTTTCAAAATTTATAAATATTGTTTTTACATATGAATATTCTTAGACTTTAAAATATCTGTGAATATTTTCTAAACAAGTATTTGACGGTGATGGATTTTTTTTGTTGTAGATCGAGTAGCGAATAGACACTATCTCTATCCGATCCAACCTATTATCATCTTTATTCTTCACCATAATTTTATATAGTTTAAAAATCAAGATAAAAAAGAGTTTGAATATATTTTTTCCAACCTTTAATATTTTTAAAGATAAATATTTTAGATTTTAAAATAGACTATACTTCAAATTCAATGATTAACTTTAACCAGATTTAAGATCCAAATATTAACATCGTCGATAAAAACAAAAAATTATCTTAACTTTGGATTAAAATTTGTTTTGATACATCAATAATCTTACCACATTTATTACTACATTTATAAATCAACACTAAAAACACTTTAAGCATGGGTGATGTTCAATATTAATATAATTATACCACAGATTTTGCTTATAAAAAAATATGCCTACACCTATCTGCTTTTCATATATATATATATATATATATGATTGGAGAGTTGTGTTATATCTTTGTCAATTTATATAATAAAATATTAAATAAAGTTAATATAAAATTTCGGTCACCTTTGTTTGAATATTCATTCTGATTTTTTTCTCTTGGCACACCTTTATATTTTTGCTCGTTAGTTTTTTGCCAATCTCTAAACATAGGCAAACCTAATCAATCAATCTTCACCTCAGTCATGTTCACTTCCTTCTATTATAAGCAATTTCAAGAGAGAACAAGAAACATAAAGACAAGAAAGTTAAAAAGCATAATTAATTCGACGAAAAGGAATACCAAGGATCTATCCAAATCTAATTAAATATGTGAAAGCCAACATTCTAGTATGAAGTTTGCATGAAATCAACAACACAAGATGGAAGGGTTATTTCTTTCACATTGGCTTTCGGACGAGCTTGGTCGAATGACCAATTTACAAGCAAGTCTGATTGAATGATTAATTTAGAAAATTGAATTATCAATTTACCAACAAGCTCGGTTGAATTGACAGTTTATGAATAAGTCTGACCGAATGATTAATTTACAAGCAAACCTAGTTAGATGACCAATTTACAAGCAAATCCAGTCGAATGACCAATTTACAAGCAAGCTCGACCAAATGACCAAACAAACTTGCAAACCCAACAAGTCAGCAGAGTCTGACCACAAGAAGATCACGAGCATCCCTACATCTAAACCAAACTTTTGAGACTAAAAGAACTAATATACATACCCAACCTAAATATGTCAAGCGGCACAACCCAACAAAGGTCAATTACTAAAATATCTACAATTTTATTATATCCTTTAAATAACCATTAAATGAATTTTAATATTAACAACTATATTCCTTATTTAAATTCCATAAATAACGTAGGGCTCGAAACCTTATAAATATACATGTATTTCATTATGAAATATATCTTGAAACTCATACTTATTATTTTACACATAAAAATTCAATTATCTTATTAATTTGAGTGTTAGAATTCAATTTTCAACCTTGAGGAACTTGTGTTTGAATTTTCCAATTCAATCACTTTATGTAACTTTATTCTCTAAGTTTTGGTAACATAAGAATATATATATATATATATATATATATATATATATATATATATATATATATATATATATATATATATATATCACTAATGGAAAAACGGCATTTAATGTCACCCATAAGACGTCGGTTAGAGGGTCGCCCAACGTATATGAGTGGACGGTGGCATTATCGTAAATAAGTTGGTAACCTAAACGTCGGTTTCAAGGGAAAGTGACGTATATTATATAGTACACATCTGCTCTGCCCTAAACCGACGTCCAATGTAATGAGGTAGGCGAGAAGACGGTCTTCTCTTGCGCCATTGATGTCGGTTGTGATGGGGGCTGACGTCTACTTGGCTGCAATTAATGCTCGTCACCTGATTCCCAGGCACTTAGACGTCAAGTAGTCAAAAACTGACGTCTATGGCCTGTCCGGAAGGCGGGAAGACAAAAATTTCTGCAAAATAGACGTCGCATTTTTGGGTGCGCGACGTCTATGTGCCTGTAATTAATTATGTTCACCAAACTCCGAGGCACTTCCACGTCCGATAGCAAAGCCCCGACGTCTATATTATTATAGACTTCGGCGCCCCTTCACGACTGTTGTCTACTACCCTGACAGGAAATGAAACGTCAATCGGTTCAGCGCCCTAGACGTCAGCTCTCCTGGAGTCCGACGTGTAATGGGCATTCAAAAAATCAGTTTAAATGTTATCTTGGATGGCGAATTAGTTAGATAACCGACGTCGAGGTGACTATAGACGTCGGTTTTTGGAGCAACCGACGCCCCATTTCATTTTAAATAAACCGC